>CM076573.1:143624147-143964056 GCA_034641835.2 Pinus albicaulis
TATATTTTATTATACGATGAATAAATTAATATAATTAATTCATCATAGGGGCGGAATGTATATATAAGGTTAGAGTTTTACCAAAGGGTGTTATAAAGCGGGGTATTTAAATGTGCGGGACTATATATGCTTTGGTAAAACATTATAATAAGAGGGTTTTGGGGATATTTATTAGAAAAGGGAGTTATATACATAAGAAAAAGGGATTTCACTAGGGATTTAATATAATAGAGTTAGGTATTAGCATGAAAAAGGACAAGGAAAATCAAAACATCTTTGTATATCTAAGAAAGTGAAAACTTATGAAGTAAATTGCACATTTTTATCTTCAACACTTAAACTTAGAATAACAAGTTGTTTTGAGGAATTTTATGGAATGTTGCATCAGTTTCCTAAGTAAAATAGGATTTTACTTAGGAAAAATTAAAAATGGAAGATAATCAATGATGGATTATTTCAAGTGCTTAGGTCTTTTGATCATTAGGCCGAGGGTCCGGTCCCTCCAGAAGTCAAGGAAATGCCTTGAGCCCCTTTGATCTCAAATTACCTTAGTACTTTTGGGGAAATTAGTAAAACTCTTGAGGGGGAAAAATGATGAGGGAGGTTAATGAATTTGACTTTTCTCGCTGTGATTTTCCAGTGTATTTCCTGCTTTAGTACTTGTGATGAAAGTAAATGATTAACCAACAGGTAGCAGCACCATTCATCAGATAACACTTTTGTAGCACCATCTACCTACCCTATCTACTTAGCACTACCATTTTGTCTTCTTTATTAGGGTGCATTTAGACTTGCAAACCCTTTTCAATCTTTTTCTTTTTACATGATAAATCTATCTATTTCTACCCTTATTACATCCAAGGGCTCAGATTAAATTGTTGAGCACCTTTTATTCACTCTACCTAGCTACTTATCTGCCAAGATTAAACTGTTTGGCTAGATATTTATTCTCTAATCTAGAACATGAAATTGAAATATGACTAAGCCAAGTTTAAACAGTTTGACTTATTCATGAATTGTGGCAAAAGTTTCACAAGCTACACACAATTATTTTATTACAATAGATGAAAAAAGTAGTGGCATTTAGACTTGCACACTTTCCTTGGTCTATTTTTGCTTGGGGTTCATTTCTTTCTCTTTTTTGACCATTTTTATTCTTTTTACCCTTTGATTTTTCTTTTAGGGTATACCCTCTTTACATTTTTAAATTTTTTGATTTTTTGGTTTTCAAGAATATGGAACACCTTTGCTCAAGTAAGAAGGTTTGAACATATTCCACACTTCCATCAAGACAATCATGAAAGATGAAACCTATTGATATAGGAGGCTAACAGAAAGCTCTGGAAGTTCTCGACCTCTCTATAGATCTATTTCCTGTCGAGTGAAGTGGATTTATCTTGAGGACGAACCTTTTTATGAGCAGTTTGAAACATCTTTATTTGTAAATTTTTCTGAATCCGAGTTATCCAAATTGGTTCCAGACCCATTATTTCTTGAAGATTTACAATTTGAATTTGTTACATCACATCTTGATAGACATTTACGAGATTCTATACAATCTGAGATTACCTATGAAGGAACATCAAATATTTCTGTCATTACTTCAGCTTTTCCAACTTCATTGACTTTTCCCCAAACCTCTCAACTTCAAACTACTCCTTCTACTCCCCCACCCATCACTCATAGACCAACATCACCTATTATCCCTCTACCCCTTCCAATGGCAAACAGATATGCCCCCTTAAGGTTACCAGCTAATCCAGGGGCTATGCCTCCAGATTACCAATCTAAAATCACTCCCTTTGATGGTTCTAGTACTTATATTGCTCAACAACATACTAAAAGGATGACCGATTATTTTGAATTTTATGAAATATATTCTGATGATGTTAGGATGATAATTTCCGTCCAAAGTCTTACTGGAGAAGTTAGAACCTGGTTCAAAGCCCTTCCTGTAAACAGTGTTACTGACTTACCAACCCTTTATAGAACATTTTTAAATAGATGGGAAAAGAAGAAAGACACTCTTCAAATCCTATCAGACTTTGGAAAACTAAAAAGAGGACCAAACGAGACTGTGCAAGATTATGTCACCCATTTCAATGAAGCTTACAATGCTATTCCCCAAAATATTAGACCTCCTCCAGATTCAGTATTAATAAAATTCCCTGATGGATTTGATTCTGATATAGCATATTAACTTAGGGAAAGAGCTCCTCAAACTCTAGAAGAAATGCAAAGCATAGTTGTTAGTGTTGAAGCTAACCTGATTGAAAAACGAGCTAGAGCTAGAGCTGAAAGGAGAATGCCTGTAAACGAAGAACCCTCAGCTTTTGAAAATAAATTAGATGCTATAATCAAAGGAATGGAAAGACTAGGAGACAGAGTTGAAACTATTGAAAAGAATAAAGCTCCTTGGGATGGTCAACCTAGTAATCCTGTTAGAAATCCGAACTTCAGAAGAAACAAAAATCAAAATACTGGAAAAACTGGTCGTGACCAAAATGTTAGGCCCCCATTCTAGGAAAATTATGTCAAAGGCTCAACTTCTGAGGAACCTACTAATGATGCTCAAATAAACAACTTTACTGAAGATAAAAATCAACCAGAAATTTTCTTGACCCAAGATGATCAAGAAGCTCACATTATTAAACAGTTTCAAACCCAGTTAGGAGAATCATTTGACTTTAAGGAAGGATATGACACAGCCATTTACGAAGTTCATAAGCAATACAATTTGATGAGCAGAAGAGTTGATGTTCCGGAAGTAAGTAAACAGAAAACCACAAAGCAATCCCTCAAAGGTAAGAACATTACTACCCCTGAAAGTATTCTCACTAGATCAGATCCTAATCCTTCCCATCCAATAATTGAAGATGTATCTGATACTCAACCAAATAACAAACAACTTTCCAATACTCTTCCTCCCAAAGGAAATGTAGAGGAACCTCCAGAAGTTGAATCAGAAATAACTGCAGGTCACAATCCCACTCCTGAAAAGGAGAAAAATATTGAAAACATAAAAGAAAAAGACAATCCAACTGTTCGAAATACAAGGAATCAAATTGAGAAACCTTTTAATCTGGAAGCTGAAGTAGGAAAATTAAAAATAGCTGTTCCACTATCTGAATTAGCTAGACACGATGTCTACAAAAGCCAAATCCATAGATCACTTAATATTCCTGGAATTGACGATACAGTTAATGTTTTTTATGACCAACCCAGATTTCTTTTTGGCCCTAAAATAAATGGAAAACCTGAAAGTGGGGGAACTCCTCCATTTTATATAAGTTTGAATGTACATGATAAAATACTTCATAATGCCATGCTTGATTCTGGAGCGTCTCACAATCTAATGCCCAAGGCTGTAATGGAAAGATTAAATCTAGACATCACCAGACCATACAAAGATCTCTTTTCCTTTGATTCAAGTCAGGTAAGATGTTTAGGGTTAATCAAAGATTTGTGTGTTACATTGGTTCAATACCCTTCTAAATCAATTTTGATGGATATAGTAGTAGCAGATATTCCTCCAAAATATGGTATGCTATTGTCAAGATCCTGGGGTGCAAAACTCAGAGGATCTCTTCAATTAGATATGTCATATGCTACTATTTCAGTATTCGGCCAACCTAAGAGACTATACAGAGAAACCTTGATGAAATATGTTGTCAGTAGTCAGGAGAAACCTGAAAATTTCCCTATCTACTCAGTACACTCTGATATGGACTCATTTATTCTCTATAATGCTGAAACTGATCTTCCCACTGAACTAGAAGCACCAGCATCTGAACCAAAAGAAACCGCAAATAAATCTAGTGTTCAAATCCAAGAGATCTCTGAAGAAAAAGAAACATCAGAAACCGAAGAAAAGTTAGAAGAAAATAAAAAACCAGATCTCCCTGTTAAGAAAGTTACTAAAACACCTGATGAAGATTATGAACATGAAATTATTTGGCATTTAGAATTTGATGTTCAATTAATAAGTTAGGAGTGGGAGCTGGAATTTGGATACACAACATTGAAAACGATCATGCTAAAGGCCATGCTTACAGATTGAACTTCAAATGCAGTAATAATATGGCAGAGTATGAAGCTCTTTTGTTAGGGCTTAAACTTGTCAAAAATTTAGGAGCAATTAGAGTATCTGTCATAGGAGATTCTGATTTAATTATTCAACAGATCAATGGTGAATTTTCGACAAAAGATCCTAGACTAAGAGAATATAGAGGAACAATTGTGGAGATTCTTAACACTTTTCTGCAGACTCAGCTTGCAAAAATCCCCAGAAAACAAAATTTGCATGCTCATAGCCTCGCAATGTTTGCTAGCACTTGTAAATTACCATTTGAACCTAATCATCAGTTCACAGCTGAGATTAGACATAGACCTGCTATACCAAACAATCTTATGAATTGGCAAGTGTTTGCAAATGACAATCAGATTAACAATTTTTTTACTTTAGAGAATGAATTTTCTAACAGTAGCATAGATGAAGATACAATCTTTGAATCTGATCAAATAATTGAACAAGAAACAAAAATTTCTGAAGAAAGTGCCATTCAAATGCTCCATCCAATGAAATTTACCAGAAAAGACATGCAGGACCTTAAACAAATAGAGGTTGATGAAATTATAGAAGATGAATCCGAGATCATTAATCTGAAAGATAATAATTTACCCAAAGGATTGACTCCTCTAGAAGATATTTTTGACTCTAATGACATTCCATTGAAACCTAAAATGGAACCACTGAAAGTTGATATTGAAGAATACAACTTGGGGACTGAAGAAAAACCTAACATAATAAAGTTATCAAAATCTTTTCCTCCCGATCAAAAACAAAAATATGTTGAATTATTAATAGAATTCCAGGATGTCTTTGCCTGGATTTATGAAGACCTAAAATCATATGATACATCTATAATTCAAAATACAATACCTTTAAAACCAGACCAGAAACCATTTAAGAAAAAATTGAGAAGAAACAACCTTGTATTGTTACCTTCAATTGAAAAAGAAATTAAACGAATGTATGAAGCAGGAATAATTGCTCCAATTATATTTTCAGAGTGGGTGTCTAACTTGGTCCCTACTAGGAAGAAAACTGGAGAAATTAGACCGTGTGTTGATTTAAGAAAACTAAATAAGGTTTCTTTGAAGGATAATTATCCTTTGCCCAAAATGGATCACATTTTGCAAAGGGTAGTAGGTGCTTCAAGGATTTCTCTTTTGGATGGGTTTTCTGGGGATATAACGAGATTCTGGTTCATCCCGATGACCAGGATAAAACGGCTTTTACAACACCATGGGGTACTTTCAAATATGTTAAAATGCCTTTTGGACTCAAAAATGCATGAGCAACCTTCCAAAGAGCAATGGACATTGCATTTGAAAAATAAATTCATGACTTTCTTGTTATATATCTGGATGATTTAACTGTTTTCTCTAAATCATATCAACAACATTTGGACCATCTCAGACAAGTATTCATCAAGTGCAGAAAGTATGGTATCTCTTTAAATCCAAAAAAGTCATTGTTTGGTCTTGAAGAAGGTAAACTCCTGGGCCATATCATCTCAAAAGATGGCATTAGAATTGATCCTCAAAGAATACAAGCCATATTACAGATACCTCATCCAAGAAATATTAAAGAACTTCAAGCTTTCATAGGAAAAATCAAATTTTTGAGAAGATTTATTTCTAGTTTAGCTGAATTAATTAGATTGCTTACTAACATGTTAAGAAAGGATTCAAGTATTAAATGGATAGTAGAAGCCAAGCAATCATTTGAAGATATTAAAATGGCTTTGACTAGAACACCAGTTCTCACCAGTCCACAATTTGATAGAGATTTCATAATTTTTTCATTTGCATCAGAACATACTGTAGCAGTTGTTTTATTACAAAAATATGATTAAGGATGTGAAAAACCTATAGCCTTTTTTAGTAAAGCACTAAGAGACGCATCATTAAAATACAATATCATGGAAAAAAAAGCTTTTGCAATTGTAAAAGCTATTAAAGATTTCATAGTCTATATATTGTATTCTCATGTGATAGCTTATGTACTAAATGCTGTTGTGAAAGATATCTTAACTCAAGATGGAATTGAGGGCAAAAGAGGTAAATGGATTGCTACCATATTAGAATATGATATTGAGATAAAACCTACAAAATTGATAAAAGGACAAGGATTGGCTCAACTCATGACAGAAACAAATTTCCAAGCCCTGGATATTAATGAACTGGATGACAATCAGGAGATGGCGACTCCACAAATTATCCACGCCTTTTTAGACTCACCTTGGTATGCTGATATCATTTATGTTTTGTTAAACCTGCAAGTTCCTCCAGGGTTATCTAGAACAAAGCGAAGGTTTTTAAAAATGACATCCTTAAAGTATTGTATTTTAGATAATGCTCTTTTTTGGAAGAATCATGATGGTATTCTATTAAATTGTTTATTAAAAGATGAAGCTGACAAGACTCTCAATGAATTCCATGTAGGAGACTGTGGTGGAAATCTTTACTGGAATTCAACTGCAGACAAGATCTTAAGGGCTAGATTTTATTTTCCAACCTTGTTTTCCGATGTAAATAAATTTGTAACTGCTTGCCATAAATGTCAAATCTTTGAAGGCAAGAGAAAATTATTACCTTTACCCTTGAAACCAATCTCAACCGAAAAACCCTTCCAACAATGGGGCCTGGATTTCATTAGAGAAATCCATCCTCCTTATTCTAGCCAACACAGATGGATCCTCACTGCCATAGATTATTTTACTAAATGGATTGAAGCAATCCCATCCAGACAAGCCAATGATTCTGTAATCATAGGATTTTTAGAAACCAATATACTATCAAGATTTGGCTGTCCTGAGAAAATTATAACTGATAATGTTGCTGCTTTCAAATAAAAAAATATGATAAGGTTCTGCCATAAGTATCATATCACCTTAAGCCATTCAACAGCCTATTACGCTCAGGGTAATGGACTGGCTGAATCTTCCAACAAAAGTCTCATTAATATCATTAAGAAATTATTGGAAGAAAATAAGAAAAATTGGCAGAAGAAACTTACAAATGCACTGTGGGCAGATAGACTTACCGCCAAAAAATCAATTGGAACCAGTCCTTATGAGTTATTTTATGGTATTGAGGCTGTATTTCCATCCTCTTTAGGAGTTCCTGTGATGAAGTTACTTCAAGAAGCTCAGGTAGAACCAAATGATATTCAAAGAAGAATAAATCAAACAATCAATTTGCAGCAAACCAAAGAAGAAGTTTATCAAAGATCCCAAGTATTACAAGAGAAACTAAAGAAGATGTTTGACAGAAGGACCAAGGCAGAAGACTTTCAATTAGGAGACAAAGTTTTAAGATGGGATTCCAGAAGAGAGGATAAGGGAAAACATCGGAAGTTCGACTTCTTATGGAAAGGACCTTACATCATTCATGCTTTACAAGGAAATAACACATATTTTCTAAAAAACTTGCATGGTTCAGAAACTGAGGAAGGACCATTAAATGGTCGAATGTTAAAGCATTACTTTGATCCTATCTATTAGGATATTCTTATTTTGACATGTACATATTATATCCTATGTAATGTATCAGTTTTGATTGGATGGTGACCTGCTGGAGTTGAAGCCCGAAGAGAAGGCCCTAAGCTCCAGAAGTTTCACTATCATACATACAATAAAAAAACAACAAGAAAAAGATTTCATGGTTCAGTTAAAGGCATTTTGAGGCATCTGACCTGCTATTCTTGACTTTTCACCAGGAAAATCCATCCCCAAGTGGAGCCAGTGTTAGACTCCTATACCAGTAGGTGTCATATTTCATGATTGACTTGATGAACTATGCAATATGTTCATACCTTTTCTTGTTGTAAAGGTTTTCCATATTTTCAAAAAATCAAAAAATCAAAAAAAAATTTAAAAAATGTAAAGAGGGTATACCCTAAAAGAAAAATCAAAGGGTGAAAAAATAAAAATGGCCAAAAAAGTGAAATAAAATGAGCCCCACCAAAATAAAGGCCAAGGAAAGTGTGCAAGCCTAAATGCCACTACTTTTTTGCTGTGATGTAATAAATAAAATTGTGTGCAACTTGTATCTTATGCCACAATTGGTGAATAGTCAAACAGTTTAAGCTTGGCTAGTTCATCTTTCAATTTTATGTTTTAGATAGAGAATAAAATCTGACCAAATTGTTTAATCTTGGCAGATAAGTAGATAGGTAGAGTGAATAAAAGGAGCTCAACAGCTTAATTTGAGCCCTTGGATGTAATAAGGTTATAATTAGATAGATTTCCATATGTAAAAGAAAAAGTGTGATAAGGGTTTGCCAGTTTAAGTGCACCCTAATAAAGAAGAAAAAATGGTAGGGTAAAGTAGGTAGGGTAGGTAGATGGTGTTGCTGAATTACATATGATGGATGATGGCTTTAGATGGTTAAAATTTTAGTTTTCATCACAAGTGCGAAGGCAGATAATACACTGGAAGAATTTCAAGAAAGG
Source organism: Pinus albicaulis (assembly GCA_034641835.2). NCBI lineage: Eukaryota > Viridiplantae > Streptophyta > Pinopsida > Pinales > Pinaceae > Pinus > Pinus albicaulis. Next base: position 143,632,670 of record CM076573.1, read on the forward strand.
CAAAGTCAAATTATTAATTTCCCTTCTCATTTTCCCTAAACATTTTACTAATTTCCCTTAAAGTACTAAGGTAGTTGAAGATTAAAGGGGCTCAAGGCATTTCCTTGACTTTTGGAGGGACCGGACCCTCGGCCCAATAATTGGAAAAGGCCTAAGTGCTTAAAAACATTCATCATCACACTCGTTCACCTCTAAAAATATTTTCTGAAAGTAAAATCCCATTTTACTTAGGAAAATCATGCAATATTCCATAAAAACCCTTTTTCATGCAAGCATAAGTTAAATACATTATTTTGATGTTTTATACTTAGCGCTTTAACTCATTTCCATATTAATTTCTAATTTATTATTTAAATCCCTATGAAAATAACCTTCCCCTATTATATATAACTCCTTTTTTATAAAATACCCAAAAAACCCATTTTATTATAATTTTAGTCAAAGTATTTTATCCCCACATGTTTAAATAAACACCCCCGTTACATGCCCTTTGACTAAAATATATATTTATATTATTCCCACCCCTATGGTAAGCAAATTGCTTTGGTTTAATTACCATATAATAAAAAATATATGAAAAACCTTCAAACATACTTTTTATGTGTTTAAAACAAAAATAAACCTGAAGTTTAATTCAAACCAAACTTCAAAATAAACCATCCCATGCATATTTTTCCTCCCCGACCCTCTGTCGTACAAAGGGATTAATTAATCCTCACGATTAATTAAGAACCTAACTCCGCCAATCAAATTCCCCCGATGAGATTAATTAACGTTTAATTGCGTCAGGCCCCCCTGTTAAACCTCTGTCATTTCCACGTCCTGACCACCGTCCGATGGACTGATCTGAGATCTACGGATATTATCAATATCGCTAGCCATCCGCATCCGAACAATAATGCGCGATGGCCAAGCGGTTTTATAAACAGTGCTCTACCATGCATCAGCCATCGTATGGAATCGCTACCATTCCGCCCAAAACCACCTTTCCCCAAAAGCGGTGCGATGGAAACCGCTTACCGCCTGTCCTCTGTGACGAAGCCTTCGTACCTGTTGACGTCATCAACCAAAACCTGCCACCCTTTTGACGTTGTAAATAAAACAAATACGCTCGTGTCATTTTCATTATCTTGTGCGCTAACCAGTCTCCCATGCAACAAATTTCAAAAATTGACTATCAAAGCTGCCAACTGTTACCTTGCTGAAAGTAATTGCTGACAAGTAATTTAGAGATCAGTCTTCATAGTGTGTACCTGTTTAATCACTGTTCATTTCCCGTAAACAGGTATTTACTCCAATTTCCCATTAAACTCTGAAAAAAGTCCTGATTCTGGTTTTAATTCCACACTAAGGTCTGAAAGAACTTCAATTTGATCTGTTTTGATTCCCAGAACTGCAATTATATTCCCAAAACTGGTAATTGTGCCCCTTTTTCACAAAAACCCCGAATTTCCATTTCTAAATCCACAAGAACCAGAAATGGAAGTTCCTGTAGCTCTGAATGCCGTACCCCTCAATGCCCCTCACAAGGACTTGGATTACTTGCCTTTAGCCAATATGGATTTTCAAATTAAAGACCTGCTTCTCAGTGAGAATCCTCTTCGGATTTTTTTTCCGCTGCAGAGACAATTATTTGAATGGTTCTGACATCTTTGGACTTTGGGAATCCAATCTTCTCATGTACCTTCTCCCCTCAGTCCACATTTTTCCTGAGTTAATCCATTACTGCCATGCAAACTATGATCCTAACCAACGAGCAGTTTTATCCCCAAGTCAAAATGTTCTTTTCCCAATAACTGCTCAGTCCATAAATGAAATGCTACAATTCCAACCTGGTCAAGCCCTCACCCTCCTGTCCATGGCTAAATTACTTGAAAAATCTACCAATTTATCCCATAAAGTGTTAAACTGCCTGTGCCAAACCTTCATGTTACCATAACATCAGCCTAAAAGCCCTCCCCCTTATGGTTATACTTTTTTCACTGAGGAAGGTAGACTTATTCTGAACATGATATCTTTCATAATGGGTTTCAATACTAGTGAGTATGTTGATCAATTAACCCTAGTATTGTTATCTATTTTTACCCCTGGACAGCCTCCTGCTGTCAAGTACGATTTTGCATCTTATATTGCTGACAAAATCCATGATCAGTTCATGAGATTTGGAAATGAGAGAGTTTTCAAGTACTCTTCTGTCATATATCACCTCATGATTTACTTTCAATCAGAGAGTTTCCCTTTTTATGTTAAGAAACTTGATGCCAAAGGGAATCCTAGGTCAGTCATCTTTTGGTCTGCTATTACTCACAATTCCCCTGATTCTCCTTATTCCTATAATGAGTTTGTTGACCTTTTTGTCCATCCTGCAACCACCTTGTTGACAAGAGTCTCTCCTCCTAGGGTTAACAATGAAATCAAGAAAATCCTCCAGCTTTCAAAGCAATACAAGATAGGTGACTGGTACTTATATCAAAACCATACCGAGATTAGAATATATGGATGTGAATTATGCCCATTCAAATTGCCAAAATATGTCCCAATGAGACTCTTTTCCTTAGATTATTTTAGGCAGATGATCAACTTAGATATAGTACATTTCTACAATGCAAAGAAAAATGCTCAACTCAGGATCAAGAGCCAATTAGGTCCCTTTATTTCTAACTCTAGGGAAGCTGGAAAGGAAGCCGAAATAATTTTAGAAGACTATCTCAGACTACAAAAGAGCTTCTACTGGGTGCCTTATGATCCAAACAAATTTATCTGTGATAGAAGAATGAAAAATAAACTATCACCATACATCCATCAAAGAATCCCAGAAATAGAACGATATGCCAATATGGATGAACGGGTGGAAGGGACATTGGTTGAAAAATATAGTGAGCAATTCAGTGTTGAAAATGTGATGAAAGATCTTGAAAAGATACTTGACCTAGACTCTTTTGGACAGGTACAGATACTAGGATCTTCTTCAGCGGGGACTTCACAATGAAAATTGCAGGAGATTAGTACAGTGGCAGTAGAATCTAAAGGAAAAGAAAAGGAGCCTGATATACAAGTAATTGAAAAATTCACAATGACAGAGAAACCAGAGACTTCTAGAGAATAGGGTCAAGTACAAATTCCTCCTACTCAAATCAATGAGCCAGAAATTTCAATTTTACAAACTCCTCTGAATGTAGAAAAGGGAAAAAAGAGAGAGGCTGAAGCAGCTACTCCTATTGGTGGCTCCTCTGAACAGCAAGGTGTTAAAAGGCAGAAATTAACTCCTCTTCTAGAAATTGAATCAGTTCAGGAAATCCCTGATAGCCAAGGAAGAGAAGATAATCAAAAAACAGGTACAGGTAGTAGGACATCCGCTAATTTTCAAAGAAAGGAACTACAGAGGCAACAAAGTGCAGAGATATCTTCTTTCAAACCTCTAGTAAAAGATGCATGGGACATCAAAAGAACATTCATCAATATAAAGGCCAGGAACGATCCACTTAGACTTCAAGTGTACAACCAATATTTGAAGATGGCTCTGAAAAATCAAGAAATATTGATGTCAGCCTATGACATCCAACATGGTAAGATGATAATGAGCCACTTCAAGCCTAAGGTGCAATAGCCTCAGATAGCTGCATATTACATTAGAACTAATTTTTAAGTCTTATCAAAGGATATCCATCCTTTAGATCAAATTGAGCTACACAAGCAAACAGGTGAGATGATTTATTCTACTCTGACGGATAAATCAATGATGGCCCATAAGTTTTAGGATTCTTTGGATAACAGTAATACACATTGCAGCTTGAAAAAGCTTCCTCCCAGGCTAAGGATAATAGAATCAAAACTTTGGAGGAAATAATCATTGGTTTGGGTCATAATCCTAAAGATGTGAAAGGTATTGAAGCTTTGATCAAGAGAAAAGATGATGATATTGCAGCACTGAGAAAACAACTGAAGTTACTAGCCTCAAGACATCCACTGACTGCAGAAATCATCAAACAAAATTTTGAGGAAGAACTAATGGATTTTCTCTTAAAATTGAATGAGCAACTTAATGCAACTGAAAAAGAGCTTGAGAATGCATTGAAAGGTAAGCAGGAAAATATTTCAGTATCTACAGCAGGAGTAGTGATAGGTACACCAACAACAGATCAGCCAGCAGAATTGTCACAAGGCAACACTACAAATTTGAACACTGATGAATTAACAAAGTCAATGGAAGAAATGAAACTTCAGGCCATAGAGTTCCACAAAACAAAGGAACAATTGGCCACTCTAGAACACAAATATGATCTTTCAAAAATGAGTGTTGCTGATAAAATGTCAAACCAGGAGGTAACTCCTCAAATCAGAATGTGTATTAGCTAAAGAATGTACATTCTTATATAGATGGGAGGTGAGGCTATTGGGATTCATCTCCCAATGACTCTTGGCCTTCCTTATTTCCTAATAATAAATAATATACAAAAATACATATGCACACCCATCCATAGGATTAGGTGTCAACATTCCCCCCTTTAATCCGAAGGGATGTTGGTGAGTCCAAGCATCGATCTGAACTTTTCAAACTTTTCTCTTCCAAGTGCTTTGGTGAAGATGTCAGCAGTTTGCTCATTTGTGGAACAATGATGTAGATGGATGGTTTTGGCCTGAACATGATGTCGAATTAAATGGTACTTTGTATTGATGTGCTTTGTTCGATCATGGAACTTTGGGTTCTTGGCCAACTTTATTGCAGAAGTGTTGTTGATCATGAGTGGTGTGGAGTACATTTGTTTCATCTGCAAATATTCCAGGATTTTCCGGAGCCACACAATTTCCTTTGTTGCTTCAGCTATTGCCACATATTCTGCCTCGGTCGTGGAATCTGTTGGAACTGACTGTTTGCGTGATCTCCATGAGACGACTCCTGATCCAAGACTCATGGTGTAACCTGTAGTAGACACCCCTGTTTCTTTGTCACCATCAAAGTCTGAATCAGAATATCCGATCAAGCTGAAGTCGCCTACCTGTGTATATTTGAGTCCAAAGTCTTGAGTCCCCTTCAAGTACCTTAGCACTCTTTTTGCAGCAGACCAATGTCCTTCACAAGATTTTTGCATGAACCTTGAGAGGATTCCAACAGCAAATGAGATGTCAGGTCTGGTGGTGGTCAGATAGATAAGACTTCCTACAAGCTGTCTATACTTAGTTGCATCCTCAAATTCCTTTCCTTCAATAGATGTGAGCTTCAAGTTTTGTTCCATTGGAGTGCTTAAGGGTTTACAATCATCCATGCAAAATTTGTTCAAGAGATCTCCAATGTACTTCTTCTGAGAAAGAAATATGAATTTAGGATGTTGAATTACTTCAATACCCAAATAGTAATGAACATGACCCAAATCAGTCATTTCAAAACCTTTCTTCAACTCTTTCTTCATGGATGCGATATAGCTCTCATTGTTTCCTGTTATCAAAAGATCATCTACATATACCACAAGATATACAACTGTTTTTCCAACTTTCTTAACAAACAAAGTTGCATCATCAAGATCAAAGTGTTTGAAATCAAGTTTCAGAAGATGCTCGATCAATTTCTCATACCAGGCTCGTGGTGCTTGCTTGAGGCCATACAAGGATTTTACAAGTTTGCAAACTTTGTGTTCTTGACCCTTTATCACAAATCCTTCTGGCTGGGACATATAAACTTTCTCCTTCAGATCTCCATTCAAGAAGGCTGTTTTTACATCCATCTGATGGACTTTCCATCCACTCTGAGCTGCTAAGGCAAAGAGAGTCCGGATGGTGGTCCATTTTGCTGTGGGAGCAAACGTTTCTTCATAATCGATTCCTTCCTTCTGTGCGAATCCTTTTGCCACAAGCCTGGCCTTGTGCTTGTCAAGTGAGTCGTCTGCTTTGTACTTGTTCTTGTAGACCCACTTACAGCCAATTGGTTTCGTTCCCAAAGGCGGATCAACCAGCTTCCAAGTTCCATTCTTTATCAAGGCATCATACTCCTTCTGCATCGCTTCTTTCCATTCATCATGAGAAGCGGCTTCTTTGAAGGAAGTTGGTTCATGATATGTAGACAAACTCAATTCACAGTTATAAGCAATATCCATATCAACAGGGGAATCAGAATTATCTACATCACCTTCGATTTGTTGAGTGGAACTTCTTGTTCCTGTTTTTCCAACCTCATCGGGATGAACATTCTCCAGTGTCTTTGTCAGCCATTTGGGAGGACCTTTCTGAGATGGCCCAGGCTGGTCATTTCACTGAGTTGGGATTGATTCAAGATTCAATCTCCCAATTCTGTCAATCACATCATCCAATGTGTCATCCGTGGTTGTTTCTTCATGTGGGGAGAGTGTGGTTCAGGAAATGATTCCACAGTTTGATTCAATATCGGAATCCCCCCTTCAAGGTGTGGAATCACATTATCAAATTCTTTGAAAGACTTTGCATGTGTGAATCTGTCCAGGCGATCAAGTTGCCGCTCAACAACCTTGTCACTCTTGGAGGATTCAAGAAATATGACATCTCTTGCTATCACAAACTTCTTATTTGCTTCATCATAGAGACGATATCCTTTGGAGGTATTGGAGTACCCCAAGAAGATACATTTTCTGCTTCTAGCACCAAGTTTGTTCCTTTAACCCTTGGGTATCAAGGCATAACAGGTGGACCCAAAGACCCTGAAATGCTTTACCGAAGGAATGTGGCCATGCCACATTTCAAAAGGAGTTTTGTTTCTAATTGAACTTGAAGGACACCTATTCTTTATGTAAACAACACATAGAACTGCATCAGCCCAAAATATCAATTTTACATTCTTGAAAAATAACATGGAGTAGACCATATTTAAAATAGTTCTATTCATTCTTTCAGCTACACTGTTCTGTTGGGGATTATATGGCACAATTGTTTGATGTTTGATTCCATGTTGACGAAGATAATTTTCAAATTCGTTTGAGGTGTATTCTTTTCCATTATCAGTACGTAGAGAGCCAATATGAGTTTGTGCATCATTTTCTATCCATGCATGAAAATTCTTGAATGTTTGAAAAGCATCAGACTTATTCTTCAATAAGTAAATCCAACACATTCTGGTGTAGTCATCAATAAATGTCATCATGCATTTATTTCCATTTGCAGAAGCAATAGGCATAGGGCCACATAAATCTGAATGAACAAGCTCAAGTTTTCTATGTGCTTTGGAGTGTGAATCATGAAATGGTTGTTTGCTATGCTTTCCTAGAATACAAGCATCACATTCCTTAGGTTTTCTAGGAATTGTAGGCAGTCCATCAACACCATTTTTCTTCAACAAACGAAGGTTGTCATAGTTTAAGTGTCCAAATCTAGCATTCCATAAAAGACTTGATGGGAATGTACCTTCATCATGATGTAAACTGAATGCAAAGTTTTGAGCATGAGCAGATGAACCTTTCAGCTTCAAGAGTCTCCCTTCTTCTATTCCCTCCATGACAAGTGAGTGATCTGATGCTTTTCTGATCTCTGCCTTGCCATCAAACAAGTGAATTGAGTGTCCTTGCTGCTGGATTTCGATCAGGGACAACAAGTTTCTCTTCAACTACAGGAGGTATAGAACCTCATGTAGGATATGATCAGGAAGACCAGGCAGTTTAAGCCTGACTGTGCCAAGCCCTGATGGCTTGAGTTTGGATTTATCTGCGAAATATACTGCTCCATCAACTTTGTCAGTGAATTCTTCAAAAAAATATTTTCTAAATGTCATGTGACATGTTGCTCCTGAATGTAGCAACCAGTCATCTCTCCACGAAGTAAATGAAACATCAAATAGGTTTTCAGTTACTCCATTGTTACAATGTGCTAGAACAGAATGAGCTAATTCAACTGGTTTACCTTTGTCTTTGTCATCAATTTTACCTCTGTCTTGATTTGTTTGCTGCTGAGCTTTAGATTGTCTGCCCCCCTTTTCTCTGAAGTTTCTTCTTCATCTTCTGTCTTCTCTTCCTTTGGATGGACCTGAATCATGTCTCTTTTCTCTCTGTGCCAAGTAGGCAGCCTTTTTAGAAGATGAAGGGACTGTCATCTTCTTTTGAAGGAGGAGAGAAAAAACTCTGCTGGAAAATTTCTCTTGAAGGAGAGAAAACAAAAAAAAATCTTTGCTGGAAAATGTACTGAAAAAACTCTTGCTGCAAATATGCTGAATTTTAAAAGGACAGAAACACTTTGCTGGAAAAATATTCTGCTCAAAAACTCTTGCTGAAGACTGAATTTAAAAAATACTCTTTGCTATAAACTGAATTCTGCATAAAAAAAAATGTATTTTTTTTTTGTTTGGGGAAAAAATTTGTGAAATGTCGATATGGAAGGGAATAGAAAAGTCGATATGGAATGGAATGGGATATAATGAAATGGCGGTATGGGATATATAGTACGGAATGTGAATGGAAGTATTATGGTATGGAGGCGGTATGGGATATAATGAATGGTGGTATTATGAAAGGCGGAGTGGTATATATGGGCGGAAATGGTATAGAATATGGTGACATCGCTGTATGGACAGACCTCCAACTTATATGACACAGATATCAACGTATTAAACACACTACAAGGTATTAACAACGTAACGTATTAATAATGCAAAGTATGGCGTTGGACTTAAACGATGGAATGGCGTGTTGTTAAAAGGAGACAGCGTATTAAAATGGTGATCCGATACATATATAAATAGTGGAGGCAGCGTATAAATGACAGGCGGACAGACCAAGTCAAACGAGCGTATAGCCACCTTTATAACTGAGACCACATCGTTTAAATAAAATGCAGCGTTTAAATATTTGACAGCGTTACAATGTAATCACACAGCGTTTAAATAAATAATGGATAGGCGGTATTGTAAACACAGCGTTTAAATATGGAAAGCGTGTATGTAATGAACATCGTTTAAAGACAAATGGGCGGTAATATATAACAGAGCGGTTTTGAAATGGGAAAGCACAGCGTTGTATTGTTGTGGAGTGGCGTTTGGAATTCGTGGGCCGACAGCGTTCTATGACAGCGCTGGAATGTATTACATGAGGTATTATAATATGAACAAGGCGTATGTCAAACGCGTTGATAACATAACCATGTCAAACCATGTCAAATGCGTTGTATATAAAACTGGAGCCGACTGTATAATGGTGGAATGACAGCGCGTGGAGTGAAGCGTTGTGTGCAGAGGGGCGGTGTACAGGCAGCGCTGGTGAATGAGGCGTGTATATATATTGAGGCAGCGTGATGTATGTTTCTGGAATGGAGGGCGTTATAAAATATAACAGCGCTGGATTATGTAGAGTATGGGAATGCAGGAGGGGTGAATAGGGAGTCGAGGGTGAGGGAGAGGGAGGTGAGTGAATGGAGAGGAGCGTATGGATGAATGAGGAGGCCCAAAAGGGCGTTACATAAAAAAAAAATTTGAAATTGAATCTGCAGAAGACAGAGTTGCAGGACTGCTGGAATTGCAGAATGGCAGAGCCTGCAATTTGCAGATTAACAGAGCCTGCAGTCTTCAGGAGCTGCAGGAGCTGGTGCTGCAAATGTCAGTACTATATAGGGAAAAAAAATGCAGAATAACAGTCTAGCAATTAATGAGCAGCAAAAACTATTAAAAAATATTGACTGAGCAAAGGATAGGGAGTTACACCACAGGGCAGAAATGCCAATTGTGGGGCTGGCTCTGATACCATGTCAAACCAGGAGGTAACTCCTCAAAACTATAATGTGTATTAGCTGAAGAATGTACATGCTTATATAGATGGGAGGTGAGGCTATTGGGATTCATCTCCCAATGACTCTTGGCCTTCCTTATTTCCTAATAATAAATAATATACAAAAATACATATGCACACCCATCCATAGGATTAGGTGTCAACATAAAACAAGAGAAGTGAACAAATTAGAAAAAACAGTTAAGGCATTGGAAAAGGATCTCACATTAGAGAAACCTTTAAAGGAAATAAATGAAATTCTTTGGGTGTGGATTCTTATACTTTGATGTAACATTGAAAATTTTGGAATAAATTGCCATTGGAGAAATTCATTGTGGCTAAGCTGGATGATGAATTGAAGCGAAAGACTTTTAACTGGATTCATGTGTCAGACTATAGATCAATAATTTTATCTTTCTCTTTTGTTTTAAGTTTCTATATCTGTTTATTATATCATTGTGTTTAATTTCTGAATGATTAATGAAAAGGAGTAAATCAGAAATTACTTAAGTGTAATCTGATTTTAATCATTGTTATTCTAAATATTTTCTTCTAAACTGGTTTAAGCAAGGAATTCTTAATCGCTCATGTTTTTCTAGTTTAAGCATTTGGTTATTTAATAAAGAATACTTAATTGATCTTTCTTAATAATCACTCAATTTTCCCTCTTATGAATTGTTGAAAGATTCTTAATTTCCTTTCATCCATTTTAATTCCATCTCATTCACTTTAGATCTAAGATTGTTCTCTGTTTGATTATCTTTCCCTGTAAAACCATCTTTTGTTTAGAAACTTAATCCAGTGAAGCCATCTTTTTTACTCCATAGCCCAATGGCCTGAACTACTCAATCTTGCCCTCAGCTATCGAATTCCACCACCTAAATTCAAACAAAACCCCTGAAATTTATAACTAGCCTAACATCTTCTAAAACAAAGCTAAATTTTACAGAGAGAGCCCTCTATGGGTACATATTGGCTAGATTCTATACCTAAAAGATTGGTTTGTGGTTACCTCGGACCCCTTTCCTCTTTCAACAACTTCAAGGAAAATCTGAGTGATAACAGGTTGTACTCTTTATTTGCTACAAATACTTGATAATGACTTGTTTATCCAAAATAAATTTCATAATAATGATAACCAAACTAGAAGGAAGTTCATGCTCCTTTACTTCACACTTATTTTTTTACTTCGACGCACTCTTTTTTTCTTCTTTTCCCGAAGATTGATTGTGCTCATATCACATATTTTAATCCACCATTCCATAACCTTTAACTAAATGGCTCGGGAGGCACCTTATCCTCATATCAGTGTTATACCTCTCTCAACCAAAAATATATTCTCCCAAACCCTTAAAGTAGTCTGGAAAATTTAATACTTATTCCACTAATGGAAAATTTCAAGGATGTAAGAAATCAATTTTAAATGATATTTCACCCTATCACCAAAATTTTTGAAGAATAACATATAATTTATATAGTCCTTCATATGCAATAGAAAAAACTATGGAAAAGAAACAAAATTAATGCATTACCTTAAAAAAGGATTCGATTCAACATAATTATATGTGACTTTAGTACATTTATTGTGTAACTATAAAAAACATTATAGTATTGGAGAATCCTTTACATGCCTTAGGGACATGTGGACTCAGTATTTAGGAAGTGTTCTCACATTTACAACATCGCATTTTTCAACAATGGTCTGAGCTATTATGCCTAGGAAATGTAACAAGTTGATCATAGAAAGGATGAGAAATTTTTTTAACAAGCGTATGTTAATAGTTTGTAACCTGATTGATGAAATATATGCAACACTTAATCCTCATCATAGGTTTGTTGTTGGGAATATGATTAAGCACCAGGAATATACTGCAAGCACAAAATTTATATGAACGAAAAAATATTGAATTAAATAAATAAGAATACCAAACTAGGAATAGAGGTTGAAGTGAATCAAACCACATACGATAGAAAAAATGGCATTGAATGGGAACTTCTCAAAATATATATACACAATTCAAGCTTGTGGGGGGTAGTCAATATCATGGGATTGGGCCTAGTGGAATGAAATAAAAACATGCTGAGAGAAAAAAAGAAGTGAGAGAAAACAAAAAACATAGATTTAGAGATAGAAGTGGGACAAATTGATATTGTGTTACTAATCATCATATTCAAGGGAAATGGGTTGCTTGGAACAAAGGCTTTAGAGATAGAGGTGTGTCAAAGTTATCTTGTGCTAATTAACATCATATTCAAGGGAAATGGGATTCTTGGAACATTCTCCAACCTTGTGTCTTCAATGGCCCTTGTGTCTTAGTTCTTGAAGGTCCTTTATTGTCTTAGTTATTTATTTATATATCATTGATGATTGGAGTTCTATATTAATTTTTCGGGGATTTAGAAGAATTATATTCTAGGGGTATGTATATTCATGGAGCCCATATGAGAATTGTGCACTAGATTTCGTGTTGGCTCCATCATGTCTAGTATATTTATTGAATTACTTACTATACATGATTTTGATTTTTAATTATCATAACAATTATAATGTCTATTTTTGTCAATTTTTAATATAGTTGTATACAATTTTTAAGCTCTTCAGTGATTTCTTTCATCTCCAAACCTATATTAGAGGAGCCATAAAACATGGGGACTTTGGGTTTGTACTTTGGTTAGTCTCAAGTTTAAACAATCATCTTTGATGCTCTTTTTCAGGTGGTGGAGTATATTAACCATGTGAAAGTTGTTTATTTTCTCTAAAAAAGTTATGTTATGCATCTATTGGATGATTGTTTCTGCTAACTGAGCCAATGAAACCTACGAGAATTTACCAAGTTTTATAATTTAATTAAAAATTTTAGAATTTATAATTTATAAAGTTTCACGGTCTAATTATTTGAAGGGTGATAGCTCAATGGAAGAGAACCTTCCTTACAAGCAGGTGGTTGGTGGTTTGATTCCATTGTTCCCTAATATTCATAGGGAATGGAGTCAAATTGAAATGCAATGTTGGATGAAAAAAGTGATGAAAACCTTGGTGCAAAAATAAACGCAAAAGTGGACGTAAAAAGGACTCAAAATTGTATGTAACATTAGACACAAAATGGGATGCAAAGGTGGAAAAAACAAATGGCTTAACATGGAATGAAAATATAGATGCAAATTTGGATGGTCAAAGAAATGTAAATGGGATGCAAGAAATGGTGCAGCAAATGATGCAAAATATGGTGCAAAATGCATTGCGAAAAAGGGAGATAAATCAAACGTAAAAGTGGACGTAAAAAATGGTCCAAAAAAAGATGCAAAATGGGCACAAAAATGGATGAAAATTTTTGTGTTAAATCAAATTCAACATATGGTGCAAAGATAGACATGAAAGCTAGTGAAAAAATAGATGCAAAAATAGGTGAAAAACTAGAAGAAAAAATTAGTGTAAGAATAGATGCAAAATTTGATGTAAGACAACATGCAAAAACTGACACAAAATAGATGCAAAATATGGTTTAATATTGATGCAAATGAGGACGTAAAAATGGAAACAAATAATGACACAAAATAGGAAGAAAAAATGATTAAAAGTAGATGCAAAAAATGGCAGAAAACTAGAAGCAAAACTTGTGATAAAATCATATGAAAATCTTGGTGTAAAACTTGACGCAAAAAGTGATGCATAATCTGGTGTAAAAAAAGATGAAAAATCTACCGTGAAAAAGGATGTGAAATCAGACGCAAAAACATGACATGAAATTAGACACAAAACATGGCATGAAAATTGGTGCAAAATTGGAAGGAAAACCCATCGTAAAACATGGTGCAAAACTAGATGCAAAAAGTGGTGCAAAATTTGACGCAAAACATGGCGCAAAATTGGGTGCAAAATCTAATGCAAAAAAGCATGAAAATTTTGTTGTAAAAGAGGATAAAAAATATCACACAAAAAATGACGCTTTAAAAATTATACAATAGAACCCGATTTAGAGCCATGCCAATTGGAAAAAAATGCACTAAAATCTGGCACTAAATATGGCGCAAATTGCATATTTTGTTGTAGTGAAAGGATTAGGATGTGATGAGATAAAAAGGATTAGATATTCAACTTTTCTAACATTTACTTCTTTATTAGTGATTTACTCTTTAGCAATGGTTATTAATTCTAAAGGACTACAAAAGAGGTGACGATGGAGGATTTTTAAGTGTTATTTGTTATGATAGGATTTCAATTGGGTTTCCAACAATGAAAATTCTTAAGCATTTCTATCATCACCAATGAATTTGAAAATGGTTTTAGTTTCAACTTATATGTCTCTTGCGTATACATGACATTTTTCACTCTCTATTCCTCATTTATCATTTATACATTTGTCATTTATGTATTTAGTGCATTCTAGTTAATTCCTCAAAATTCATTTTCTCTCAAAGTAGTAGAATACATAAATGTTTTAATTATCAAGAAAATTAATTACATTGTATTTAAATATGTTTCATGATAATAGAATGAAAATGGGTCTTCATTTTAACCTCCTTTCCATTTTGTCCCTAATGAACCACAAATTGTCATCCCCCCATTGAAAGACCTATTTTGTAGCTTTTCAAAAGCGAATTAGGAATAAAAACCATGGTGTATTAAAAAATCTACAAAGGACATGAAAGTGGTTATTAATCTATCTCTTATATGAAAATATGTCATTATTTACATTCAAAAATGTCTCATTATTTGATTTCATGCAAGACACTATCAAGAGTAGGGTCCCTTGAAGTGGGTTTAAAAAAATTATATGGAAACCCATATGTATAATAGATTTATGTTAAACTTGATGGACGACATAGAAAAAATTCCATTGGGTGAGCCATGTATTTGGGGCCACTTAGCTTTATATATATATATATATATATATATATATATATATATATATATATATATATATATATATATATAGGGTTTGACCTAATCCAAGAGATCATTTATAAATTGGAATTATATATGCAGATGCTATGTATATCAATATATTTTAAGGAACCCCCTATCTTTAAGGTCATTGGGGATACTTTAGGTACCTACCTTCACAATAATCTATAAAGAAAAAAAAAAACTGTAGTGGCCATGATATGTGTCAAAATGGACATTTCGATGAGCCTCCCAAATGTGATAATGTTTGAATTATGGGAATTGAGGGAATTTTGAGGTCTAAAGTGGGTCTACCAAGAAAAATAATAAAATAATAGTTAAAATAACAGAAAAAGAGTTATGAATTTCTAAAGGAAAAGAAATAAAAGTATTTTTTTATTATATTTTTCACTAATTTCCCTATATCTCATACCACAACATCAAGTATAGACACATGTTGGATGCATAAATAAATTTCAAATGAGTACCCATTCTACATACTTTTGAACGGAATGATGCCAAAAAAAATAAAAATACATGAAAATATGTTTCTTTCATGTATTTTCATTTTTTTTTCAGTATCATTCTAGATCACAAGTATGCATAATGAGTACTCATTGGCCATGGAATTTAATTTTTCATTCAATAGGTTCTCACACTTGCGTTGAAGTAAACCTATAAGGATATAAACTAAAAATACATTTAAAAATAATAGTTTTTTTGTTTTCCCTCAAAAAATATTTACCCTTGGGGATGACATTATCATTTTTAATTGTAATGGTTCTTTTAAAGCTCATTTTTTCAATTCATTTTTTGTTTTGAGACCCATTCTTTACCTCAAATTTCTCTTAGTGAAAAACACTATGTACAAATCTTAAACTACAGAAATTTTGCATTCAGATGCACCCTCTATAAATCTCATTTCCACATAAATATTACTTTCATTATAATAGCTAAAAAAACTATTGGTACACCACCCATATGGTGATGAGATCATCAAAATTTGGAGTTGATACCCTAAAATGAGCAAGAAATGGAAAATGAAATATAGAATGGGGTTTCATAGCAGAATAAGGAACTATAGCAACAAGAAGGAAATGCATGAATAAATAATAGTGGTTAACAAAAATATTCAACTTTGTATCTTATATCTCAAGTAGAAACTCTCAGAGTTAAGAATTTATAGCTACATTCCATCCCCATAAAAAAATACTACTCCCACAAAAAACATAATCAAGGATGATATGTTGGAAGAAAAATATAGCCAATCCTTAGAAGAAATTGATGTGGATCTAGTGGAGGGGGATTTCTTCTATGGCCATCTTGGTTTAAAAATACGAGACTTCATCATTTACCACAACCTTAGTTACAAGGAAATATAACACCAGGTCTAAGGTGAGGCTAGAGGCTTAGTAATCTAGAGGATTATAAATAGTGACTACAAGTGCACCACCGTACTTGAAAGAAAGGAGATCATAAATATAGCATACTAAAAGAGAGGAAAAAAAGGTGATAAATTTAGGAAGACAACTTACCATTGTAGGGACCCTCGGTAGGGAAGCCCCTAAGAGGGTTAAGAAAATGATCATAATTATTTCATCCTAAGGGATTTTGTGTGGCCCATTCACAATGTTCCCTTAAATAGACTAGTACAAAAGTATAATATAGATATAGAAAAGAAAAAATGGTTTCAAATGTGGATGCTCAAATCAATTAATTAAGTGATTATTATGGTGGAATTCTAATAGAATCCTCTAGTAGGAGGTCTTGGAGAACTAGTAATGGATTGAAACTAATATTTAGAACTATGTTCCATGGTAAGTTTAATTCATCATATCTCAACAATTTTTTCCCCAAATTTTATGAGGTAGATTTCATTAATGTTTATTTTTCCTCCCATAGATGAAATAATTTTCAAAAGGCTTTTTAAACCTTCCCTATCTAATAGATGGGGAGACTTATAACTTAATTACACATTAGCTAAAAATATGGAGTTCATAAGAAAGGCTAGATCTGTTGGAATTTTTTTCCTCATTAATATAATGGGTTATCATTAATATGATGCAGAACCTTTGAATTTAGATCCCACATGTACAAATAGTAAACTTGGAGATAATACAACTAGTAAGCACTTCGATATTTTTCTTCTCAAAAAATATATTAAAATGTGTTTCTTCTCTTAAATCCATAGTCATGAAAAAATTCCATTCTAGTTGTCATCCAATTAAGGTATAGCTAACAATGTAAGGCTAGAAACTACGAATGCCATTTAACTTCAAATCCAATAGATATCATATAAGCATTGCCAATAATTTATAACTATGAATTGGGAACCCTACTCAATGGAGGATGACGAACTATTTATGATGTCCCTTTAGAGATACCTTATTTGGGAAAATAAAATAAAAATGGAATGGACCAAAACAAATTCTCATCAATATGATAAATATGTGATAATAGAGGAAGTAAAAGTACATTATTTGCATGAGATAAATATTAGGTTGGGTTTCAATGAGGAAGTCTACCAGGAAATTGATTGACTAAAGAAATATAAATTTATATTGATTATATGGTAGGAGGATAAATTTAGGATGAAAGATAGGGTTTCTTGACTCTTCAATGGGGACAATAATACATTATTTTTCATTTTACAAGTTCAAGCATATAATTTTATTAATACAATTAAGAAAGTAAGGGATTAAGCATGGATGATAGTGTGATTTTGGTCATGTAGCACCAACAATGCTTCAAAACCATAAGTATATCTACACACATGCTCGTAGGGAGAATAACAGAGACATGATGGCATTGAAATATTCTTTGAAGGGTGAATAGATGAGAGAAATAAAACTCTCTCTCATGGAAATTCGATGATAATGGATAAAATTTAGAAAGTGATAAAATATTTTCAATTGAGATGGATGAAAAAGGACCAAATGGATAGATTTTTGTATTTTCATGAATTTTTAGGAATTATTAGCTATGGAACTCGTAGTGGTTATTGAGGAATCAAAATAAATATGTAAGATACATCCCCATTTGATTCCACATTTATTGCTAACATTGTAAAAGAAGGAAAACCCATATATTTAACCAATATCAATTTACATTCCTCTACACCTTTCTCTCAGTAATATCATCACTAAAATCATTGTAGACCTTATGAAACACCACATATCCAAATACATATGTTAGGGGGAATTTTTTTCACTTGAAAGTATGACTATTTAAAATTTCATAGGGATATCACTATACCCCGCAAAAAATATCCAAGTAGGCCTTTGTACTGAAACTAGACCTATGCAAAGAATTTTACTAGGTAAATTGGATTTTCCTCCCTCTATATTTATGTAGGTTTAATTCTTAGGTAGCTTCATAAAATAGATTTAATATTTCTTCAGGTTCTTATTTTATATAATTTTTATAAAAGGGTATTGGAAAGGTAAATCCTGTCTACGGACAGAGATGATCCCTCTAGCCCCAGAGTGGGTCTAGCAACAAGGGAACAAGCTAATGTGTAGGTTCCTAGCTAACGAATGAAATAGGTTGGGATAGATTGTCCTACCTGGAGTCAAACGAGATTGTCGCAGCTATAGTAGTGGCAGCCTCTTGATCTCTGTCCCGATAGGTAACGGTCCTTCAGCAATGGTACCCGTATTATTGCACAAAGATAAAAGACAAGAGCAAAATAAAATACAATAATTTCATTTGTAGCTAACTAGTCAGTCAAGGAAGACTAAGCACCTTGTGTGAAATAAACCATATTAACACAATATGGGAACCAGACAATAGCAATGTATATATAAATAGAAGAAAGAGATTACAACCAGAGCCTTGACGTCGCAACCTCCTTCAGCGGGTTCAATCGAAGCATGTCTTGAAGGATCATCAGGGAATTGGGATGAGGTGAGGACACAAGCCTAAGCTATTTCTCGAAAAAGGTATCTTTCTCTGTTCTATCTCCCTAGCAAAATGTTCAACAATTCTCTTTAGTCATTCAGCCATAATTGTTCAGCTAGTGTATCAATGGGAGATAGATTTATTTATAGAGGGAGAGGAGGAGGTTGGAATCCCTACAATGGTGTAACGGAGGCCTTATCCTTTTGGAGGTTTCCCCAAAAGGTGGAAAAAAGAGGCCAAAGGAGGGTGTTCATAGTTATTCAGTCGAACCACATAGGCTAACTCACCCACGAATTTGTTAGCATGGAAACTTTGCCTCTATATTTGAAAATCATTCCAAAATAGCTTGGCGTAGGTAGCTCAACGGGACAGAGCACCAATGGGAATGGGGCCCAGTTTTAATCTTCCTCATTGGCGCAAGGGCATAATGTTCTACCAGTGCCAACCCAAAAACATGTGTTTCTGATGGTCTGCTTAGGAAATTGTCAACAGAAGGAATGTTGTCCTCATGGAAAGGGATGCAATGATGGTCTTTGCAAGGCATGACACTTATTATTAGTCATAGAAATTATCCTCCAATGTGTGGGATGGGGATTGCAGGGACGGTGAAAAAATTTTGTGCAACAGATTCCCCCTAAAGCATGAGGCCTGAGAGAGAGAGGGGTGAAATGCTTTACGAGAACGCGTTTGAACCAAAAACTGTTATAGAAAGACCTGCAAGTACAAATACAACTGATATCTATGATACATGAACATGTGGCATAGTCGTATCCATCCATAATAAAGTACCTAAAAACTGAGATTCGAGGTATGGACATAGCCATCCAACAGTAAGGATCAACAAATAGACTTACGTATGGTCGTAGCCATCCAATAAAAAAAGCCATGTGATATGTCATGATAAACCATAATATCTCATAGCCTGGATCTTACCAGAAAAAATCCAGAGTCTTGTGCTCCATATCGACCCAAACAAGTACAAATTCAAGCATGCGAATATGTGATCTGAAGTCGAACATGCAAGAAAGTCACTTGATTACTAGCCAATGATGAAAGTTGTTAACATGCACGAGAAAAACCACCAATAATGACAATGGCTCTCAAGGTACAATAGGTACAATCCATGAAATTTGAACAGTGTTCTGGCGTCGAACACCCACATAATCACTCGATCTAATTCCAATGATGTGGACCTATCATCGAATGTGAAAAACCTGCCATTGAGGCATGCAAGCTCCAAGGTACCAGAAGGGAGTCTCTAGATCAAATTCTTGGATAATGAGCTGAATTCGATAGGAAGTGATCCAGTCGAAGGAGGGCCATAATTTTTCCCACATCATCGACACGAGACAAAGGAACATGCTAATACTGAATCAGGACTAAATAGAGGAACAGAGGGAGCTTGAAAACTTCAAAGGAAAACTTCTCTTGAACATATTAGCGACACGACTCTGGACTTGGTAGTATTTGACAAAGGGATCTGAGGTCATGATGACGTGGTAAAGAGAATATGAAAGGTCAAAAGAGATTACCCAAACCCATGGAGGAAATAATGACGAAATGAGATGTCCCCAACCTGAAACGAATGCAAATGAGTGTCAAGTTCAATAGTGACATACTTCCAACACAACTGAAGACTGGTTCCATTTTCGCCCACCATTTCTGGTAGGTACCCCAGTTATTTTTGGAAAACAAGCTTGAAGGGGATATCATATTCTTATGATGTAAGTTTGTCCTTCAGACAAATCCATCCTAGTACATTTTATGATCCCTAGGAAGGAGGAACTTAGGTACATCATGATGATGATTTCTGATGTCGTCAGAGTTTAACGAGTTTGAAAAAGGAAGAACTTGGCATCTTTTCATGTTTAGAGAGTTTGAAAATAAGCAGAAAAGAAAATTTCAACAGGTCCCTTTTCGTAAATAGTCCCTTAGATCTGAAAAGGTAGAAAACAATATCTGAAAGAACCTCTTAGTCGTGATAGGCTAAGGTATTCCTTTTTCTTAAATAATCTATCCCAGCCTGAAAAATGCGTAAATGTATACTAGGTAGTTATCATTTCGCATCCATTTAACGAGTTCAAAATGACAAGAGTCTCAGGAATATTTTTAGTTTTAGAGAGTCAGAAAAGAGCTGAAAGAAGACTCCACCTAGAGGAACAAGTGGCATAAGGGCTAGCAACTGGTTCCGAATATGATGGAATTGATTAGAACAAATAAATTGCAACAGTTTGGCTAACAAGACCACTCATCATAGTGGTTCCTCAGGAATGGGTAAAACAATCAAGTGAAGGCATATGTTCGACCAAGCAGATGGTGATGATGGAATGCGAAAACCAAGGTTCATCTGGCAAAACAGGCTGATAAAATGGCCATCATGAGAGGTAAAATAAGAATGGTTTCATTTTTACACAATTTTGAAATCAGGAAACTCTGCTTGAAGTTGGTTTCATTTTTACACAGGCTTGAAACATTTTAGAAATCTATGCTTGAAGTTTATTTCATTTTTACACAAGCTTGAAACGGAAAAAAAATATGCTTGAAATAAGTTTTGCATGCCCCTAGCATGGTGACTCAATTCGAGGTACATGCCCCCCAGCTTCATGGCATTCACCTTAGTATACTGCTAGTCACTAACAGGTGGATGGAATGAAGATTCAAATACTCGAGATTAGGTGAAAGACTCGACTTGGATTTTACAAGATTTGATCAAAGGCTCGAAGTGAAAAGGGAACTTGTTTCATTTTTTAATGAGGTTGACTGTAATATTCCTACTTAGACCTTGCTAAGAGGAATATTCATTTTTGTTTTAATTTTTGTTGCATAAATAAATAAATAAAGGAGGACATGTAAAACTCCTAAAAGGGTTGAATAAACCAATGCCCATGTGAACAAAGATAAATCAGAGCCATGTAAATAATCACTTGCAGGTGTGAAAGAGGTTTGAGCTGAAGACTGGGTCAACCTTGACCAAACCTACAACATTGTCTAGGTTCAATGCATCTCCAAAAGGGACAACACAATTCTAGAAGGAGGCCTCTCATGTGAAAAGGGGAAACTCATCAAAGTGGTTTAGGGTTTTCAAAGGCTTTTCATCTTATAAAAGGAGAGGGAGGGTAGTAAGAGAAGGTTGTTGATTGATCATATTCATGAGTATTTTTTCTACTTAGATAAATACTATTCTCTGCTGCTTAGTGGAGAATTTTTCTTGGAGTTCCTATGTAGGGATTTCACCTCTTCCTTTGAGGAATCTTGGAGGAGTGTTTTTCTGAATTGATCCACTACTAGGCTTAAGGCCAAGCTCTACTTACATTTATAGCACTGATCTATTGATGGTTTTGCTGTCTCTGCAAGCTGCAACAAGTGGGAGTCTAGATTTGCAGAGATCTAGTTTATTTTGGGAGCCTCTTCTCATGGAGTGTGTCTTTTAACCTCTTGGAAGAGTGTCTCTTATATTTGTACTCTAGATCTGCAATTTTGTAGTGGTTATATATGACATTTGAGCTACAATATTTTTTCCATGAGTAGACTGCGTTATTTTTGTATGAAGTTCTTCATGGTGTTTTGCTCATAGTTTAGATCAGAGATCTCTAGTGTTGGGCTTTGCCTTCCACTTGGAGATCCATGGATTAGCTTGCTGATCCATTTTTTGTTTAGATCTGATCCATTGTAATGAAATGTTATATTCATAAATTTACTGCAGCAGTTTACAGATCTGCAACTTGTTTCTCAGATCTACTCTTATTTATGCATGCTTTTGCCAAAATTCCAAGGGGATATTAAAGAGAAAACTATCTAGTTTCCAGATCTGAAATAGATCTGAAATTTTTTCCACATATCTGCCCTAGATCTGATTTTTAACTTCTAGTTGCTAAATCTCCTTAAAAATAACGTTTTTGAGCCATTTCATCAAATGTACATGTGTTCTAGCTCTCTTTTCTGAAGATTTCTTGCTATATTGTCTCATTCATTCTACTATATATTGAAAGAGCTGCATGATAATGTTGATTTTTTGTTGTATTACTGAAATACGAACCTCCATGCTGATATCCTCTGAATGTCTAGTAAAACTGCACAATTCCTGAAGCAGTGTTTGCATTTGGCTGCAACCTTCCTCTTTGGGTGTTTTTTAGCTAGTCTAGTTTGTGGGAGATTTGTTTAGTGTATCTGAACTGATTTTTTTTAGATGAAATTCCATATATAAGACCCATAAATCATAAATAATAGGAACCAAGTCTTGATCTGCATTTCTGTTGCACATTTTTTATTATACAACATTTCTTTTGAGCACATTGTTGATATTCCTGAAAAAGAGATATTACATTGACACAGTGAAAGAACTATCCTCATGACCTAATTAATTTTTTAATGAGGTTGGAATACTAAATGAAATTTCCTCATAAGACCTTGTTTCATTTTTTAAGGATCTTGACACAAGAAAATAAACTATGCTCCAATGAGATTGTTTCATTTTTTAAGGAGCTTGACACAACAAAACAAACTTTGTTCCGTAAGAAGATTGTTTCATTTGTTAAGGAGCTTGACACAAGAAAACGAACGTTGCTTCAAAATAATCCTGTTTCATTTCTTAAGGAGCTTGACACAACAAAACGAACTATGTTCCAACAATATGATCATGACGAGTAAGAAGTCATGGCTCCCAAGAGTTTCTCATCTGATGGGAGAACAACGGTTTGGAAATTAGGATTCAACGCCCCCATTACATTGTGTACTGCCTCACTAAATGCATCATTAGTAGACGCGGACATGGAATAGGTGGCCACATAATTGACTTGTGGTGGCGTAGATATCACCAGAAAGTAAGGACCAGGAAGGGATGATGGCAGACTAGATGTCACATCAGGACCAAAGAATGAAAGTTGATCAAGGGTCACGATTTAACCTTTGTGTGGAAAACATATGACATGAAAGAGGGAGGAGACAAGTGCACCCATGGCATAAGCATAGTCGCGCCCCAAGAGTAAATTTAAATCCAAGGGGCCTGGAACAACCATCACGTCTATATAGACGGTTTTCCCTCAGAAATTAATAGGCCACTTCGGAAGGATCCCTAATGGTTGACAGGTTCCTCTATTAAATGACAACGAATTTTGCGAAATAGGCATAAGCAGTGGAGAACCAAAAGCTTGCCAAGTAGTTGAAGACAGAACACTAACAGATGTGCCTTCATCTGTAATCATGCTAGGTAAAACCATATCTAAGGTCTGTACCATGATCTCAAAAGGCACATAAGAAGGGAGGCAGTATTCTGCAAATCGATTCCAATTGAAGGAAGCGACCAAACTACTTGGAGGGGTTACCATTGAACTGAGATTGTCATCCCCTGGTGTTACCAGAGCAATAGGAGCATCCTCCTGGACCACATACATGGGAGCAGGAATAGAAACTTCTTGAGTTATAGGGGAGGGATAATCTTTCTCCAAGTCTGAGGAATCTGAAGAAACAAGAAGAACATGAGAGGGATGAGATCCACTCTCAATGGAAAAAAGCTAATGAACCATGGGCGGGATCAGATCGACTGATTCCATGACCAATTATTGGTTGGGAATGGATTCATGAATTTGAGTTTATGAGGGAATGGGATTGACCAAGGATGAATCTTGATTGATCATTGAATCAACTAGCGCAGGAATCAAGGAAAACTTCTGTTAACTAGCTGAAAGGTAGGGTGCAGAAACAGTAGGGTTGTCCGACACTCTCGTGGCTTCATCCATGTATGGACAAAGGTGAATGGGATGATGCCTTTCACACATATTACAGGGATTGATAATCTTACCCTGTTTCTTATGAGTATTATCATTGCTATTCGAATATGTGCCACCAATATGACTTCCATAAGCCAAAGGCAACAACAGATGGCCATAGCACCATGCTTCAAGTACCTTGGGAATCCCAAGACAGTCTCGAAGAAAGTGGTCACCTTTGCACAACATGCAAGGTAATTTTACTCTCTGTGGAAGGTTAGATGATTTATCAAGGGAAAGTTTCTTAAGAAAAATAGCCGTAGATTTGGCCTCTCTCTTATCTAACTTCTTCATTTTCGTCTACTTCTTCTTCTTCTTAGCTGCCAAGTTAGTAGAATCCAGACTATCACCAGGCGAAGAAGGGGAGAGGTCCACCTTAGAATCAACATGATGTTGTCCAGGTGGAGGAGATGGTTGTAGAGAGGGTGGAATACTTGAAAAAACGGAAGTGGAGAATAACCACACAGTCAAACCAACAGTTAACCCCAGAAGGGACAATGTTGCCATATAAGGAGCACCAACATTCCCAAAAGCAGGAAAAGGACCAGGATTCCCTTCGGATGGGATTCCTTGGTTGGTAAACTCTGGAAACATTGCCATTGGAAAAAACCATAAAACATATGCTAAGGAGGATAACTTTAACAAGGAATATTTCATGGGTAGTTAATATTTTAAGACACTAAAACAAAACTCTGGCGTTTCATATTTTAAGAGTCAAGAAACAGGAAAAAGGTGACTCTGTCACTTTTAGGTTGAAATGAGCATGAAATGACAAGCGCTCGATGATCTTTTCACTTTTTAGAGAGTCACAAAAATTGCAAAATGACTACTTAGGTAATCTAGGCAAGAGGGTGTACCAATTTTCCGTGAACTACCATATACAAATTGGTGATCAAATGAAAGAGAAATGACTAAGGAATTAACGTACGTGTAGGTAGTCTCCCTGAATTTTGTGTTCGATGTATCATGGTTATAGGGCAGCAGACTCGACTTGCTATGGATGAAGGATTACAACCTATGAGCATCTCCCTTTATATATGCGATGGTAGGGGGAGCACAAGTATGTACTAGCACTCTCTACTGCTAGATGGAAAACGATAGCTACTAAGTTTAACAATGCTGAAACACATCACTAGCCTAGACCTCTAAAATGTGTACATTAGGTTTCAATGCTTCCTTAGGTTGATTGAATAAATTTTAAAGTTGATCTTGAGTTAATGTTTCAATTTCAAGGCCCTACCAAATTTGATCTCAAATTTCCTAAATGCACACTATATGCAAAAGAACACCATTTTTAGTTCAATGGATGCTAACTAAGAGAAGGATAGAGATCTTTCAAAAAGTGGCAAACAATGAAATCATACGAAGAATTCCACTAATGCATCTTTTATATCCAAATGAAAAACGAAAAGCTCTTTCCTAGTTCATCAAGCACTAGTTATGCAAAAGAACTTTCCATTTTCGATGCAAATGAAAGAATGCAATTTTTTTTCAATTAATGAAGCACAAAATGTACTAATTACATTAAAAAGAAAATCGAACACTATTTTTGATCACTGTGAATGTAAAGATATGAAACAAATGATCCAAAAGCAATGCAGACATCAAAACACACTCAAACCAATGATGCACTCTTTCAAACAAATAGAAATATTTCAAAATGACCCAAACGAGCAATGTGTTCTATGCTCGAAGTGACAAAATGGAGATTCAAACAAAAACGAAAGTAATCATTCAACAAAACAAAACACAAAGTATCAAGAAAGGCTAACACAATTGATTAGGGAATCGAACTAACAATAATCAAAAGACCCAAACTTCAATCAAAAGGCTTAGTGAGTAAAATACACCAAGAAACCCTATGGATACACACTACATCGATGAGAGAATAGACATATAGCTGAGAAGAGAAAACCTACATCTGTCAAAATAATTCCAAAATACCAATTACAAATCAAAGAAACAAACTAGGGTCAAGCACAATTGACCAAAAACTCAGCAAGAATGTCAAACCAAATCCTACAGGATTCGGTGCGACTGTGAGGCAGTAATCTACGCCAAATAGGGGTTGGTGCTACTGAGACAAAAGCAACTAGTGACAACTCATGCAACTGTTAAAATAAAACCTGTGCCAAGCTAGATAACTATGGGAGAAGGAAAAAACCAATGAGTGGAGGTCAATATTGACACTCTGGAGCTGAACAGGAGAATTCCAAATAGTCACGAAAGCTAAAAAATACAGACAAGAAATCAAATGACCAAAGTCAACTCGAACAAGAAAATTCACAATGAGAAATGAGACGACAAACTCACAAGGTCCCCAGTGGAGTCACCAATTTGTTGGAAAGGTAAATCCTCTCTATGGATAGAGATGATCCCTCTAGCCCTAGAGTGGGTCTAGCAACAAGGGAACAAACTAATGTGTAGGTTCCTAGCTAATGAATGAAATAGGTTGGGATAGATTATCCCACCTGGAGAACAACGCGATTTTTGCAGCTATAGTAGTTGTGGCCTCTTGATCTCTGTCCCGAAAAGTCGAGGTCCTTCAGCAATGGTACCCGTATTCCTACACAAAGATCAAAGACAAGAGAAACATACAAGACAATAATTGTATTCGTAGCTAACTAGTCGGTCAAAGAAGACTAAACACATTGTGTAAAATAAACCATATTAACACAAGATGGGAACCAAACAATAGTCATGTATATATAAATAGAAGAAAGAGATTACAACAGGAGCCTTGGCGTCGCAACCTCCTTCAACGTGTTCATTCGAAGCACGTCTCAAAGGATCGTTGAGGAATTGGGATGAGGCAAGGATACAAGCCTAACCTCTCTCTCAACAAAGGTCTCTTTCTATATTCTATCTCCCTAGCAAAATGTTCAGCAATTCTCTTTATTCATTTAGCTATAATTTTTCAGCTAGCATATCAATGGGAGATGGCTTTATTTATAGAGGGAGAGGAGGAAGTTGGGATCCCTACAATGGTGGAAGGGAGGCCTTATCCTTTGGGACATTTCCCCAAAAGGTGGAAACAAGAGGCCAAAGGAGGGTGTTCGTAGTTATTCAGTCGAACCACCCAGACTGACTCGCCCATGAAGTTGTTAGCATGGAAACTTTGCCTCTATATTTAAAAAAAATTCCAAAAATAGCTTGGTGCAGGTAGCTCACTAGGACACAGCGCCAATGGGCGTGGGGCCCAGTGTTAATCTTCCTCATTTGCGCAAGGGCATAACGGTCTACTAGCGCAAGCCCAAAACCATGTGTTTCTAATGGTCTGCTCAGGAAATTGTCAACAGAAGGAATGCTTTCCTCATGGAAAGGGATACAATGATGTTCTTTGCAAGGCATGACACTTCTTATTATTCATATAAATGATCGTCCAATTTGCGGGATGGGGATTACAGGGACGGTGAAAAAATGCTGTGTAACAATGGGTTATCTCATATTTCTTCCTCCCATGAAATGGAATTTAGCAAGGACGCCCCATTCTTCCCCCAACTCCTAACCAACCAAATATCCCTTTTAATTTTCAAAGACTTGAATAAACATATTTTTCATGGAATCCAATAAGGAATGTGGAAAGGATTTAAAATATTTGTCTATGTAAATTTCCCATATTCTATGTATATATGGAATTATCCTATTCTCTAGAGCCTATATCTAGGAAGCAAAATCATCCAACATAAATCTTCAATCCTTCTTTTCCATGTGCCATAAGACCTTAAAGGACCACTCCTAAAGTTCCTCCCTTTATTTTTTGGATTTATAGAGGAACGTTTCGAGTACCTATGTTTTATGTTGAAATCAAACCATTATCATTTCAAGGGATAAATATGGCTATTTGATAAGTTTAAAGAAACAATTCGTATTTGCTGTAATAAATGGATCCCCCAAATTGGAAGACAAATTCTCATAAGAGTTTTCTTGAAGATATGTTGGTTTATTTTCTATCTCTAACTTATATCCCCAAAATTATTTTAAATAACATAAGAAAAATATATGATTTCACTACATATGGTATGGGAAGGAAGAATAAATTATTATCCTCCTTTTCAAATGGAAATATATATATATTGGCCTAAATCAAAAGGAGGTTGACGTTTAAAATACATGCCAAATTTAATCCTAGTTGCAAAATAGTTTGGTTTCTCATCAAACAACATGGAATATGCAATTCATATTTTATCAGAAATACATATACTGAAAGGCACACTTGGAATGGATCATATCCACATCAAAAATTAACATGGGAGGCCATATGTACTAGAAGGATGTTGTGTTTAGTTTTCTAGTCAATGGATACTACATAACTAGGGACCTCAAGGATGGAATAAATGTTCTTATAGGCATGTATTTTGTGGTTGGAATACCTCCAAAAGCATAACCACAAGTTTACCTAGTAATAAGTATAAATACAATAAATGTAGTATATATAGGAACATATCGCATAATGGTCCATAGGATAGAAATTTATAAAATCCTTGGCATTGGTGGGACAACATTCTTATAACTATTATAGGAAAAATACAAGATCATGTGAGCAAAAAACACAAAGGGTGTATCCTACAAAGTAAATTTAGACTACAAGGATTTAGTAGTCTTGGATGGAAAGAAGATAAAACTTTATTAGTGGAGTAGCATATGGATGTTCTCGGTCATTCCCAAAAAAATATTATTTATATGGATTTCCTTACATAATAAAATTATTACATGGGGAAACATTCTTGGAAAAGTTTAGGAGGGAATATGATTTAGTTTCGCTTGTAGGGAGCATGTAAAATATATATATCATACTTTGGTGGCATGATTTTAACAAATAATGTTTGAAGTATAGCCTGAACTCCTATGAAGTGCCATGAATGACAGTGGGCCACATGTGAGGAGGCTTTGAATTATGATTTGAGGCATTAATTTCCCAGAAGGAAATGATAAATCTTCCACTTCATATAATGTGGTTTTTTTTATCACTATAAATTTTGTTATATTTGATAATAAAGTACCCTCCATAATATAGGCTATAACACTCCCTCCCACCCCTTGAACTATCTTAAGCTGTGGAAGGTGTTACTTCATAATTAACACAACGTCTAGGCTCTCATTATGGAAGTGGGTTACAAAATTCCTCTATTTCCAACTCCATCAGAACCTAAGACAAAGGTCACCATCGTTTTTGGCTCATCAAGATATTTTTGGTGATACAAATTTTATCTCTAGTTGACTCTCAAATTAAAAATTATGCGCATTTGAAGTATCACCCATTTAACCTTGCCACATCAATGAGACAATGCCACTTGGAACCATCCTATAACATGTAACAACCCCTAGTTGATTTCCATGTAAAAATATATATATATATAACACTAGGCCATGGGACAATTTTTTCCAAAGCTGAGGGTGTGGAAGAACATCCTAGTGGGTGTTCATTTCAGCTTAATTAAAGGCCACGGAAATTGGAAAAGGCATTGAAAAGGAAAAGAAGAATTAATTGAAATTTGACAGAAAATAAAGTAAAAAAAGGAGAAAATGAAGGTGAAAGGTCGCATGTCATTTAGAAGGAAATTGAAGAGAGAACAAAGGAAAATTAATAAAATAGAGGGACTACAAGAAAAAATCACATTGGTGAGGGGCGAAAATGGTCACCATAAGCTCATTGGTGAGGGTCAAAAGAGCCTTCATCACCAAAAACTGAACGTCACCAAAGGTGGCATCGCCGAAAGTATAGGTGTTGTGGTGACATTCAAGGTCCGTCACCAATAATGATTTATAGTGACGGATAGTGACCGTCACCATTTCATATGAGCAATGGTGATGGACAATAGCCTCCGTCACCAAAAAACTGAACGTCACCAAAGGTGGCGTCGCCGAAAGTATAGGTGTTGTGGTGACATTCAAGGTCCGTCACCAATAATGATTTATAGTGACGGATAGTGACCGGTGTCACTTTTGGTTTATTAATGGCTATGGAAATTTGCAGGGGCATTGGTAAAGGAAGAGAGGCATTAATTGGAATTTTATTTATGAAATAATAGAAAATAGGAGAAAAGGAAGGTGAAAGGTTACATATTTTCTTGGGGAGGAAATTGAAGGAAAATTAAAGGAAATTGAAGAAAATAGAGGCCTCATTTATAAAAAAGGCTTTTGAGGATAAATTCACATAATTTTGTTAATTTTAGCTTGGAGCTCTCTCTCTATTCTCTCTCTCATACTCTTACACACATAGAGATTTCTTAGTGCATTCTTGGAGCACATTGGATTTGGAGAAAGAAGGAAAAGGAAATTAGGAAAGCGCAAGGGAATAGGTGGTTCAATAGATACAATGGGATGGATTTGCAGATATCGAGTTGTATGTATGATTTCCTTGCTAATTTTGGCATGCATGGTACATGCATGTGGTTTCTTGGTTGTGATTTGTCATTGGCATGGAGAATTTCCTGGGATTACAATGGTTTTGCCTAGCCTTGCCATTTTCTGGATAGCCATGGTGTTGTGGGTTTTTCCATTCATTTTTTGATTGGTGCTCGTGTTCCTTATGGTTGTGGGTTTACTTAATAATTACTATAACCTTGATTGGACAAACACTTTGGAAGACATGGAACAACTTAGGTTGAGTTACTAGTCCCAAAAGCCTCGATTGGACAAATTCTCGGGAGCCCTTGGTGGGTTGAGTTATTAGTCTTGGAGCCATGCAAAAAAATTGGGTTGAGTTACTAGTCCTGGAGCCAAGTTGGAACAAACGCTCTGGAGCCTTGGACAGCTTGGGTAGGGAAAAATATGGTGATGGTTAGTGATGTCTGACCATGAGGTCGAATCACTAGTTGAGGGTTGAGGTGGTTTGGCCTCTGGAAACCCTAGTTTGGTTTTGTTTTAGTTATTCCATGAGGTCCCACATTCATGCTAGGAATATGGCATGAGGGTGACTAGCTGAAAGAAAGATTTGGTTCAACCCAGTCTATGGTCGGGTGGTACGTAGAAGTCCTTAACTTGGCTGGCATTTTGATATGTTAATAAGAGTTATTTTATATTGAGATATAAGAGCATATGTATTAATTATGATGGTGTTATTATGGATGATTTTCCACGGTTTATATGTTGGTCATTTGTTGGTTTCTATGGTGGTTATTTGTTAGTTATATGTTGGTTAAATGATGTATAATGTCTATGGCTCTTGACATGTTTGATGAATATATGAATGGTTGATGAATGAATGGAGTAAAAAATGTTATTGCAGCTATTATGAGAGGGAATTAGAACTTCATGGTGAATCTCAAATAAGTTTCAGGCCCCTATGTTCAAATATGCATTCATGACTTGTAGATTACATGTTTGCCATATTTTTGACGAAATGTATGTCGTGTTTAGGCTTCGTTAGGTTAATTCCTTGATAAAATTTTGTATTAGAGGATTTGCCTTTGTTTTATTTATTGTTTTGGAAAGTTTCATTAAGTTATGGGTAGTGATATAGAGTATAGCCCTGAAAAGGTGGCACAAATTTCACGGTCCCAGGCACAAAACTAAGAAAATGAGACTGCAGTCACTCCTTTGTAGGATTATGCATGCGACTGGAGGCCTGCAGTCGCATCGATACAAGCTTGTGCATGCGAATGGGAGTTCAGGTTAGTGAAAAAGAAAGTTAACTAAGGATTTGGGCACCTGGAGAGGTGGTTTAGCTCATGTGGGTCATGTAGCTCCTTAGGAAGGTCAATAAGGTTTTGGTTTGTCAATTCCATAAATGTACTTAGGATGTTGAGTCATATCATAGTAAATATTTATCACATTTTTACCCCAGTGGACCGGTGAACTTGGGTAAGTGTGGGAGGAGGATGTTACAAAGTGGTATCAGAGTAGGTTTCGTTCTCTTTGGGTGATATTTGATACTACAGAGTGGTATCAAAGCATGGTTCAAAATCTTATGGATGGAATGAATTTGTCATGCATGAATTGTAGTTCTCAATGTGATTGTTATGCATGCATTGTGATAGCCATTGTTGCAGTTTATGTCAGCATGATCTGATATGTTGGCTGAGATAGAGAAGGAGATGTAGGTTATTAGAGTGAGGTTGCAGCACTGGACCTCGGAGTAACATAATATCGCCGAATAGGTTTGTATGTTAGGTGTGCAGGTATGTCGGTTAATGGTTGTTATGAGGATTATGGCTATGTATATGCTTGTAATTATATTCTTGTTATGTTTACAATATTGGTAGATGCTAGTTGATTAGTGCGGTCATATGCACATGCGTAAAATAATAAATAATGGTAGTAACTTTGTGTATTTGCATTGCGGTCATATGCATGATGATTATGGTATTTGCAGTTAATATCTTGATGTTATATGTATCGTGCTAATCTAGATCAACCTATGCAGATGGTTATGGTTATTATATTCAAGTACAATTCAATATATTTTGATATTGTGTCATACTAATTTGGACTAACTATGTAGATGTGATAGCCTCCGCTTAGATACATTGAAGTATGAGTTGATTATGTTGTCTATTTGGTTTATCTGACATGGTACTTTACAGGTTGTTTGAATATTTGGTTATTTCCATGGCACAAGTATATATCTTGTTTTAAGATGGTTGTACTAACACAATATGTGTTGAGACCACTGATATTCACTTGCGTGCAACTAGGTGCGTAGTATTATGAAAAATGACTGTAAGTTTAACATTGATTATGGAATGGCTATTAGTCTTGGTAAAGGCTAATCTCAAATTAATAGATATGATGACTTGATCTTTGGAACGTGTGACTGACATATGTGAATAGTTGCAGGGAAACATGGTTGGTAATAGCATGACAAGGTAGCACTTGATTTGTTTACATAACTAATATTTGGATGATGTGATAGCACATATTAAGACTCAATTGCAGCAAGGTAAAAGGTAACATAAAGGAATTGGGTGAGAAATCCTTTGGCTACATTTGGAAATGACAATTCCAAACAAATGAGTGCTTTGCATAAATTTAGAAAGCCTTCTTAACCTTGATTTCATCTGATACTATGTGGATATGTGCTATATTCATGAACATGTATTTGAAATGTATAACAATTGGTTTCTAATTATGCCTGGATTTTTTAAATAACTGGAGTCACTTGAGAGATGATATAAGGGTTACTGTTAAGTTACAAAAGGTACTTGGAAAAAAAGGTATAAACCAAATATACTTTCATGTTTATTTGGCTTACTTAACAATTATGTGTTTATGAGGAGATGATGCAGGGGATTGCATGGAAAAGAGAGATTGCCACAGAAATCTGTAGAAGGCTTGGGGTTGAGCTTTCACTTGAAATACTGGGAATCCATGGGGATTGAGTTCAAAAAGCAATAGTTAGTCTTGTGTTTTCGGTGTTTTGTGATTTTTTTGTACTTGAATTTCATAATTTTCTTATGTCTAGTGTATGGCCATACCACTTTGTTTGTGGGGTTGTATTGCTATTGGTTTTCATGGTTTTCTTGTTGTTTCATGTGGCAGCCGTTTTGGAAACATGGTTGGTAATAGCATGACAAGGTAGCACTTGATTTGTTTACATAACTAATATTTGGATGATGTGATAGCACATATTAAGACTCAATTGCAGCAAGGTAAAAGGTAACATAAAGGAATTGGGTGAGAAATCCTTTGGCTACATTTGGAAATGGAAATTCCAAACAAATGAGTGCTTTGCATAAATTTATAAAGCCTTCTTAACCTTGATTTCATATGATACTATGTGGATATGTGCTATATTCATGAACATGTATTTGAAATGTATAACAATTGGTTTCTAATTATGCCTGGATTTTTTAAATAACTGGAGTCACTTGAGAGATGATATATGTACATGTTAAGTTACAAGGTTTCACTTGGAAAAACAAGGTAAGGTAACCAATATATTTCTATGTTTATTTACGCATTGACAATTATGTGTTTATGGAAGTATGATGCAGGAGATTGCATGGAAAAGAGATTGCCATGAAATCTTGAAGAAGGCTCGGGTTGAGCTTTCCCTTGGAAACATTGGGAATCCATGGGGATTGAGTTCTGGTGCTTGTTGCTAGTCTTGTGTTTTCGATGCTTTGTGATTTTTTTGCACTTGAATTTCAGTTTTCTTATGTCTAGTGTATTGCCATACCAATTTGTTTTTCATGTCGTATTGTTATTGGTTTTCATGGTTTTCTTCTTGTTTGTTTCATGTTCTTACCTTTGACATTTTTAGGGTAATAGGAATTGGTTGGGAAGGAGGAATTTAATGGACCTCAGGGAGAGCATTGTGGTACCCAACAGGTAATGAAAGACTCAAATGAATTTGGTGCATGAATACAAGGAAGGTAAAGGCAAGAATATGATAGCTAGTTGTCTTGGTTGGGTCAGTTGGGGTAAGTGGATTTTAGCAGGATAGTCATGAGAAAGGTAACAAGAAAGGTAAAGTAAATGGATTTTAGGTGTCAGATGCCTTGGATATGCTGGGAACTGTTGTTCTCAATGTTGTGCATGTTGTGAACGGATAAAGGGAGTTCTCTTAATCTTGATCTTATGATATATGGTAATTATGTTGTGATTATGATTATGATCATGTCTATATATGTATGTATGTATTTATGTTTTTTTCTATCAGGGTCGTTAGGGATCATGATTGTTTTATGTTTATGTATATATGTATGTATGTATGTCATTCCCTAAGAGGGTCATTAGGAATCATTCTTGTGGAGGAATGATTTCTTCTGTAGGTGAATGGGATTAAGGGGTTCCTGGTTTATGAGGCATCAAGTGGGAAGAGTAGCCCTGACGGATCTATGAGGTTAGTATCACATGGATATGAATTTATTTTAGGTCATTATACTATGTTTATGTTTAATTTATGGAGAGGTAATGCTAAGGGATACTTTAGCGAGATGAAAGCAGTGCGATATGCAGCATGTTGGAACAAGCACGGATAGTGGAATGACACTAGAAGCAAGGTTGCTTGGTAGAGCCATTGTGGTCTCCGAGTGTCTGGTATTGGTGTTGAGTACATGTTGTATAGTTGATGTTATGTACCTATGGTGTTGTGTGCATGTTGCATATGTGGTGTTGTGTGCATGTTCCATGTGCGGTATTGTGTACATATAGTGTTGTGTGCATGTTGCATATGTAGCGTTGGGTACAAATGGTGCTATGTACATGTCATATATGCAGTTCTATGTAAAAAAGGTGTTGTTTACTTGTTGTATATATGGTGTTTTGTAAATGTGATGTGTTGAACATGTTGTACATATGGTGTTGTGTGTATATGGTGTTGAGTACATGTTGTACATGTGGTTTTGTGTGCGCGTGAATTTGTGTACACGTTATGCAGTTGGTGTTGTGTACATGTAATGTTGTGCACATGTTGTGCAGGTGGTGATGTGTACATGTGGCATTGCGTACACATTGTGTAGGTGGTGTAGTGCACATGTGGTATTGTATACATGTTGTGCATGTGGTGCTATGTACATGTCATAAATGTTGAGTTGTTTACATGGGGTATTGTGTTATGTGCATTGTGTAATCATGGCATTGTGACATGTATATTAATTGTGTTGTACTCTATGTACACACATGTATTGTATGGTTTTGTACACCAAGTATAAGTGTATGTATATTTTTGTGTTGTACACTAGGTGTAGGTGTATGTATTGTGTTATACACTGGGTGTAGGTGTATGTATTGTGTTGTGGGGTACATCGGGTGTAGGTGTATGTATTGTGTGGTACGTTGTGTGTGGGTGTATGTATGTGATGTGTTAGTGTCTGTTAGTCACCAGTGATCAAATGTACTCTTTCAAGATTAGTTGATAGGGTCCTAGGTCAAATTTTATAGTTTCAAATAAAATTTGATCATTGGTTGTTGTCTAGGTCAGCGATGCTCCCTCCATTCACTCCTGGTCATCATCACTCATCTTGGTCAAGTCTTCATTTAAGCATCTATGTTCATGAATTAGTTAATATACCATCATATAGGTCATCGTCTAGGATTACATTTGAGGTGTCATTATTTGTTCATGTCATCGAAATCTACATGGGAGTCATGTCATCACCATTGTCACCATCATGGGAGTTAGAAAATTAGAAAATAAATCCAAAGGAGCAACGACAAGGGTAAACTCATCATTTCAAAAGTTTTAGGTGCTTCCAAGTCAGTAAGTGAACACTCCTTACCTCTCATTCAAGTGAATTTCTTCAGCAAAGGGTGGATTCCCTCTTCTAGGGTTTTCAACTACATTTTTGGTTTCATTGATGTTTATCTTGCTCCAGTTGGAAAAACCCTAGTTTCATCACTTAATAACCTTCAAACATAACTCATACACCTTACCAAATCACTCCATATAATTCATACCTCTCATTGCTACCATTTTCACTCAAACCCTAGTTTTCACTACGCTTTTGCAGAGAAAACTAAGTTAACTCTATGTTTTAAAATTTTTTCCATTTTTCCCATACCCATTTCCAAAATTTTCACTTGCATTGTGTTGCTAACTCACCATCCTACTTCCCCAAATTTTAGGGATTTTTCCCACTAGTACATCATTATCCCCTATTTTCCTAATTTTCACCTTCCCTTTCCTTCACATCAAGCTAGGGTTTTTCTTGTTGGAAAACATCATGGAAGGTGAGAAGAGAAAGGCCCATAAGGGAGGTCATAATTCCAGGTTTGAGCCAATTTAGACCCATGGCATCATTTTCAAAGTTTTGTGATCATTTTCCAGGGTTTACATTGCACACAAGGATAATCCTACTTCAAATTTACTTTTTGAATTAATGAAGATGAATTTGAAAAAAGTGAAAGATTTTTTTATCAATAATATACAAAAGAACAAAAACCTCCTTCGGTTTATGCACAGGTGTTGTGATTTGAGATAAATACCCAAAATACAGTTGTTAAAGGTCCTTTTTTGCACTTTGGACAAGTTGTCTTCAAGTCAATTTTTTAGGGGTTTGGAGTAGGGGTTTGCAGTGCTTGATGACTACATTGTGTAGTGGAAATCCTAATATTTCAAAACATACCACTTGAAGCCCAAAAATACTCTAGGAAGGCCTCCAAACTCCCTCTCAAAGACCACGATACGCTTCTGCAATTTTTAGCGATCAACTTCAAACGTGGACTCTGAACAACTGGGAAAGTATTTTGAAAAATGGAGGCGATTTTTGTTCATAACATAACAAAGAACAAAAAAATCTCTTATTTTTTCAAAAAATGTTAAGCTTAGAGATCTTTGAGCCCTATTTCTATAGAAAATTTTTGGAAAATTTTGGATTTTGGGGAAATTTTGGCAATTTCGGTTGTACAGAAGCGTCGCGCAGCCACGCGACGCTTTTCCTCAGAGGCTCAAAATGAGATTTTATCTACATGGTTGGATTGATTTTTTAGTGTAAATTCCATATATAGTATTGGGTTTCCATGACACCTCCTAGTTTTGAAGAAAAACTCAAAAAACACCCTATTTTTCATGCTTTTGCCACTTTTTTTCCCTATGCGCGGTGCTTCTGGAGTAAGCTTGGAAAAATGAAGTTTAGAAGGCCTTATCGGTGGTATTTTGTAAGTTTCAAGGTTGGGTTGGATAGAGTACATCCAGGGCTACCTTTTCCAATCTTTATATTAGAAGGAGGATGCCTAGGAGATAGCTAAAAATGCCGTCCAAGGCACGCGACACTTCTGTGTGTCATGCGATGCTTCTATCTTGGATGCTTTTTGGACATGTGTCAATGTAAAATGGTCAAAATTTAGAGGTTAAAATTGTCCCATGAGTTTTTTTATGTATAAAAAAGTCTATTTATGCCCCTCATTGTTGAGGAATCTTGTAATTACTCAAGGAGACAAAGACTCCTAGATATTAGCAAAATTTGGGGGGATTGTCACTAACTTCCCTAAAAACTAGGAAATGACTCAAAGGGTGAATTTATGATGCATTTTGGATTAGGTTTCAACCAAATGAGGTGGAATCTTCTCTATTTTCTATAAGCAGTCCAAATCAAGTCTTTTTAGAGGTTCGATAGTTGATATTTCAGTTATGGAGCTTATGTACAATCTTTTTCAGTGAAATCAAAGACATGTTGCAGCTATTATTTCGGGACTCCAGTGGTATGCCTATTAGCATTGTTTTTTCTCAGTAACACCATCAATTTTAATGTTTATGCTTCCATGAAATCACATGTATGCTTCTATATGATATATCTTATGAGTCTATGAACATAATTCTTTCTTTTTGTGCTCTATTTTAGAAGATTTTCTTAAATTTGTTTTACCTCTTCTGATGAATGAACTCGTGTAATATGCTCATTATGATTCTCTCTCTCTTTTTAAACCCTATACCACCATGAAAATTTAAGTATGTTTCTAAGTATACCTACCTGGCCTCATCTTCATCTCTACATCTTTTCATTTGAAATCAT
The DNA here is from genome assembly GCA_034641835.2 of Pinus albicaulis. Taxonomy (NCBI): domain Eukaryota; kingdom Viridiplantae; phylum Streptophyta; class Pinopsida; order Pinales; family Pinaceae; genus Pinus; species Pinus albicaulis. The sequence goes on from CM076573.1 coordinate 143,671,329, forward strand.
ACCTAAAACCTAGTCGTAGTTCCTAGACTGACATTCTTATCTAACAAAAATTCAAAACAAAACCCTAATTCACTGAGATTATATCTAGCCTAAGATAATTACATTTTCAGTCACCTCATTAACTATAAAAGTAACATTGAGAGAGCCCTCTCTGGTTTGGTAGGGCTAGCTATCAAATCTAAAGATTGGTTTGAGGTTACCTCCTTCAGTCTTCATTCTCAACCTTGGGAAACAGAGGGAGTGATAACATGATGTAAATTATGTGTAAGTGTATGTGATTGCAGAAAAGAAAAGGCACTAGGTGTTTTCCAAATGTCGCAACTGATCCAGTGTGTGTACAGAAACAACAAAGGATAAAGGTAGAAGCAAGGACCGATTGAAGGATAAGTATCAATATTTTATTTCATTTTAACTATGCATATGATTATGATTTTTATTGTTGCATGTGATCTATGATTCTGGTTTATGATGATAGCATGTGATACAGGAAAGCGTGGAAAATGCCTAGGTTGGGTGGTTGAAATTGACTGCAAGCATTACCAAAAACAGTAAAAGGAGTTGTAACAGGCAAAATTATGTTGGTAAATCACTTCAGGAGCAGGGCCATCATGGGACAGTGGTACCAATAGTGTCCATTGATTTCCATGAAAATGTTATGACAGGTATGATGGTTTGAATGCAGGGATATGCCTTGGTTTTAGAGTTTTGATGCAAGGAAACCTTGTTAGGGGAGGGTCACCCAAGGGACTATGTAGCAGAGAAGGGGATGCCCGTGGAAATTGGAAGGTGTGTGACTGCATGGAAGGGGGGGTGACTGGATTTCCTGAGGGATTTTGTAGCAGAGAATGAAAGGTCGGGGATGGATTTGTTTTGGTCATTAGCATTGTGAGATGGAATTAGATGCACATTGCAAGTGTCTCCTAGAACAATGAGACGGTAATTGTTCACTGATAGGATGGTAGCGCAAGATTATAGCATTGGAAATTGGATGCAAATTTGACTTTGGTAATGGATTATGGACTTCTTGGGAGGGAGGCGAATCCTGGTATTCTTTGAGGGTGGAGATGTGAGCCTTTAGATTCCCCTGTTGCTGATGCGGGCATCATATCCTTTTATTTGTTGGTTGAGAAAATGTGTGTGTATATGTGTATATTATTGTAATTACTGTATCGAGATGGATTTATAAAGCTCCATAGACATTATGGTTATTTTATGGTTCAAGCAATTGTGCATGAGTATATATGTAGTTTCTATTGTAAATATCGTAATGAGTTGTGTTATAAAGCTCCAGTCAACGATATGATTTTCATGTTTTTAGTGTTGGTTATTGTAAATACTCCAACGATTTGTGTTATAAATCTCCATAAGCAATATCTTTTTGTTGGTTTATAAGTGTCATTGAACACTGAGGATCATGTTCCCCCAAGGGGGAGGGCTTTGTAACATCCCTTGGTTGAATTTCCATGTAAAAAAAAATATAAGACCAAGTTCATGGGACATGTATTCCAAGTGGAATGGTGGAGAAAACATCCTAGTGGGTGCCACTTTCGGTTTATTAATGGCTATGGAAATTGGAAAAGGAAAAGATGCATTAATTGGAATTTTATTTATGAATAATGAAAAATGAAAGAAAAGGAAGGTTAAAGGTCACAAATTTGCATGAGGAGGAAATTGAAGGAAAATTCGAGGTAATTGAAGAAATAGAGGCCTCATTGAGACAAAGGATTTTGAAGATCAGTTCAGAGAATTTTGTAACTTTTAGCTTGGAGATCTCTCTCTATTCTCTCTCTCTCTCATACTCTTACACACTTAGATTTTTCCTGGAGAATTCTTGGAGCACAATGGATTTGGAAAAAGAAGGCAAAGGAAAGTAGGAAAGTGCAAGGGAATAGGTGGATCAAAAACTACAACGGGATGGATTTGTAGGTATCAAGTTGCATGTATGATTTATATGCTAGTTTTGGCATGCATGCTACATACATATGGTTTCTTGGTTATGAGCTATCATTGGCATGGAGGATTGTCTGGATTGATAGCATTTTCCCTAGCCTTTCCATTTCCTGGATAGCCATCGTGTTGTGGGTTTTTCAATTCGTTTTTTTGATTGGTTCTCATGTTCCTTATGGCTATGGGTTGAGTTACTAGTTCCTGGAGCCTTGGTTGGACAAACGCTCTAGAAATTCTGGAACAACTTGGGTTGAGTTACTAGTATTGAAAGCCTTAGTTGGGCAAACACTTGGGAGCCCTTGGTGGGTTGAGTTACTGGTCCTAGAGCCTTGGTTGGACAAACACTCTAGAGCCCTACGAAAACTGTGGATTGAGTTACTAGTCCTAGAGTTGGGTTGGAAAAAATGCTCTAAAGCCATTGACAACTTGGGTTGAGACAAATTTGGTGATGGTTAGTGATGTCCAACCATGAGGTGGAATCACTGGTTGAGGTTTGAGGTGGTTTGGCCTCAGGAAGCTCTATTTTTCTTTTGTTTTGGTTGTTCCTTGAGATCCCACATTCATGTTAGGAATATGGCACGGGGGTGACTAGATGAAAGAAATATTTGGTTCAGCCTATTCTATGGTTGGGTGGTACGTGTAAGTCCCTGACTTCGTTGGAATTTTCATATGTTAATAAGAGGTATTTTCTATTGAGATATATGATAATATGTATTGATTATGATGGTGATATTATGGTTGAGTTTAAATGGTTTATATGTTGGTTATTTGTTGGTTTATTTGGTGGTTATTTGTTGTTTATATGATGGTTATATGATGTATAATGTCTACGGTTATTACAGGTTTGATGAGGATATGAATGGTTGATGAATGCATGTTCTAAAAAATGTTATTGCAACTATTATGAGATGGCATTAGACCTTCTTGGTGAATCTTAGATAAGTTTCAGGCCCATATGTTCATATATGCATTCATGACTTGTAGATTACATGTATGTCATGGTTAAGCTAGGTTAGGTCAAGTACTTGATCAATTTTTGTGTTAGATGATTTTCTTTTGTGTCATTTATTGTTTTGGAAAGTTTCATTAAGTTCTAGGCAGTGATCTGGAGTCTAGCCTTGAAAAGGTGGCATAGATTTCGCGGTCACAGGCATAGAATTGGGAAAATGAGACTGCAGTCGCTCCCTTTCATGCTTATGCATGCACTGGAGGCCTACATTCACATGGATGTAGGCTTGTGCATGTGACTAGGAGTTATGTTCAGTGAAAAAAAAAGTTAACTCAGGATTTGGGAACCTAAAAGGGTGATTTAGCTCATGTGGGTCTTGTAGCTCCTGACGAAGGTCAGTAAGGTTTTGTTTTATCTATTCCACTTCCTTAATTGTACTTAGTAGGTTGAACTTGAGTCATATCATAGTAACTCTTCATCACATATTTACCATGGTGGACTAGTGAATTTGGGTAAGTGTGGGAGGAGGGTGTTACAGTCTACACACATTTTTTGTTGATCCTACATTTGTAGTTGTTACATAGCATTTTGTCACTATCCCTGCAATCCCCAAATCGCATATTGGAGGGTCATTTTTGTGACCAAAAAGCAGTTTCATGCTTTGCAAATACCATCCTTGCATCCCTTTTGATGAAAGCAACATTCTTCTTGTTGACATTTCCCTAAGCAGAGCTGTGAAAATCCCTATTTTTGCCTTGGCGCGAGTAGCTCGTTACAGCCTCGCGCCGACTAGGAAATTTAACATTGAGCCCACACCACTTGGCACTTTGTGCTAGTTAGACACCTACGCCAAGCTGTTTATGGAATTTTTTTTAAAAATAGAGGCAGAGGTTCCATTCAAACCACCTCAGGGATGAGTCATTAGGAGTGGTTGAACTGAAACAACCACGGACTCCTTCCTTTAATTAGTAGTTTCCACCTCCCTTGGAACTCTCCTAAAGGATAGGACTCCCTCCCACCATTGTAGGGATCCAAACCTCCTCCCTTTCCTCTATAAAAGAAACTATCTCTTTTAGTAGTAGCTATCTGAATGGCTGAATAGCTGAACTAGGAGAATTATACTATAGCTAAGCTGCTAGAGAAGATAGAGTAAGAAATATTGTGTTGAGAGAGCTCGAGTCGATGACTTCTAAGAGAGCTTGAGTCTGAATTCCCCGACCAACATTTGAGATGCGCTTCATCTGAACCCCGCTGGAGGAGACTGCAACGTCAAAGCATCGGTTGTACTCTTCCTTCTACTCATTAATATACATGACTACTGTTTGGTTCCACTATTATGTTATGATGTTTATTTGATGTGATATGTTTAGCCCTCTTTGACTGGCTAATAGTTATGAGTGAAAATATTATGTCGTATGTTGTTCTTGTTCTTTGTCCCATGTGCAGGTATCTGAGCGTGAAAATGAACGGATCGTGATTTTCCAAGGCAAGAGCAAGAGGCCACTACTCTTTCTGCAATGTCGATAGCGTTGGATTCAAGGTAGGTCAATCTACCGTGTCTTTTGTTCATTCATTAACTAGGAAGAAACACTTTAGCGTGCCCTTTTTTTATTAGACCCACCCTAGGGCTAGAGGGATTGTCTCTGTCCGCAGAGAGGATTTAACTTCATAACAAATTGACGACTCCACTGGGGAATAGTGCAATTTTGTCGTGTCATCCTGTTGGGTCAGTTTCGATTATTGGTTTAGTTATCTATCTTTTTCTGGTTTGTTTGTTGAGTTTCCATCCTCTATTCAGCTCTAGAGTGTCAAGGTTTACCTATGCTCATTAGGTTAGGGTTTTTCCTATTTTTCCCATAGGTATCCAATTTGGTGCGGTTTTTGTCTGGACAGTTGCGCCAATTGGCACAGGTTGCTCTTTTAGCACTCGCGCCAACCTCTGTATGGCGCGAATTACAGACTTACAGTCATGCCAACCCCTGTAGGGTTTGGTTTGACCTCCCTAATGCATATTTTGGTAATTTTTTATTGCTTCTGGGTAATATTTGAGTGTGTTTAAGCCTTTGCAGACTGTGTTGACTACTGTAGACTTGCTTTCATCAGTCGTTTGTCCATTTTCCTTTCGGTGTCATTTAAGACCTTAGGGTTTCTAAGTGTTCTTGCACACCGAGCCTTCTGTTTGAGAACAAGTCTCTTTGATTTTTATCAGTCTCATTTCGGGTCTTTAGACTGAGTTTTTCTTGATCCTTTTGTTTTGATGATTGAACGGTATTTTCATTTTTTCGATTAGTCCTTCTTCTTCAATGCTTTGAGCATCGATTACTTCGCTTATTTGGGTCGCTTTGCAAAACTCTCTTTTTCATTTGAAAGTTTTCTCCATTAGCTTACATGTTTTTGTGTCTGTTTCTCTTTGGTTGAGTCATTCAATTTCAAAACCTTACATTCACAAAACTCAAACTAGTGTTTATTTTTTTTTCCATTGAATTAGTACAATGTGTGCTTCATTTCATTGAAAATTCAAAAATAAAAAAATATCTTTGCATTCTTTTGTTGCATCGAAAGTGAAAGTTCCTTTCCATAACTAGCATTTGTTAATCTAGGAAGGAATTTCATTTTTGATTGATTGCATTAAGGGCATTAGAAGTTTCTTCGCATGTTTTCCTTGTTTTCCTGTTTGAAATATTTCTATCCTTCTTATAAGTAGCATTCATCGAATTGAAATGATGTTCATTTGCATATAGTTTGCATCTAGGAAATTGAGCTCCACATTCGATAGGGCCTAGAAATTGAAACATAATTAAAGATTAAATTTAAAATTTACTCAATGAACCTAAGGCAACATTGAAACCTAACGAAACATTTCTAGTGGTCTAGGCTAGAGACGTGTTCCGGAGTCTTAAAACCTAGTAGTTGTCGCTCTCCTTTTGGCTTCAGACAACACTAGTACGGACTTGTGTTCCCCGTACCATCGTGTATATAAAGGGAGACCCCTCTAGGTTGCAATCCTTTATCCATAGGAAGCCGAGTCTTCTGCCTTGTAACCATGATACACCGAACACAGCATTCGGGGAGACTACCTGCACGTACGTCAAGTCCTTGGTCATTTCTCTTTCATTTGATCACCAAGGTGTATATGGCAGTTCACGGAAACCTGGTACACCCTCCTGCTTAGAATTCCTGAGAAGTCATTTCGGTCTTTTCGTGACTCTTTAAACAAGAGAAGAGATCATCGAGCACTTGTCCTTTCACACTCATTTCAAATTGAAAGTGACTAGGGTCATCTTTTTCCTGTTTCTCGACTCTTAAAACATGAAACAATGAATTTTGGTTTCAGTGTTATAAAATTAATCACCTACGATTACACGCCCATTAAAAGTTTGTTACTTGGATTGATTGATTTCCTTGGTTCTTGATTTTGGTACCTTCGATTGGTTATCTTTTTTCCTTCCTATTATGATTTACAGTCAAAGTGGCGGAACATCCAGTTTCATCGTCCTCATTGCCTCCTAGTGGTGGTTCTTTTTCGGACACTTCTTTCGAAACCCCTTAATCCACTAGGTTTGTCGAGTTCTTACAACCTATTCTTCCATCTATCCAACCCCTTGCTACTCGATCTCTACTTGACGAGCCAGTTGAATTCCATTGGCCTCCTTCAAGTGCTTGGTCCGGTTTTGGGGAAGAAGGAGAATTTCCTCCTCTTACATCTGGATCACCTTTTTTTGCTGCTGTGGTACCTCCTAGTCCCCGTAGCCTTTTCGAAGATCTTACCTTGGACACAGATATGGATTCCTCCAGTCCTGTTGGCAGTGAAGGAATGCCTGTTTCCACAAGAGAATATAAACTCTTTCCTGAAGATCTCTCTCGTGCCTCTATCCAATATTCACCACCGCCGGTCTCACTTCTACATGGATATAGATCTCTGAGTCAGATTATGTCTGGTGTTGCTTCCATTGCGCAATCCAATACAGTAACTCCTCCTCCGAGTTCGCTCCTACTTTCATTGGGCTATCATCTTCGACTCCTGGCTCGTTAGTTACTGTCACATCTGTTCCAATTCAACCAACGGTTTGTGTGGCTTCTAGTTCAGTTTCCACTACTCCTGTGATTCCTGGTGGTCTTACTTTTGAAGAATATTTGTTGGCTGTTCAACAACATAATTCTCAGGGTTCTCAGTAGTCTCAGGCTCCTGCTAACCCTTGTTTCCATCACTATGATGATGTTGGTAATCCCGTATATGTCTATCCACACCATTATGATGTGTATGGTAATCTGGTCTATTTGCCTCCTATTGATCCTTATCAGGCTGTTTATGATCCTTATCAGACTGTTACCCATCTAGGAACTACTTTGCCTGTGCAACCCTCTAGCTTACAAGGACAACCCTCTCAGGGACAACCTTTAGCTCAGTGAGGGCCCTGCTTCTGGTCCACAGGGATAACCATATGGTTCACAAGGCCAACCTTTACAAGGACAGCCTTTGGCCCAACATGGACAACCCTATGGTCTTTCGGGTCAATCTTTGAATCAACCAGGATCCTCTTTTGGTCCTGGGGGGAAAAATTATCTGTCACAGGGACAACCTGTTGCAACTCAATCACAGCCGCATGTTCAGTATGGCACAAATATTGTGCAACCAGGACAACCCTTTGGTCCTTCTCCGGGTCAACCTAGTCATCAGGGACAACCTGGTCCGTCACAACCATCATGCCAACCTTTTCCACAAGGTCAACCTGGTGGCCCTCAACAACCTTTTCAACAGCCGGTTCAACTAGCTCAGCAACCGTTGCAACCTGCCCACCAGTAGATTCCTTCGTTTCCGCAGCCGGTTTTACCTGTTTACCCTGCTCAGCAACCTGATCAACCTGCTCCACAAGGTCAACCTGCATAGCCACAGGGCGCCTATTACCCTCAAGTTTCCTATCAACTGATATATAGTGCACCCCAAATTTCGTACCCTCAAAATCAACCAGTATATAGTGCACCCCAGATTCCTTACCCTCAAAATCAACCTGTGTATCAACAACCTCGAAGTCATACTTACATTCCTCAAAAGAATCCTTTTTCTACTCAACAAGGACCTTAGTGGTCTGCTTCGACTCAATATCCTGGTCCTTGATCCCAGTATCAATCGAATTATCCTGTTTTTAATCCCTAGTGTTGTGTGCATGTTCCATGTGCGGTATTGTGTACATATAGTGTTGTGTGCATGTTGCATATGTAGCGTTGGGTACAAATGGTGCTATGTACATGTCATATATGCAGTTCTATGTAAAAAAGGTGTTGTTTACTTGTTGTATATATGGTGTTTTGTAAATGTGATGTGTTGAACATGTTGTACATATGGTGTTGTGTGTATATGGTGTTGAGTACATGTTGTACATGTGGTTTTGTGTGCGCGTGAATTTGTGTACACGTTATGCAGTTGGTGTTGTGTACATGTAATGTTGTGCACATGTTGTGCAGGTGGTGATGTGTACATGTGGCATTGCGTACACATTGTGTAGGTGGTGTAGTGCACATGTGGTATTGTATACATGTTGTGCATGTGGTGCTATGTACATGTCATAAATGTTGAGTTGTTTACATGGGGTATTGTGTTATGTGCATTGTGTAATCATGGCATTGTGACATGTATATTAATTGTGTTGTACTCTATGTACACACATGTATTGTATGGTTTTGTACACCAAGTATAAGTGTATGTATATTTTTGTGTTGTACACTAGGTGTAGGTGTATGTATTGTGTTATACACTGGGTGTAGGTGTATGTATTGTGTTGTGGGGTACATCGGGTGTAGGTGTATGTATTGTGTGGTACGTTGTGTGTGGGTGTATGTATGTGATGTGTTAGTGTCTGTTAGTCACCAGTGATCAAATGTACTCTTTCAAGATTAGTTGATAGGGTCCTAGGTCAAATTTTATAGTTTCAAATAAAATTTGATCATTGGTTGTTGTTTAGGTCAGCGATGCTCCCTCCATTCACTCCTGGTCATCATCACTCATCTTGGTCAAGTCTTCATTTAAGCATCTATGTTCATGAATCAGTTAATATATCATCATCTAGGTCATCGTCTAGGATTACATTTGAGGTGTCATTATTTGTTCATGTCATCAAAATCTACATGGGAGTCATGTCATCGCCATTGTCACCATCATGGGAGTTAGCAAATTAGAAAATAAATCCAAAGGAGAAATGACAAGGGTCAACTCATCATTTCAAAAGTTTCAGGTGCTTCCAAGTCAGTAAGTGAACACTCCTTACCTCTCATTCAAGTGAATTTCTTCAACAAAGGGTGGATTCCCTCTTCTAGGGGTTTCAACTACATTTTTTGTTTCATTGATGTTTATCTTGCTTCAGTTGGAAAACCCCTAGTTTCATCACTTAATAACCTTCAAACATAACTCATACACTTTACCAAATCACTCCATAGCATTCATACCTCTCATTGCTACCATTTTCACTCAAACCCTAGTTATCACTACGCTTTTGCAAAGAAAACTAAGTTAACTCTATGTTTTAAACTTTTTGCCATTTTTCCCATACCCATTTCCAAAATTTTCACTTTCATTGTGTTGCTAACTCACTATCCTACTTCCCCAAATTTTAGTGATTTTTCCCACTAGTACATCATTATCCCCTGTTTTCCTAATTTTCACCTTCCCTTTCCTTCACATCAAGCTAGGGTTTTTCTTGTTGGAAAACATCATGAAAGATGAGAAGAGAAAGGCCCATAAGGGAGTTCATAATTCCAAATTTGAGCCAACTCAGACCCATGGCATCATTTTCAGATTTTTTTGATCATTTTCCAGGGTTTACATTGCACACGAGGATAATCCTACTTCAAATTTACTTTTTGAATTAATGAAAATGAATTTGAAAAAAGTGAAAGATTTTTTTGTCAATAATATACCAATGAACAAAAACCTCCTTCAGTTTATGCACAGGTGTTGTGATTTGAGATAAATACCCAAAATACAGTTGTTAAAGGTCCTTTTTTGCACTTTGGACAAGTTGTCTTCAAGTCAATTTTTTAGGGGTTTGGAGTAGGGGTTTGCAGTGCTTGATGACTACATTGTGTAGTGGAAATCCTAATATTTCAAAACATACCACTTGAAGCCCAAAAATACTCTAGGAAGGCCTCCAAACTCCCTCTCAAAGACCACGATACGCTTCTGCAATTTTTAGCGATCAACTTCAAACGTGGACTCTGAACAACTGGGAAAGTATTTTGAAAAATGGAGGCGATTTTTGTTCATAACATAACAAAGAACAAAAAAATCTCTTATTTTTTCAAAAAATGTTAAGCTTAGAGATCTTTGAGCCCTATTTCTATAGAAAATTTTTGGAAAATTTTGGATTTTGGGGAAATTTTGGCAATTTCGGTTGTACAGAAGCGTCGCGCAGCCACGCGACGCTTTTCCTCAGAGGCTCAAAATGAGATTTTATCTACATGGTTGGATTGATTTTTTAGTGTAAATTCCATATATAGTATTGGGTTTCCATGACACCTCCTAGTTTTGAAGAAAAACTCAAAAAACACCCTATTTTTCATGCTTTTGCCACTTTTTTTCCCTATGCGCGGTGCTTCTGGAGTAAGCTTGGAAAAATGAAGTTTAGAAGGCCTTATCGGTGGTATTTTGTAAGTTTCAAGGTTGGGTTGGATAGAGTACATCCAGGGCTACCTTTTCCAATCTTTATATTAGAAGGAGGATGCCTAGGAGATAGCTAAAAATGCCGTCCAAGGCACGCGACACTTCTGTGTGTCATGCGATGCTTCTATCTTGGATGCTTTTTGGACATGTGTCAATGTAAAATGGTCAAAATTTAGAGGTTAAAATTGTCCCATGAGTTTTTTTATGTATAAAAAAGTCTATTTATGCCCCTCATTGTTGAGGAATCTTGTAATTACTCAAGGAGACAAAGACTCCTAGATATTAGCAAAATTTGGGGGGATTGTCACTAACTTCCCTAAAAACTAGGAAATGACTCAAAGGGTGAATTTATGATGCATTTTGGATTAGGTTTCAACCAAATGAGGTGGAATCTTCTCTATTTTCTATAAGCAGTCCAAATCAAGTCTTTTTAGAGGTTCGATAGTTGATATTTCAGTTATGGAGCTTATGTACAATCTTTTTCAATGAAATCAAAGACATGTTGTAGCTATTATTTTGGGACTCCAGTGGTATGCTTATTAGCATTGTTTTTTCTCAGTAACACCATCAAGTTTAATGTTTATGATTCCATGAAATCACATGTATGCTTCTATATGATATATCTTATGAGTCTATGAACATAATTCTTGCCTTTTGTGCTCTATTTTATAAGATTTTCATAAATTTGTTTTACCTCTTCTGATGAATGAACTCATGTAATATGCTCATTATGATTCTCTCTCTCTTTTCAAACCCTATACCACCATGAAAATTTAAGTATGTTTCTAAGTATACCTACTTGGCCTCATCTTCATCTCTACATCTTTTCATTTGAAATCATACCTAAAACCTAGTCGTAGTTCCTAGACTGACATTCTTATCTAACAAAAATTCAAAACAAAACCCTAATTCACTGAGATTATATCTAGCCTAAGATAATTACATTTTCAGTCACCTCATTAACTATAAAAGTAACATTGAGAGAGCCCTCTCTGGTTTGGTAGGGCTAGCTATCAAATCTAAAGATTGGTTTGAGGTTACCTCCTTCAGTCTTCATTCTCAACCTTGGGAAACAGAGGGAGTGATAACATGATGTAAATTATGTGTAAGTGTATGTGATTGCAGAAAAGAAAAGGCACTAGGTGTTTTCCAAATGTCGCAACTGATCCAGTGTGTGTACAGAAACAACAAAGGATAAAGGTAGAAGCAAGGACCGATTGAAGGATAAGTATCAATATTTTATTTCATTTTAACTATGCATATGATTATGATTTTTATTGTTGCATGTGATCTATGATTCTGGTTTATGATGATAGCATGTGATACAGGAAAGCGTGGAAAATGCCTAGGTTGGGTGGTTGAAATTGACTGCAAGCATTAGCAACAACAGTAAAAGGAGTTGTAACAGGCAACAGTATGCTGGTAAATCACTTCAGGAGCAGGGCCATCATGGGACAGTGGTACCCAATAGTGTCCATTTATTTCCATGAGAATTTTATGACCAGTATGATGGTTTGAATGCAGGGATATGCCTTGGTTTTAGACTTTCAATGCAAGGAAACCTTGTCAGGGGAGGGTCACCCAAGGGACTATGTAGCAGAGAAGGGGATGCCCGTGGAAATTGGAAGGTGTGTGACTGCATGGAAGGGGGGGTGACTGGATTTCCTGAGGGATTTTGTAGCAGAGAATGAAAGGTCGGGGATGGATTTGTTTTGGTCATTAGCATTGTGAGATGGAATTAGATGCACATTGCAAGTGTCTCCTAGAACAATGAGACGGTAATTGTTCACTGATAGGATGGTAGCGCAAGATTATAGCATTGGAAATTGGATGCAAATTTGACTTTGGTAATGGATTATGGACTTCTTGGGAGGGAGGCGAATCCTGGTATTCTTTGAGGGTGGAGATGTGAGCCTTTAGATTCCCCTGTTGCTGATGCGGGCATCATATCCTTTTATTTGTTGGTTGAGAAAATGTGTGTGTATATGTGTATATTATTGTAATTACTGTATCGAGATGGATTTATAAAGCTCCATAGACAGTATGGTTATTTTTTTGTTCAAGAAATTGTGCATGAGTATATATGTAGTTGCTATTGTAAATATTGTAATGAGTTGTGTTATAAAGTTCCAATCAACAATATGATTTTCATGTTTTCAGTGTTGGTTATTGTAAATACTCCAACAATTTGTGTTATAACCTATGCGTATCTTCATGTTTATATGTCATTGAACAAAACAATTCCCTGAAATGTGATGTCCTAAAACAATTCCTTTAGTAAACATCATAAAACACTTCTCATGACTAAGTGAAATATTTTATTCTTTACATATTTTTAAAACTTTTTCCAAGTTTTCTAAGGCTTCTTCAAATTTGTTTCCATAAACTGTGAAATCATCCATATATACCTCTACACAATCATGTATTAGATCCGAAAATATTCCTAATACTGCCCTTTGAAATGTTGTAGGTGCATTGCATAATCCAAATGGAAATACTGGTACATAGGTGTCCAATAGATAGGTAAATGTGGTTTTGTCTTGATCTTCAAGTGCTACTTGGATTTGATTATAACCACTAAACCCATCTAAAAATGAGAAGTAATTTTTTCCAGCTAATGTATCTAACACCTGATCTATGAAAGGTAGGGAAAAATGATCTTTAAGAGTAGCTTTTTTTAATTCTCAGTAGTCAATAAATACCATCCATTTACCATTTTTCTTTGGAAAAATTACCAAAGGAGGAACCCACTGACTATCTTAAATGGGATCGATGAAGTTAACATTTAACAATTTCTGCAATTCTTCCTTAACAATCTCCCTAAGATTTGGATTCATCCGTCTCTGAGGTTGTCTGATTGGTTTACAATTTTCCTCTATGTAGATGTGATGAGTGCAAGTCTTGGGGCTTGTCCCTTTCATATCAGTGTACTCCCATGCAATAATGTGTAATAATGTTCTAAGATTCATCATTTTGACATATTTTCAGTTCTGCTTACATAAAGAGTCGCATGGAAAATATCTCACTTGTAGAGCTGCCAAATTTATCCATAGAATGAAGAGACATCTGTCTTGATGATAAAAACTCAATGTTGGATTCTTCTTGAAATTTTTCATGTTTGTATTCCGAAGAGGATTCAAAGTTTTCTAAAGTATTCAGAATTTGACTATCTTCACTAATTTCTAAAATTGTGAAGAGAGGTTGTAAGTCTTCTTCATCCTCTATCCATTGAGTATCATCTAAATCTGTAATTGTCCTTGCTGGAGGATACAAAGTGAATTTCTTAGTTGAACTACCATTAGAGATATACATATCACCGGATCTACAACTAATGAAAGCATCAGCTGTAGCTAACCAAGGTCTTCCTAATATAATAGGATGCCCTCCTAGATTATTCTTAGGAGTTAGGATCATGAAATCCACATGGTACTCCCAAGAATCTAGGGACACTGGAATGTCTTCTATTACCCCATCAGGTTTGATCACAGATCTGTCTGCTAATTGTAATAATGTGGGTGTAAAGAGAAGATTAAGAAGTTTCAGTTTATCCATGATTTGTCTACTCATGATATTGATTGCTGCTCCTAAATCAATGAGTGTGTTTTGGATCTCAATTCCATTGATGTGAATTTTAACAAATGGATTTCCTGGGTCTAGATACTTTGGAATAGCAATCTTACCCATCATGATATCTGCTATTTTTCCTGCCAGTTGAATTTTCTTTGTCTCTCTTATTCTTTTTCTTGTTTTCTTCATACTCAACTCCTTTATTGTTTTTGCTAAAATTGGAATTTCCTTGATGGTTTGTAATAATGGAATCTTAATGCAGACATTTCTTAGCTCATCTAGGAAATCATAATTAGGTACCATAATTTGTTTTTCTACACCTCTATCAATTTGTAATCTTTCTGGAAAGGGAGGTGTAGGAGTGGATGTTGATGGCTGCTCTAATACATGAGTTGAAATATTGGTTCTTTTTGTTTTGGTTTTTCAATGTTTGGGTCCTGAAAAGATGTGTCTTCTTCAAGACTTTTATTTTCCTGTAGAGAATCTTCCTCAGAGTTGTCTTGTTCTTGTATGATCACAGAAGGTTTCCTCTTTTCAAGTATTCTTCCAGACCTAAGTTGAATATCACTAAGGTCTAGAGGAGTAATTAAATAAGTTGGAAACTGTTGGCCTTCTATCATGTATGTATTCTGAGGATTTTTATTGTTGGGGTTTGGTATGGGTTGAGCAGGCAACTGATTTGATTTATGAGGAAATGGTAATGGGAGTGGTTGATTTTGATGTTGTGGGTTCTGAGGATTCTGTTGAGGATTCTGTTGAGGATTTTGTTGAGGATTTTGAGGAGAAAAACGTGGGTATGGTGGATAGGATGGTGGATATTGATAGTACTGGGAGTATCTTCCATAGGGATTTTGTGCTCCTTGTGCCCAAGCTTGAGATTGATTTTGAAATTGGGGCCAAGGTTGCTGCCAAGAATTCCAATTTAGTGGAGATTGATTATACAATTGATCATGGAATCCTTGTGTTTGAGGTCCTTGCCAAGGCCTTCTAGAGACAAAATTGAGAGATTCTGTGGAATTTGTAGGAGTTTCCTCTTGAAAGATAGCTTTAAGACCAGGAAGTGAAGGACATCTCTTGGTTTCATGTTTTTCTAAACAAATTACACAGGTCTCTACAACTTTTGCATCCAAAGGACATTCTCTCAAGGCATGCTTCTTTCTACATTTGGGACAAAAGATGGCTAAGGCATCAGATTCAACTTTTTTCTTGTTTTGTAACTTAAGGGTGTCTATTTGTTCACTAAGACTCCCTAAGATGTCATATTTGAATTCATCAAGCATATGCCCTATCTCTGCCCTACTTACTGTCCCAAAAGCAGACTTACTTGCCCTTGCAAGAGCAGGGTCTCTTGGACCTTTTACAGTTTTGGATTTCCCTCTTGAAAGGTTGATACATAACTCAGATATTTCAGGTAATGTGAGTTGAGATATATCCCCTTTTCCCATCATGTTAAGGATATCCAACCATTCATCCCTAATTGTTTTCAACAAGAGAGCTTTTAAGGTGTCTTGATCTAAGTTCTCCATTTTTGCTCTTTTGATGTTGTAATGAAATCTCTCCAACAAATCTTCCAGGTTTTCATCTTCTTTTTGTAACATCTTAAACACTTCCTCCTTATGATTGATTGGCATACAATAATCCAAATACCTCTCTAGAAATGCTTGTTTCATATCTTCCCATGTCCTAATAGAACTGTTGATCAAACTCATAAACCACTTCAATGCTGCTCCTTTCAATGTTGAAGGAAATAGTTTAAGTTTTTGAGCATCTTGTAAGTAGTCATAAATTCTACATAGGACTTCAAATTCAAATAGGAAGGTTTAAGGATCTTCAGTTTTAAGTCCATAGAAGTTTGGAAGGACAGAAGGTGAAATGTTTTTCATAGCTGTATTGGTTTCTTCATTTACTATAGGAAACCCAAAAGAGTTTCCCATTTCTCTTCTACCTCTTCCTCTACTTCCTTCTCCTTCTGCACCTCTACCTCCTTCTCCTCTACCTCTACCTCTACCCCCTCCAAATAATGTGTGTTCTCCATTAAAGACTCCTCCTCCCCCTTCTTCTGCCATAGTTGATTCTTCTGTGGAAGTGGAAAAGTTTGTGTCTCTAGCAGGGGTCCTTGAATATTCTTCTAAGACAGGTTCAGTGGATGAAGTGGAAGGTCTTTCTAATGGAATATCTGATCTTAAGTCTTCTGGAAGTCTAGGATCAGTAAAGGATGGAATGTGGGTCTGAGTTGGAGGTGTGCTGGCTCTTGGTCTGGGTGAAACAAGAGGTGTTCTAGGAATCAAGCTTCTGCTTCTTATGAATCTACCCCTTGAGTCTCTCTCTCTACGCATATCATTGTTTTTTTTTTTTTTTTTTTGGAGTTAAGGAACAAGGCTACCTAGTTACACTTCCCCGGCAACGGTGCCAAAATGTTTGTGCTCAACTTAGTGTTCCTAAATTGAGTTCATTAATTGTCAACCAGGGTTAGTAAACTGCTGAAGTGTGGTGCACTATATGTGCCTAGGTATTTGTTTCTCACTACGTTGTGTTTAGTGTTTTATGATGTTTTTGTTTTTATGGTTTTATGTTTGAAAAGGGAAAGAACTAAGTGCTGGTGAAAAGAAGCTATTGGTTATTTAAAACAGAACAAAGCCTAAACTATGGATGGCAAACAACAAATGAAAAGCTTGATAATGACTTCATTGCAAGAAAATAAATCACAACATGAGCTTGAACTTATCCAATTAATTCATTAAAGGTGTGTTGGAAGAGCTTGAGAAATGGACAAGTTAAGTGTAAATGAAGTTCTCCTAAATAAACAATCAACTCACAATATTACAAAAAAAATGATTATTTGTAACACAGTAAGGTTTCTATTCTAGATTAACCTATGATGCTGAAGTTACCCTATTCTGCAACTTGACTTATCACTACTAGGCCTTATTTAGAAGTTTAGAGATTTTCTAGAACAATGTTTGGGAAAAATGCTATAGGTGAATTTGTAAAAGATTTGCAGAATAATCAAAGCCTTAAACTGATATTACTGACCCATGTTCATGTGATGATGTATCAATATAAATTCAGAACAAAAGTAAGTTGTAAATAATGAAGGCCGAGAGACTAATTTTGACAACTAGTACTACTTGAAATACAATGGATAACACTAGGCTAGAATGCAGTCTATCAATCTTAAAATACAGTGACTACAACTAAACTAGAATTCCATTAATCTTTTCTTGAAACAAAATGAACTGAGACTGAACTAAAGTGCTACTAATCTACTTGAAGTACAGTGAACAGAGTTAAACTAGAATGCCATTATCAAACTTGAAATGTAGTGACAGAGCTGAACTAAATGCAATCAACCTCCAGAGTGTTATAACTAAATTAACATGCAACTAGTCTATGGAATTCTACAGCCCATCTCGTTCAATATGAATGATATTTTGGAAGAGTTTGTAAAAACAAGTCTGGCTGTATTATTCAATGAAATTGAACATAAACATAAGATTTGAAAGCAAATACAACTAGGATCTAAGATACCACAGCTGTTTCTTATTCATTGTTAATGATGTTTTGGAAGAGTTTGTAGGAATAAGACCGGCTATGACACTTAGTGTAAACAAGCATAAATCATAAAATTTGAAAGGAAATGCAACTAAAATCTACAACACCACAGCTATGCCTTATTCATCGTGATGATATTTTGGAAGAGTTTATAAGAGTAAGTCTAGCTGTGATGATTAATGTAAACAAGTATGAAACATAAACTTCAAAAACTTGCTTAAGCTAGAAATGAAAAACGAGACTAAAATACTTATCTAAGCCGTATGGACAAAGCTGCTCAGGTAGCAGGGGCCCTCTACCACCAGAGTAGCATGCAAAATCTACTTCAAGATTGACTCAGTGCTTTCAATAAAATGATGCTTCTTTCATTAAAAGAGAAATTACTTCAAAACAGAGTGTTTTCGGACTTCTGAAATCTAGCAATCAAACACAAAATCTAACCTTGTCCCTCGGTTTCCCGAGCCATATTTATAACAAAATTACATAATTGTCTTGAGATAACCTAGGGAATAATTATGTTCAAATTAAAAATCAAAGAAACATTTGCGGAACTTTTCTTTGGTGGTCTCGTAATATGGTTAAGAGTTGCTCTGGACTATCGCTTGTCCTATTGAGTCTATCTCTTAGTTTGAGTTCCCACGTGCATAACCACTACGAATTCCGTTCAAAATTCGTGGAGAGCAAAATGATGAGGGAATGATGTGAATACGACCATATGTGTTTTTCTGCGAGATGACACTGGAACTGCGTAGACATGAAGATAGGCTAACGAGGAATCGTGACTAGCTACGGAATGTTTGCATTCTGTAGCTAGATCTAATTCAAAAAAGTACTACAATGACAAAAATCATAAAAACATAGCAAGTTAGTCATGATATACATTCTTAAAGCAATTTTAATTAATTATATTGATCATTTTGATCTTTGTAATTAATAATGGACAAAGGAAATGGAGTGGAATGTGGTGGAAGAAAGAACATCTTTGGAACTCAACACTCACTACTATTAGTAGGATCCGTGGCAAGGTAATGATCATGAGGTGGGATCCTCGAGATCTTACGGCGAAGTTAAAGGTGAAATACATCTCTATTTCACCCACTTCTTACTAAGAGAAGCATGGGCACTCATGAAAACTTATCTGCTTTCCGATCTTTCTGTGTTTGCAACTCTAAGTTGTGCTTCTCATCCTTGTCCTTTTTCTTCACGGGACACTATGATGCGAAGTGGCCCATATCACCACATACGAAGCACTTCACCTTTAAGACATCTCTCTTTTATCTCTTTTTCCCTTATTTCCCTTTTGATGCGACGGTTGCATTCTACTCCACTCCTCGACCCTTAGAACCGCTCCCGGCTAACATCCTTAGTCACACTTGACTAGATCTCTCCTCATCTCTTCCTCTGAAGTCTTGCCGACTAGATATGCTTCCAACTAGGAAGTGTAGCCATGCTCAAGATACTTTGGACAAAAAACTTCCACTCCTTTGTGAAGCTGCGTTAAGGGCTAGCCGCACCATAGTTGTTGCGTTCAGGGTGGATCTCATCACACCTTGGCCCGAGGTCTCGAATCTCACGAAGCCTCGTAAGCAAGAACAAAGTACGCTCCCCTTCTACATTTGGATCATCCGCAAATTTTTCTCCATGTACATATTCCATTGCTTGAAATTTCCTTCTTACAACAAAGACAAAGCTTCCCACATCTCCCTGGTTGTGTTCTTGCCCGGCTAAATGAAGACTATAACGATCCTTGACACCATCAAGGTTAGCCTCTTACTTTTCCATATTGGACTTGTACTTCTTAAGTTGATCTGCAGATGCAACTGGTACCAACCACATTCGCCACGAACATCTTGAGATCGAATTCATCTAGAAGGATCTAAATCATTTTTTTCCGAGTTACATAGTTGGAGGAACCCTCCAACCGGTTGTGATCTCGAAGACCATGAGGAAGCTGTATCTTAAGCTGAACACTATCGAATTGCTTCCTCTTTCTCCCCCTCTGTGTCACCTAGGCAAACATACGCACTCCCTTTGGAGCTCATAGATTTTACACTCATATCACGGAAAATGTTGAGTTCTCATTAAGGCTCTTGAGGAGGAATTCCCCACTACGTGCTTTTTCTTCAATAGCCTCACGCTTCTGCAGCAACCACTTGTAGAAAAGTGGCTCTACGCTCTGTGTGAATGCGTTGTGTTTCTCCCTCTTGCCTTGGCAAAATTTTGAATCGAAAGTCCACTGCCTCTTTGTTGACTCACTCAAAGAAGAGACAACTAAAAAAACAACCCTCCACGGCTAGAACTACGCAATCCCTGCGGGCATTCGATATGCACTTCAATAATTTAGCCTTCACTTTAGATTCAATTCTAATATTCTTGTTTCATCGAAAACGCTACGATACCATGTGGGAATTCCTGGATCGACAATCTAAGGAATCTACGCAACAATGCGAGATTAACTTCTATTATGTAAATTACTTTTACAAAATTAGTCCAGTCTGAATTATTGAAGTAACTGCGAAGTAGCCTACATTGACTAAAATATGATTTTAAAACAAGGAAATGAAAACAAAGAGAAATCCGTACACATAGGACACCTTTATTTTGGACTAAGTCCCGGAAAAAACCGAATGCGGGAAAATCGATTACCTTGCTTGATTTGAGGGTTTGTATTGATAATCGGTATAAAATCATGAATACATCTCTAAATACCTCAGGGTTATTCAATTATAGAGAGAAATACTAGCATAAAGAAATTAGAATACCTCACTCGATCAACAGAAAATAAAGGTAGGTAGATTCTTGGAAAATTTGCCTGCAGGAGGTTTTGCGCAACCTACTGTAGTGAATGCTTAGGCCCTACATCACCTCCTCTAGGCAACGCTGTCACCCCAACAAAGGATCGATTTGACTCCAGGAATCAGGTCTGGGCCTCTCGGTCTCCACCTCAGCACCCAACTTCTAGATCTTATCCAACCACTAAATCTCGGAAACCCTTTGAACCTTTACGCAACCTGCGTAGTCTCGAGCGGCTCTACGCTTCTTTGCGTATTCATTAGCTACGCCTCAAGCTGTTGGATGTTTGTGTTGGCTGCGTCGGCCCTATTTAGTTCTTCCAGGATGTCTTCCTACCTCTCTTTCTTGATGATTCTCCGGTGAGAAAATATCTCTCCGAAGCTATTATGCCGCTCACTACCTTTGAATCTCTTAGATCTGATCTTCATCAAGCACTACTTCGTCGGAAAGATTCGATCTCAAGATTCCTCCCCGTGTGTGTCTTTCCAAAATGACCCTCGAGTCTTCCTTTATAGTCTTCTCGTTGAGAAATCAACAGCCAAAGGAATTAGATCTCTAATCAACGACTAAGATTATATGACAGTCACCTTTCTATATCATTCTCCTCTTGTTTTATTAATGTCCTTTAATTATTTAATTTCCATAGTTTATACTTGGGGTATACAGTAAAATAATTAATTATTTTAATAAAACATTAACAGTGGAATTTTCACAAATGGTTTCTAAGTTCTTTGGAATACCGATGTCTAAGCCTCTCCACAAAATTTGGGGCTTAGAGCACTTTAAGGTTTAGGATGAAAACTGATCACAAAAATCTACGGTTCTTCTTGGAGAGCGGAAAAGGAACTTAATGATAGGTAGTAGAAGTGGAGTCGGTAAGATCTGGAGGCCTACAATTTCGAAGTTAGTGTCATTGAAACATAATGTGGTGGATGATGCACTTTCAGAGACCCCCAACACTCTCTCTCATGGGGTACACGGGATTGGAAGGCATAGCTCTTGGTATATTCTTGTAAGAACCAACGGAGCATTTGAGATTTTGGATGGGGCCTCTAGAGATGAGAGGTAGAAGGTCATGGATGACGTCATTTACTACGGGAGCACCGATTTGCTCTAGATCCAGATTCTCGGCTCCGGGGAAACGATCTTTGAAGGCAATACATGATTCAATGTGTAGAACATCTAAGGTTTCACAATACTTACGATGCAATCGATGTTTTATGTTGAGGGGAATCAAGGAGGACGTGCTATGATATGTGCGAGAGTGCAACACATGCTAGAGGAATAAGGTAGAGCATTCACATTTTGTGATATTGCTTTAGCTATACCTATTTTAGAGCATAAAAGGAAGTATCTCCATGGGCTTCATCCTTTGGGCTACCAATTGTTGAGGATGAGATTGCATGTTATGTGGTGGTGAATAGGTTGATGAAGTTTTCCCATTTCTTTTCCATTCCGTTAAATACTCAACTTCACGATGGCCAGGAGTTGTTCTTCGAGGGGGGTGTTCGGACTCCATGGTCTTCCCAGAGCCATTGTTAGTGACCGAGAAAAAATATTCCTTGGGAGGATTTGGCAGATTATTTCAGATTGGTGGGCACATAACTCACTCCCAACACTTAGACGGACGAGCAAAAAAAGGTGGTAAAAAAATGGTTGGATTGCTACTTGAGAATTTATGGGACGGGGAGCAACATCGAGTGTGGGTGATGTGGCTCCATCTTGGGGAGTGGTGCCTACAACCAGCCTATCATATGTCCATTGCTATGTCCCATTTTTCAAGCTCTTTATGGTTATGATTATTTATCTTTTAGCGACAGTGTTTGGAGATAGTAGGTACCTAGGGAAAAAAATATTGGATCCGGGAAGGCCAAGACACTTAAGGCTCTCAAGGACACTTTGCGAGCACTTCAAAATCTATAGGAGATTTATGCATATTTCCACCAAGTTGAGAGGAAATTTGAGGTTGGGGACATTTCCTATTTTCATCTACAACCATACGAACAATCTAATCTCAAGATGAAAGGGGTTGAAAAACTCAGCTCATTTCCATAGGTTATACAGGGTAACTAGGTGTGTAGCGAGAGGTGGTGTATGAGTTGGAGATTCTAGCGGGAAGTGCATAATGTGTTCCACATGTCTTACACAGAAGAAGCATTGGGACAACAAGTTACTGCTTCCAACAAAACTACCACCCTTGGATGAGAGGGGCATTTAAGTATTGGTTCTGAAGCCATTTTGAAGGTGAGAGATAGGAAGCTCAAGAATAGGGTCATCGAGTTCTGGTCAGATGGAGGGACTTGCTTGAGAGGGATGCCCATGGGAGGGTGAGCAGTGTGCAACAACAAACATTGTAGTTGCTAGATGACAAGCAAATTTTACGGGAGAACGATGATATCCCCAACTTTATAAATTTTCCCGATAGCCATTTTTTCATTTTTGGAATTGGAGGCACATAGTAGCATTTTTTGGACTTGGAGAAATTGAAAAACCAAGTTCGTAGTGGAAGGTGAGGTACTAAGTAAGACAGTTGTGATCTACAAGGGAATGAAGGTGAGTTAGTGCATTGTGGGGGCCACGAGGGTATGCATGAGTCTAGACGCTGGCTTGAGCCAAAAAGGGTGGAATTTTGGAGGATTTTCACTATCAACTCAAAAATTTTACACTCCCTTGAAGTTGTTCAATGCAAGGGATAGAAGTGTTGTGGTGTAAATTCAAAGCGAAATTACACCCCAATTTCAGGGAACTTTGAGTGTATCCTAAATTTTGGTCTTTGGGGGAATCAAACTAGAGCTTCCATTTAGTCACATTGGAGCATATTTTCAAGAGGTGCATACAACTAGGGTGCAAGGGTAGTTTGTGTGGAAAAAGATTGGACCAGCCACATTAACTTGGGTGAGTCGAAAATTTGTAGAGGATTTTCTTATTGTCGTGCTGAATTTTTGGCACTATTTTATGAGGCCAGTTAAGGCATATTATTTGGATGAATTTATCACTTTAAAAGTGCATAAGAGTTTTGGGCGAGCACTGCATAGGTGTAGGAGAAGAGCTAACTCAAAGATAAAGGGCTAGAAAGTTGGGTTTAAGGTGGTAAATTTTGTAGAGCATCTTGGAGGTATTTTAGTCGAGGATTTGGGGCATTTAGAGACATAATTCCTTCGGAGTTCACGAACCCCAACCCGGGAAAGCCACTCATACCTCTTGGAGGGGTTATGGTAACTTTGGAACTAGCCCAGGCCTTTTTTGGGCTTTTGTGGGTTGGTGTGAAGAGTCCGGGGGTTAATTTTGTAGAATTTTATGAGCAGTAGTTAACGAAAAAATCCTTGTTCCATTAGAAAATAAGCATAAAATTTATGGGTAGTGCACATTTGGTATTGGAGGCATTCCAACACTTGATAGCGAGATACAACCTTGGTTTTACCATGATTGTAACAAGCACAGGTCCTTCTACCCATATTTATGTACACTCAAATTCAAATAATTAATAAATGGCATAGTTGTCTTGACCTAACTGCAATTAATGGAAGTTTTCTTCCATGGTTCAAAATTTATTTGTTGTTTCTAGTTCATATTTGGTATTTTGAATATTTTCCTCAGGAATATTACATGAAGTGGAGGGAAATAGAAGGTGAGGTAGTGAAACTAGAGGTAGAAAAAACTAAATAAAGGTAACATACGATAACAATAGAGATGAACAACTGAAGCCATGAAGTGGGAGGTGGCAACATTGGTTGAGATAAGAAAATGAAAGTGAAAATAATTTACAACTCCTATTGATGGGTGCTGAGTTTTTCAATTGAGAAGCAAAGAGCTACGATTGGAAAGAGACATTGGAGGGATGGTTGAAGCTGATCCTGCATTGCGGTCTATAGGATGTGACAGCAAGACCAATGTCCCTAATAAGGAAAAGGCAGTATGGTGATTGGTCCCATATGAGGAGAAAATCTCGGGTACGAGGCCCTACAGGAGGGATGACCTAGAGAGACTCATTAGTAGTGATGTAGCCTAGGAAATGGGTGACCAAAAAGAAATAAAGAAGAGGAAGGAGATAAGGAGGTCTTCCCTAAGTGGATTGTTGAAATTTGGAGGGTTAGTGATTAATACAAAATTCTCTTCTTGATAATTACTTGTGATGTTACTTGAGTTACTTATGTCTACTTATTAAATCTTTCATCCGTCATTTATCAAAAAACACGAGACACAAGGTTAGGCTCCTAGAGTCGGGGGAAAAACCTCTCCCTCTTGGAAAGGGAAAACCCACGAGAAATTCTTCTTATAGATTTCATATGACAAGTACCGTGACCCAAAATTAGACCCTTGACCCATGAATGCTTCCAAGACCTTACAAGCTTTGCTTCTTTATTTGCTTCCAATCTTGCAGTCTTTTGTCTTTGCTGCATCTTACATTGATGTTTTATCTCGACATTTAGAGGCTCGGTCTCTACTCCTATTTTCCTTGGCTTAGTCACATGTCGAAGACAACGCTTCTTACTTCATATTCACTTGATATATATCGTACTTTCTTATGGATGCGAGAATAGGAAGGTAAATCTGCGGTTACCTTCCTTTCATTTACTTACACTCTGTCTGGAGATATACACCATATTAGACTCTAGTTGGTTAACTTAGCCGATTCATGCCACAACATCCCCATCTCTTAAAACTTGATGCGCTATCTGGATCCACAATCTTACGTCTTAAATTCAAACTTCATGCCCCAATTTTCTTATACGTAATATCGAGTCTTGAAGTCGAAATTTGATTACTTGTTTGAACAACATATCACTTCTCATAAATCCGCATATCCACATTACTAACATATCCAAAATTCTTTATATAACAAATTGCAATATATATTGTAAGAATCACGAAAAATCCACATGTCTTTCTTTAAAATGTTTATGTCTTTCTTGAGAAAATGTTTGCATGTCTTTCTTGAAGAAAATCCCCATGTCTTCGGGGAGTTCCGCATGTCTTTCTTCGGGAGATTAGCACTTCAATTCTTATGGATATCTGCACTTATATTGCGAGAGAGTGCCCACAATTTTATGTTAACGAGACCTTAGATAAATGAACGCAAAGGTGTGTATATATAGTGCATGTGTCCGGTCTGTTAGGCGAGCCATATAGTCGGCTAAATAGCTTCTCACACGATAATTGTCTTTGACGTGTAGCTACATGTGGGTTGACTTTCATCATCTATTTCTAGAATTGAGTTAAGTTAGTTTCATGCGATTCTTTCACAAATTCTTTTGCAAGGTCTTGAGGCATCTCTTTTGACTAGGTCACTTACATATATAAATGACACTTAATTACATTTTATCTAGAAGAAAAAACCTAGATAGACATCAAGAGGAAGTTTATTTAACCTATAATAAAATATTGCTCATGAAACCCATGAAGCAAGTACAAAATACATTTATTATCTTTGTCTTCTTCGTTACATAATTAAATAATCAATATGAGGCCGACCTAGTTACACTTTTCAACACTCCTCTTAAGCTGGGGAGGTATTCATGCAATTACATGATCACTTTCAAACTTAAGAATCTCTTAAGAAGAATCGGATTGGTAATCGCATACGTATAGCATCATATCAACTAGCATTGTCCTAGTGCAAGGCCTTGACTAACAACCCCATCTCTCAACGAGACAATGGGCTAATCTTGGCGAGACACATGACTTATAGACACCATCGTCATTGTCTCTCCAAGGTACATACTCCCACTGCGGGTGCTCCCAAAGTATGACTAACTTGGAATATTCTTCTCTTGGAGCGCTAGCCCTCAAAGAATATCATTCCCCAACTACTCTTATCTTGAATGCCTAGCACATCATCAAAGAGTATGAATCACCGAGATGATTACCCAATCCTCCATTAAGTTGTCTTCCCAAGTGAAGACAAGAATGATGTGTCTATCTCTCCCTCTCGGCCCGAGGGAGGACCTATTCCCACAAGGGAATGTATACTCGTTCCTATATAAATAATGTACCCTAAGCTCATTCTTAGGAATTTCCTAGATTCTTCCAAGTATGAAACTAATCACGAGACTCCTCTCCTTTTGAGGACTTGCGACAACAATGGTGAGACACCCAGTTGCTCATGAAGAATTCCTCCCTCAATGTCATGGATTTCGATATTGAGGAATCTTCAAAATTTAGCTCCATAGAGACACCGAGATCATCCATCACTTTCATTCATGAGTCCATGTCATCTACCGAGAAAGTGATTCATATGTGTCTTTCTCATTTTGGTTCACCGGTATGCCATGTTTCTTTCCTTCGAATCATCTCCAAGGATAATACATCCTTTTTTCATGATTAGAAACCACTGCACAAATTCATCCAGAGATAAACATACATATGAACTTTTAAAACAAAAAAGTTACCTCGGTGATGATCTTTCACCATAACATCTTCCACATAGGCATTGGAATCCCTTTATTCAAATTGATGCATCTCCTAATGATATGTTTTGTCAAGGGTCTTCTTCTTTACCCGGACTTACCGGCCAAGTCCACTACATATCCTCCCAAGAGATCTCTAATCACATCTTCTTGGCTTTCGAGATGATAACGCACTCTTGACATGGTTGCATTTCTTGATCTCTTCCTTCTTGCACATTCTTCATTCCCGGGAACTTACACATTTTCCGGTTCCTCGTTCATATACAACCACCTCATATTCCATGAGGATATATATATATATACAACCACCTCATATTCCATGAGGATATATATATATATATATATATATATTATGTTGATTTCATGCATTGAGTACACCGAGATTCTCCCCTTCATAGATCATACTTCTAAATATAGAAGTCTATTACTTGCAACCATATGACATGACTTCACGGCATCCGGGTGTCAACATATAAATATATACATACCCTTGTATACCTCATACCTACGGCATATGAGTCATCCTTCGATAGTTTACTAGAATAGAATCTTCATTTCATTTACCTGCTTCATTCATATGTCATCACATCCCGAAATTATGTTTCCATGATGACCCTTGATCTTGATGAATGCTTTCCATCGGTATTGTTATCGAGAGAGGGTTTTCCGGAAATTTGTTTACCAATAACTCCTATCATACTTTTATTAGGATGTTGCACGCTGTATCATACAAACAACATAAATCACTTAAAGGAGAAGATGATCTCAATCATAGTGGAGATCCCTCGCTTCTTCTTTCTTAGATTTTCTTTGCATCAGGCTCTTCTCTCATTTTTTGAGATGTGGGCTATTCCCTATTTCTCTTGTCCCTTTGATTTAGGACAATCAATTTTATAATGCCCATGTTCATCACATCCAAAGCATCGTGCTTTGTCATACTATTATAAAGACCAAACTTACCGAATCTTCATAACTCGACATGGTTGCAAGACGTTCCCTTCACTTGATCTTGTAACACCTTCGACTTTTAATATTGTTTCCTCTATTTTACATAGAGACCCTAAATTGTTGAATGGTGAAACTGCTTTCTTCTAGTACAAACTTGAAGTAAAGTTTCCCCATGATTACGGCGAGCATTCAACACTGCTTTGTATTCATCTCGGTGTCGGACAGTACTTCTCCTAGTTCCTGAGTTGATCTCGGAAGAGATTGCTTCTCTGCGGTACTCACAAGAATAACTCCACCAATTTCTCATATATTTATTTTGATGATTCTAGATTTGGTACATCAGAGATGAGAGATTCTTTTTTATGGATTCGCCAGAATCCTTTGGGCTCTTATATCTCCCTTCATGTATTTGGCATGAATTCATTGTCCTTGTCTTCTATGCGGAAAGTTTGAAACCCTAACAGTTTGATGATTTATTTGAAAAGAAGAAATTTGATAGATTCACATGAAGTCATAAGGATACTTACTTGAGTAGATGCTTTTATTCTTCTACCATATTCTTGTTGAAGATGATGGCGGAACTTCCTCTTAAAAGCTGATTCCAAAGTAGGTGATCATGGATCCTTGATTATTAAGGATTTCTTTAGAATAGAGATGTCTTAAATAGTGTTGGGAGGTGCTTAATGATCCATCTTCTAACAATGTCAAAGATTACCTCCTCGATGTGTGGATTCCATGAATAAAGGTGAAAGTCTTTTTGAGATGGCTTGAGAGTTTGCCTGAAATTGATTTGACCTTATAATTTAGACTTTGAATTTTTCTTTGATGCTTTCTAGAAAACTGAATTTTGATCCTTGAGTGTCTCTTTGTCAAATAGCCCTTTGCCTTTGGCACCTTAGCTCTGAAACCATATTTGAGAATTTGGAGGGATAGTGATTAATACAAAATTATGTTCTTGATAATTACTTGTGTGATATTTACTTGAGTTACTTATGTCTTACGATTTAAATCTTTTCATCGAGTCAATTATCAAAAGACACGAGACACAAGAGTTAGGCTCTAGAGCCGGGGAAAAACCTCTCCCTCTTAGAGAGAAACACACGAGAAATTATTCTTATAGATTTCGAGATGACAAGTACCATGACCCAAAATTAGACCCTTGACCCATGAATGCTTCCAAGACCTTACAAATACTTCTTTGGTACTTTACCAATATTGATCCTTTGTGTTGCATCGTCTTACAACGTCTGCTCCAAAAATTTAGAGAACTCGGTATCTACTTTTATTTTTCCTTGGCTTAGTATTTGCTTATCAAGACATTGCTTCTTACTTCATATTCACTTGAAATATATGCTAATTTCTTAAGAATGCGAGAATAGGAAGGAAAATATTTGATTTACCATCTTTTCATTTTGCTTACACACTATGTGAGACATACACCATATCGGACTCTAGTTGATTAACTTGGCAGTTCATGTGTCATAAATATACCGCATCTCTTCAAACTGATCTACATCTTTGGATCCACAATCTTATCTCTTAAATTCGACTTCATTCCACAATTTTCTTATCTGTAATATCGGTCACGAAGTCCGCAATTTGATTGCACTTGTTTAGACGACATATCACTTCTCATGAATCCGCATATACGCATTACTAACATATCCACAATTGTTTATATAATAGATTTCAATATATCTTTTGTAAGAATCACGGAGAAAATCCGCATGTCTTCTTCATAAAATCTGCATGTCTTTCATCGGAAAATCACATGTTTTTTTCTTTAGGAGTTCGCATATTTATTTGAGAGATCACACTTCAATTCTTATGGATATCTGTATATTGTTGAGAAGGCCACACTTTTATGTTGCGAGACCACCGAAAATTATTTTTCAAATGAGCCGAAGTAGTGGTGTGTATATGGTGCATGTCAGGTCTATTAGGCATTCTCTGATCGGCTAGAGGGCCGACTTATCACTGATAATTAGGGTGACGTGTAGTTGCATATGGGTTGACTTTCATAATCTATTTCCGGTGTTGAGTTAAGTTGGTTTCAAGCCATTCTTTCACAAATTCTTTTGCAAGGTCTTGGAGCATCTCTTTTGACTAGGTCTTCATATATAAATGACACTTAATTACATTTTTATCTAGAAGAAAAAACCCTAGATAGACATAAAGAAGAAGTCTATTTAACCTATAATAAAAATTTTGCTCATGAAACCCATGAAGCAAGTATAAAATACATTTTTTTTGGTAAGTTAAGATAATATATTAATTCGAAGAAAAGAAACATTACATATGCTATAGGCGGGGTTGGAAAGTTGCGCTTAATCAATCCCGACTTTAGTTTCTCGGTTGTTTTGCCTCGGTGGAGAAATGACCTCGGAAAATCTTGAGGCAGAAAGTTACAATATGTGCAGCGAGCGCTGATGTATCTAGATATTACAAAATAAGCGAGAAACAAGGGTATAACACGGGTGGTAACATGCTTGACAATAATCGGTCTTGTGAGGCGGGGGTGCGCCCCCGATGCACGATGGTGGGGCCCAAGTGGGCCGCACCTGCACTCTCTATGCGGCTTGTCTTCGGAGCTTCTTCCCTCCTACTTAGGATCGAGGCTACGCGTCTTGCCAAAACCGCCGAAGGAGGATCGTAACTACCTCCAGCCGTTGTCCTCTCGCGGTGATAATGGCCGGAGAAGGCTCCTCTGCGACCACCGCGGATGGTTCTCGGCGTAGTGCGGGGGCCATTGCAATGATGTGGGGAGGCTTTAATGGAAGGGTGTGCTGCGAAAATAGTGTCAAGGACGGGGAGAAGCGAAGGGCCGGGGGAAGGGTGTGCAAGCTTGTGTAGTCATAGACCGAGAGGGACGTGTGGCGCGGCGATGAGTAAGGGCTGCGCGACGGTCACCGGAGATCGGGGTAGTGCCAAAAGCGAATCAAAAGGAAAGGTGAGGGAATTTACTATGATTTTCTCGAGGCTAAGGGCTCATTATTTTTAAAGGGTCTTGGACACATGCGAGGGGGATGGCAATGGGTAATCCTCACATGGAGTTGCGTGCCATAGCCCAGGTTTACGGGTAGGCTTGAGGGAAGGATTATGGGTTCGATAGATAGATCGATCATGTTAATCATTTATGGTGATAGTGGCGGGGGTACCTAAGAGGGTGATGTTGTACCCAACGTCTCATCATCATACCTTATCCCATTTGTCTCGTGCGTATGGCTAACGGTTTGAGGATCCGCAACGGTGAGGCTACTGTGCTTAGAAGATCTTCGTCCTCTAAGGTGTGGGAGAGATGATTTTTGTTTGTGCAGGTTAAATTTACCCGCATCTAGGGTACAAAATACATTTTATTATTTTTTTCTTCATTACATAATTACATAATCAACATGAAGACCGACCTAGTTACACTTTTCAACATGGATTAGGAGGGAAAGAAAATAGAAGATAGAGAAAGGTTGATTAGTGAATGTACAAATAGGGTTGTTATTAATTTATTGAGAAACTCTAAAGATAAGAGGGCTAGATTGGTGTCATAATTATCCCACCCCAAGAGCAAGGCTTCAC
Organism: Pinus albicaulis; assembly: GCA_034641835.2. Classification (NCBI taxonomy): domain Eukaryota; kingdom Viridiplantae; phylum Streptophyta; class Pinopsida; order Pinales; family Pinaceae; genus Pinus; species Pinus albicaulis. Next base: position 143,702,716 of record CM076573.1, read on the forward strand.
TCAACGTGGTAGAGCATATTTATACTGTATGAGGCTAGTATAATCTACATGCCACTAGAAAAGGGTGGGACTAGAGAGTAAGGTTTTCCTTCAACATTTGATGGGTAGGGGAATGGGAAAAAAGGGTAAAGGGAAAGAAATCATATTAAAGAATTATTATCTTTTAAAGTGGTATGTGGGCATCATGGATGTGTGGACCTACTAAAGCTCATGATTTATTGGAGCACTTATTGATTAGACCTATAAAGGTGATCACTTATTATACTTTTCCCCTTGCTTTCTCATTATCTCCATGCACTTCTTTGTTCCCCACATCAACCATCTCCCTATGAATGCACACACCTATTTAGCCATGACCATCATTATTCAAGGTAGTCTCATAGTTAGTGATGCCATTGTGCTCCCCTAGGTAATATCCCACATCCTCTGGGAAGTGAAAATATCTGTTGTGACCTCTTAGTTAGGAGAAATAAGCTCCAAGTCAAAGGCACTTCTAACTCCTCTAGAAAGTTCTGTTCATATTCAAGGTACCTTCTAGGGGGAGACTTCTCCTTTAGGGAAGGAATGAGGTTAAAAGAGTCATCATGGTATATGTGTTGAGAAAGAAAGATGTTAAAGAAAGTCAAGGACACATCATGGACTAAGGACAACTCATGTTCAAGAATTTCAAGCCCCAAATCACACAAAAAGTAAATGAACGAGAGACAAGGAATGTCACACCCATTCTAACCATTAGAGCATGTGAAGATGAATTGGAGGAATGATGAGGAAAAATAGAGGATGTGGTAAGGGTCTCCAAGAAATGAAAAGGTCATTTCAAGTCAATATCAAGCAAGAAGGAGCCTTAGAGCATTGTGTGAATCATATTTGGACCAAGCAAAGGTAGGACGTCCACATTATACTGAAGTTTGTTGGAAAGGTCAGAAACCCTCATTAAAGCAATGTTGTGCAAGAAAAAGTGGAACATTTGACTTCCCAAGAACTCAATATAATTTTTCAAGTAAAGTCAAGCCATTCTTTGATTGAACCTTGTACCCTTAGGTCAATTCAACTCTCCTTTTGTCAAATTGAACCTCTAATTGATGGGATGTGTCATAATTCACAATGCATTTGCCTCACCTAGGCAAATCCCACATCCTCCAAGGTAGGGTGTGGCCAAAACCTTCAAGAAAGAGAAATGTGTTCCATGTCAAAGCCTCAAAATTCCTTCTTTGAAAGTGCCTTTTACAAATTTGGGGTACCTTCTAGAGGAGCCAAATTAATATGTGATGTTGTGCATGTGCTAAGCAAGCAAATGGACCAATACAAGTAGTCTCACCCACCCTTTCTAGGAAATGGAGGATGTAAGGTCGAGGTTGAGGGGCGTTGAGGCAAAGGAGGTCGTTAATGTTTCCAAGAAATCCAAAGTTCACCTCCAGTCAAAAATCAGAAAAAAGGTCCTTAAAGCATGGTTTGAGGCATATTTTGTCTAAAAAAATTTGTATGCCTATTCCCTGGCCATTGGTGGAACTCAAGCCCTCATTCGACGATGTTGAGCAAGCCGATCGAGTAGTTGGCCTTCCAAACACTCAAATAATTTTTGCAAGTAAATTCAAACCATTTTTCATGGAACATTGAACCTTTTGTCCAAATTGACCTTCTTTTGCAAGTTCAATCACCCATTATGGGATGTCTCACCTCATTTGGGGTTTTAAGCAACGTAATGGCTTAGTCTCGTATCATATTGTGGGTTCAAACCCTAACAACTGATACCATTAGGAGAGAAGAATATCGAGCTCAATTTTTTCCATTGAGTCAAAGATAAACGAGGCAAAGGGAAGATTCAAAATTAACAATTGAATACTAAATCCCAACATCAACACTTTTTTGACCTAGATATAAAAAAGCGGAAAAGAACTTGAAAACAGCCATGATAATATCAAGAAGGTTAGAGAAGTCAAAAGGGCATTCCACAAAATTTTTACCACACCATTTGTAAGCACTAATTTGTGCAAGTGATAGCCCTAGAAGGCCATGTGGGGAACTTTTTGAAAGTGTCTCCTAGATATTCAACGTTGGATAGATATTGAAACCTTGTTGAATAAAAAAAGAAATTCAAATCGGCTAGGACCTTATAAACACTCAAATAATTTTTTCAAACAAAGTCAAACCACTTTTTCACGGAACGTTAGACCTTTAGGCTAAATCAACGTGTCCTTTTTCCAAGTTAAACCTTCCTTGATGGGACATATCACCTTATTTAATGGTTTTGGAAATGTAATGAAAATTTTGATTTGAATTAGACTCCGGAATATTGTGGATGAAAAGTCACCTATTTTTGGGAGTAAAGGAGGAAAGATGTTGAGAGCCTTAACTATACGATAGAGAAATCTCCCTCCTTTAAAAATCATTGTGAATTGATGACATCATTTTACATAATTTGAAATATTTTCATGAAATATTTCGTGTTCATCTTGGAGTTTCTCTTTCTTGGTTGGTATCAAACATTTTCTAAAGAATTTGTATGTAACCAAGATTGTTGCAAGGCTAATTAGATCGATCCATTTGAAGGGAAACTTTGTCACTTCAGAGGGATGTCTAAGGCTTTTACCCACACTTCTCTCTTTGGAAATTTTTGTTTCTCCATGTTGGGCTATGTCTAGTGTTCCTCATCAAGAGCTTCCAATTTATTTTGCATTATAGTTGATCTATTGGTTGAAGGTATTCTCTAAGCGGAATCCCTTCAAGTAGAAGTCATTTCATAACTTGCTCTTGATTAGGATTGAGGTGATTAGAATTATAGGATTTATATTTTTCTCATAATCCACAAGCATTGATCAATTGACTTAAGAGAAGCATCAATTTGATCCCATAACCTTCCCTAGAAATAGAAAAAATAAAAACTAGGAATATATAACCATAAAAGAAAAAGTAAATAAGTGAATCTATCTTGTCTAGAATTGATTTGATGAGTTACTTTGCGAATCTAGACTTGTTTCCCTGCAATTCATGCCTCATTAGCGATCCAAGAGCTAGTGTCCCTCTTTATTTTTGCATATAAAGTGTTATGAAAGGTGATTTTGGAGTCTAATTTTTATCTTCAACATTTATAGGAAATATTAGTGAAATCTTGTGCCTTGGGATTCATGAAAGGTTGATTCTAAACCTTCAACTTAAAGTAAAATTTATAAAGTATTTTATTTGAATAACGCTTATCTTTAGAAGTGTTTTAAGTTATCGCAAGTATTGCAACATGTTTCAACAGTTAGGACACATTCATTTTCATCCTTGGGGATTAGACCACTAAAAATGAGTTACAAATTTCATATTTGAATAAATTTCAGAATACTCGGTATTTTGAGTACTACTAATAAGTCTTTTTCTTCAAATTTCATTATACTAACATTTCCAATTCATATCCATAAGTTTTCATATCATTCTTAGGCTTGTGGAAGGCCCCATAGAGGATTTGGCTTGTTGTTTTTTGCATATTTGCAGGTTTTCATGTATATAAAAAGGTAAATCATCATTTCCAATCCCAAACCAAAATTAAACTTCAAATTTTCAATGCGAACGTTGCTAAAGGCTCCATACTTAATTTTGGCACTTTTTCTTAAGGTTATTTCATTCATATTTTGAGTATTTCATTTTTTGATCTACATTTTTATGGTTAATATTATATATAAAACAATATTTATTAGATCTCTTTAACTCTGAACCTTCATCATTTGAGTGTATAGACAACGTCATCATAAGAATTTTAGTAAGATTGTGTAGTTTGGAATACCAGCATGCCATTCTAGAGAGTTGGCCAAAGCGAAGGAAAGTACGTTGGGATGAAGTTGGTGCATCTCCTATGTGCTTAATATTTGTCATTTTTGTCATACCTTTCCAAGCACACTATTATCAACAACAACATGGCCGACTCATGTCATTGCCGGTGATTCGAACCACCAACCTAATAGTTACTAGAACTCAACATAGAATGACCAATTCAGCTACCTATGATAGTTAAATGATAAAAAATGAAGATCCCCATTGCATACAACAACAATTTTGAAAAAGTTAAGAAGAGATAAAAGGAATGCCGAATTTTAAGGTCAATCCTATGTAACTAAGAATTCAATCAAGAAAAATGTGTGATCCAATACCCAAAAAATACCAACTTGAAAAGATAGAGATTTAAATAGAAATAATCAATTAATGTAAATTCATTTTTTTATATTACATTTAAATATGGAAATCCAAAACTACGAAGTAAAATTTTGATTCCAATACTTAACTTTTTATTATCAAATTCGGTAATATAAAACTAACGATAATACATTGTATAAACTTTAACACTAGTCGAAAAAATATAAAACATATTTAATTATATAAATAAAATATCAACCTTAATAACAAGCGATAACATTAATCTATTAAACTATATTGTCCCTCATTAATATTAAATTAATTTGATTGACTACTCAATCTAATTTCATTTTCAAAGTAAAATTTTACTCATACATTGTATGCACTTACTCTAGACTCATTTAAGTATAGGTTATTCCAATAATAATAATTAAGTTGATAAGTGTGTTTATTTTGGAATAGGGATTCTAGAATTTTAATTTATCAATAATTATAGGGTGGATGGTAGGAATTTAATCTCCATATATTATTCTAAATATTTTGTGTAGAAGTCATAAATCAAAGGTTGAGATTTATTTAAAAAATCAGTTATGTCCTTTCTCTCCTTTTAATTAAATTGATTAATTAATAAAAAATACATCATATGAACATGAATATGTGACATTGAAATATGAGTTATGATTTTTGGCCATGTGATATTAGTAGGCCATGTTATTGGCTCATGGTATTGTAATAAAGCATATTTATACATAAAAAATTTCCATGGTAAAGTGGGGGTGAATCTCATGGTTAACAATCTTGTTACATGTTTTTTCTAATTGTATATAGGATTAAGAGGTATATTAATTCCTTTTATAATTAATAGTAACAATAATAATAATAATATAATTTGGTTATTAATGATTTTTTTAATCTCGAAAATATAATATGTATCATGAAATAAGTATTACGATGCCTACCCATTGAAATTATATACCAACAATTTAATTTATATGACTATGTTAAAAATAATAATATACAACGTGCATTTATTACATACTCATTTAAATATAAGTTATTCCGGTAATACTAATATATTTAATTATAACATATATTTTGAAATGGATATTAAAATCAACTCATTACTACATGTATGGGGCATAATAAACACATGGTTACATCATATTCATGAGCCCTTTTTTCCACTTCAAAAAATAAAGTGTAAAAAATCACGTCAAGTGTTAATGATATCCATATCTCATAGATCTACATCCACCCTAGATCGGAGGTAAAAGAATATTTTCCTTATTAAAAAAATATTGAACATGTGTGAGTTGTCATTTAGCATCCAAGTCAAGTAAAATACGCTAGCCTCCCATTTTAAGACAACACAAAGAGCCCTACCCCATGCCTTATATTGTGTCACTTTTTAACAAGGTACTAGTGAGTTTGATTCTTATAAATGACACCCCAAAAGGAAGGTAATAACATGGGTTTAATTACCACCACCCGGGAGACAACAATTTGAACAAAATAGCAACCATGGCATCTATCCTAGCTCAAGAATCCCAAAATTATTTTGTAGGAAAATAGATATCAAATACCCCAAGTTGCTTCTCTACCAAACTATGACAATAAAACTACGATGTTTTCTTTGTACTCCTTGATGTACTACCCTTAAATGTACCCAAAGTTCCCCTCAAATTCTCATTAACATGAATCAATTCTTATTTAGAATCTTGTTGTTGTTATTAAAAAGGCTCTACATTTTCACACAAACAATGGTTTTGATTACCTGCAAGTTTATTTTTGAATCTAAGTTTCACTATCATTGACTTCAAGGAATTACACTAAACCTAATCCTTATCGCTTTTTAATAGCTATAGATTTTAAAAAGCTGCAGAGAAAATGTTTAATAAACTATAACGTAAGCAATATTTTCTTTAATTGAGGTATGATCCTTATACTTTCTAAATAATTTAACTTACAATGTATAGAATACAAGGAAATAACCAAACCTATAGTGAATCTATATTTGATAAAATAAATAAACTGAACTAACAATTCACTAAATACAAGTCCAACATTCACATGAATGGACTAACTTGTAGTTTAATTGTTTTTTGTTTGGAGTTTTTTTGACATATTTCGAAGATCAAATTTACCCAAAATTCGGCATGGATTAGTTGGAATCACAAATTTGAGTTGTGAATTCTACATAATTCGAGTGATTGAGGGGGTTTGCAGAGCTTAGAATCCATTTATGCATTTAAGTACACATTTTAAACAACACAAAAACACAATCTCGCAAAAAATTGTTTCCTCATATTCTTAAAAATACTCCAAAATGTATAGTTAGATAGTGCCAAAAATCGAGTTTCATAAAGATTAGTGAAAATATTTCTATCATGACAATAGAAATCCTACCACCTAGAAAGTCTAATGGAGGATTGATTCACCAACACTTAGGGGAAAATCTGGAGTAGAACTCTTATGAGGTCTAACATAGTCAAATAGGAGGATCGAGGAATCAATAGTGCATATCACAGGCAAAATTTAGAAAAGAAAAAACCACGGATCGTTGATTTCATGTTTAATCTTAAACAACAACATAGACCAAAAAGAATGTATAGATTATGAAGTATGTGCATGCCCGAAAAATATACATAAATAATAATGATAATAATAATAATAATTAAATAAGGTTTAAATATAAAATGATATAATTAAAGAGAAGCTAAAACTTAGATAACTCTATAAAACATTCATATAGGATGATTAAAAAAGACTAAACATTTTTATCATCCTTCAAATTTAAAATTAATAATTTACTAAATAAATAATCTTGGGGAGTTGCAATAACATTATCCAAATTTAATAATTCAATGTACAATGAGAGACAATATTCGATGGAAAATATTAAAACCAATGATCGGCTTATTTCCTTTCCATCCGATCCAATGAATATCACTTTATTTTAATTTAATGAACAGATGTAAAAAGTGAGGCAGTGCTAGCTTACAACATCATGCTTAATATTTTCCATCTCAAGATTGTTTCCACATACTAATGCTCCCACATCTACTTAAATAGACCAACCCTAATCCTAATATATGAAAATAGATTTCATTTTATTTTGGGATGAGGATACCCAGGGAATTCATTTGATTAAATTTAAATACTAAAGTAGTATCTATCAAAGTCATGCAGTGGTCCACAAACTTTATTTTTAATATTTATTTTTGTATTAATTACTATTATTTTTATTTATAAGAATATTTCTAATTTAAAATATCTTTAATCATTCCACGATCGGGGTACAAAGAAGTGGATCGACCCTCCCATCAACAATTATGGTAGTGTCTTCGGGATTGAAGCCCACCACCCTCCACATGAGTGGCAAGGGTGGTGGCGTCCACCTAGTGCATGCATTGTGAGGTTAGGTAGCGAGGATGAAGGTGCGAGAACTTCGATGATTAAATCTAGGTGGAAGAAGGGGTGGAGGTTTTGTTATGAAGCCGAGACACGGGTGCCGAGCGCGATAGCGAGAAGAAAAACCTCTATCGACCTCCGGACATGGTGAAATCCTGGTATGTTCGTGGTTCCCCCTTCGTCTTTCATAACATGATTTTGTTATTTCGAGTGGGTTAGGTCCCTTTGGGAGCTTAAGAAATTGATTGGCCTAGAATAGGTTGTTTCTAGGCGGTAGGAGTTGGTGATTTCAGCTTTGGTTTGGGGATGGTAGGGCCCTTTTTGGGCGTACATCTCTACCGAAGGAATGGGGCATGGCCCATGCATGCGCTCGAAGTGAAAGCATGTTGGGTGAGCGGTGATGGCAGGTTGGTCGATATGGACGGGGAAATTCCCTCGAGGTATTGGAGTAAGGCTTGGGCTTGAGTCACTGCATGATTTAGAGTGCATAGCTCCAACGGGAGCCACTAGGAGCTGCGTGAGCGGGGGCTTAGGGTGGTGGAATTCGACTAGAGATGGGACTGTGGTTATAAAATCCATTGTTGGAATTTGGGGGAGTGGGTGGTATGTCGAGTGAGTTGGCACCGAGGTGTGGGGTCGAGTTAATAGAGGAAGGTTGTGGGTACGAAGGGGATAGGAAGGCTAGCCTGGCTGTGTGCTATCGATAGGGTCGAGGGGTTGCGAGAGGCGAAGTATTGTGTCAAGACTACCCATAAAGGCTACACGACGAAGGTGCATGACCCTCGGTGGCGGGGATGGGAGAATTGTTAGGATGCCACAGGGGCACTATTGTCATGACAATTTTGTTGCATGGAATCAACGACGTTCACGTTGCATGGAATTACATTTCTGTTTGCTTCCTTGGACGGTATGTCCCCGTCCATCCTCTGAGGCCCGGGGAAGCTTGTGTCCTCCTAGTCCGGTACCATCGGCGAGCTCACTGTGTGATGGGTGATGAAGAGCCCTACAGCTCAAGGTTGCGACCATAAATATAAGGGGAAGGTGGTTGATGCTCAACCCAACTCACCCAAGTAAGCCTAGAGGAAGGAGGCCAATGGCGAAAAGTCATTCGGGGGAGGAAGCGAAAGGCGTATCATGAAAAAATGCGGAAAGAAATTCATAAAATCATAAAAAAATGAGAAGTTGATATTAATCGACAAACATAAAAAAAAATGGATATAGAGGAATGGAAGGGCATTGTCACGATCGGGGAAAGAACGAGAGGCAAGTGACTCGGTTCAAGCACACATTGTATCTTTATTGGGTCATGAAGAGCATCCTTGGCAAAGCCTTGGAAAATTTCTATGAGTTTGGTAACCTTAGTCCAAGACGTTTCGAGACTATAGGAGCGACTTTGATAAAATCAAATTCCAGGTGAGAAAGCAAAATAGGCGCCTTGAGCTCACAGATTACACCTCATGTGCATCACCAACCAATATGAGCAGGTCAACACTTCGGCGCAAGATCCAACACCGATGGAATCGGCCTTGGTACAGGAGTAGAATAGTCTTATGATGTTTAACTACGGTAGTTTTTGTTTTATCTATATGCGAATAGCATTTAAATTTCCATGTTAAGAAAACCTATTAGTAAGTACGTGCAAAAATGTATATGTGTGAATATTCAAGCTACGTTGTTCACTTGGTATGAAAAACTAAAAACCTTATTTTTTGGATGGCATACCATGCCACATCGAGAGTAAACCTTGATTCGGTTTTCCACTAGGAAGCAGAGTTGAGGCTACCAAATTGTGAAATTTGGCTACATTTTGTTTATAAAAATCAATGAAAAAGAGTCCTACCAAGCTTACCTTATATATATATATATATAATCATAAAAAATATTACTAACTAAACCAAACCTCCAAGGAATCCTTTCTAGTGCCAGTACCTCTAACTTGGTCAACAATCATGAATCTTGCCGACAGGAGGCTGCGAATGTGAAGTTTCGAAGGAGCAAGATCCAAGAACACAAACCTACGCTAGATGTCATACTCTTCAGCTATGAAGGCCTTAAGATAAATAGTGAAAGTTTCCATTGATCTACTATATGTGCTATGATTATTGTAGTTTCTCAACACTCTTTGTCCACCTTAGGTCACCTTGCCTCCTCCTTCTATAATGATTCCTTGTACTCGGTGAGAGATTGTGAAGGTCTTGGTACCTACATCAAACCTAGTTTACCGAGCTTCCATCTTACTTTGCCTCCAATCCCTTTTCCATTGCACCATTGTAAGTGAAGATTAGGTGATTAGAAAGCGACTTCTTTGTACTCAAAGATTGTCGGTAAAGGATCACAACCCAAAGCACACTATACTTATTTTTCTTAAGCAATTAGAAGTTGATGTAGGACACTTAAAGTACCTCCAATTAGAATCCACTCCTTAGCATTAGGCGGATTTTTAAACTAGTTTTTTTATGTACTACTCTTTTTTATTTTGGTCAGAGCAAATAGTGTAAATCTCTGACTATGGCGGGTTGAGAAAAGCCTACAAGATCACGGGGGATCTTTTTCAGATGTGATTTTGTAATATGTTCAAATGACAATCTTAAGACTCTCTCTTTTTGCGGTCTAGTTTCCTAAACGGCAGGTTAAGTAGACGACAATGTACTTGTTCAAAACTTTAATCTTATTGTAACTTGACTTACCGAACAAAAAAAGGCAATAGCTATCATTTTTAAAGAACCATCCTAGGAGAATATTTTTTTGTATATTAAAAATTTTCTTTGATAACTTAGATATTTTCAATATTTGTATGTGATGAGTAATATTAAAAAGTATTGCACATAAACCTAATCAATATTAGACCTTTATTATTTTTTATAAATTAAATATTTTAATTTTTTATTTTATTTTATTTTAATCATTATATCAAATATTATTTCCCACTCTCAACAAAATTTAAATAATTACGTATATCTAAAATAACATTTTTTTTAAGAATAATCAAGATTTTCCCTAATCCATAAAAATTTGATACCTATTTTTGTTACAATGGATGACATTTTTACGAGAATCATTTTAATTGTTTTTTTCCATGTACCTTCATCTCTCTCCTATACCATGAAGTTAATGAAAAAATAAAGTCATATTCAATTTAAAAATTTTCAAATATAATATTTATGATGTAATCTCGTTTTTAAATAATTTCAATAGGCATTAGTACTTATAATTTGTAAATTATATGTATATTCTATAAATAAATTAATAAATGCAAATTCAAAGATTTAATAACTTCCAGGCACCTGCATCCCATCATATTTATAACTCTCATTTTATTAGGTGGATCCATATTAGAAGTAAAGAGCATATTTTCCATACGGAGCGAACGATTTTGTACGAGGTATAAATAACGACGAGGCCTCACCATCCACATCGGATAAATAAATCAACTTTGGTTTTAGTGACAACAAATTTTCTGCCATGTGGTCAATTATATATTATGGTAAGCCTCAAGGCTCTTAACACCATTTAATCTCAAGGTGTTCTACCATGTGGTCCGGTTCGGAATTTCATGGAGGGCGAAATAACCTTCCCACCATGTAACACAGTTGATGGAATTTTCATCAAATAAATATATGAAATTAAAGTCCACCAAAATAGAAACCCAGTGGATGGACCACAAACTGAGCGCCATGTAAAAACTATATTTTTATTATGGCGAGAATCCTACCTCCTATCAAGTCTAATGGCGTACCCCGAAACCTAGTGGATGGACCACAAGGCGAGCGCCATATACAAATTGTCACTACTATGGCGGAATCCTACCACATATCAAGTCTAATGGAAGAGCTGAAGTTGAAGTTCACAGAACTCGGGGAAAATCCTGCAATAGAGCTCTATATAGTGATTTGAGATATTTAAATAGAAAAGCTGGAATCTCAGTTGTACAAACAAACATGGAGGATTTTTACTATCAAACTAAAAAATTTGACCTCCTTGAAGTTGTTCGGTCTGCAGGGATAAGTTTGTTGAGCATAGGAATTTTAAGCAAAATTAAACCCCGGTTTTGAGAAATTTGAGTGTCTCCCTAGCTGGTCTTTGGGGAGTCCATTCGAGGCATCCATTTAGTCACATTGGAGCATATTTTTCAAGAGTCTCTTGCTTTTCATCAAGTCTGGTGGTTGTGTGAAAAGAATTGGACCAACCACATTAACTTGGCTTAGTCGAAATTTGCGGGCGTTTCTTATTGTGAGGTTGAAGTTTTGGCACTATTTTGCGGGGATAGGATTAAGGCATCTTAGTGGGCTGAATTTATCGATTGAAAGTGCACGAGAGTTTTTGTCGGATCTTGCGTAGGTGTAGGAGAAGGGCTAACTCAAGGAGCCAAGGGATGGAAAGTTGGGTTTACGGTGGTAATTTTTAAGGTCTGCATCTTGGAGGTATTTTATTGAGGATTTGGGGCATTTAGCAAGATAATTCCTTCAGCAGTTCACACGACTAGCCGGGAAAGCCACTCACACCTCTTGGAGGGATTTACGGTCACCTGGAGACTAGCTCAAAACATTTTTGGGTTTATGTGGGTTTGGTGAGAGGAGTACGGGGTTAATTTTGTAGAATTTTCTTAGGAGTATTCGAGGAAAAAAATCCTTGTTCCATTAGACAACCAGCTTCAAAATTTATGGGTAGTGCACATTTCCGGATTTAGACCATTCCAACACTTAGGCCGAGTGAGATACAACCTTGGTTTTGCATAGCTTTCTCGGCAACCACTGGGTTCCATCATTACTACCCATTTTTATGCTCAAATTTCAAATCATTAATACAATGGCATCGTTTAGTAATCACGACTATTTCCAGTGTACGATTTTATGTGCATGGTTCAAAATTTATTTTTGTTTATAGTTCATGTTGCCATTGTTCTTGTTATTTTCCACTTAGGAATATTGCATAGTGGAGAAATGAGGTGAGAGGTAGTGAAACTGAAATTTGTAAAAACTAAACCAAAGAGAGTAGCAAAGCGATAATAACAATGGAGATGAACAATTGAAGCCATGAAGTGAGAAGGTAGCAACATTGGTTGAGATAGAAAATGAAAGAGGCGATAATTGACAACTTTGACGCCTAAATAGTAAAGGCAAGAAGGAAAATGTGATGATGCCGGTGTTCAATTGGAAGGCAGAGGTTGATTGGAAAGAGACATTGGAGGGGATGGTTGAAGTGATCCCGCAGAGGCACGGTCTATAGGATGTGACCAAGACCAATGTCCCTAGTAAGTAAAGGAGAGGCATGGTGATTGGTCCCATACGAGGAGAAGCCATCTCGGGTGAGCCCTACCCAAGAGGATGACCTAGAGAGACTCATCGGTAGTGATGTAAACTAGGAAATTGGTGACCAAAAAAGAAATAAAGAGAGGAGATAAGAGGATGTATTCCCTAAGTGGATTAGGAGGGAAAGCAATAGAGCAGAGAAAGGGTTGATGAGTGAATGTACGAATAGGGTTTCTATTAATTTCTTGAGAAACCCTAAAGATAAGAGGAGCTAGATTGGTGTCACAATTATCCCACCCCAAAACAAGGCTTCACTCAACGTGGTAGAGCATATTAATTATGGAAAGCGTATGAGGTTGGTATAATCCACATGCCACTAGAAAAGGGTTAGGACTAGAAGGTAAGGATTTCCTCCAAAATTTGATGGGTAGGGGAATGGGAAAAAGAGTAAGGGAAGGAAGCATCATGGGGCATTCTTATATTTTGCGGTGGTATGTCGGCATCATGGATGTGGACCTAATAAAACTCATGATTTATGGGAGAACTTATTGATTAGACCTATAAAGGTGATCACTTATTATTGTACTTTTCCCCTACTTTCTCATTATCTCCATGCACTTCTTTTTTTCCCACATCCCAACCATCTCCCTATGAATTCACACCTATTTGGCCATGACCATCATTCTTCATGGTAGTCTCATAGTTCGTGATGCCATTGTGCTCACACAAGTAGCAGTCTCACATCCTCTAAGGAAGTGAAAATATCATTGTGACCTCTTAGTCCAAGAAAATAAGCTCCAAGACAAGGCACTTCTAATTCTCTTGAAAGTTCCTTTTACATCTTCAAGGTACCTTCTAAAAGGCGACTTCTCCTTTTGGGAAGGAATGAGGTTAAAAAAGAGCCTTCATGGTAAATGTGTTGAGAAAGAAACATGTCAAAGCAAGTCAAGGACACATCATGGACTAAGGAAAACTCATGTTCAAGAAAGTTCAAGCCCAAATCACACAAAAAGCAAGAAAATGGATTGAGACAAGGAGTGTCACACCCTTTCTAACCATTAGAGCATGTGAAGATCAATGGGAGGAATGATGAGGAAAAATAGGATTCCATTGAGGTATCCAAGAAATTCAAGGTCATTTCAAGTCAATATCAAGAAAGAAGGAGCCTTAGAGCATTGTTTGAATCATCTTTGGACCAAGCAAAGGTAGGATATCCACATTATACTAGTTGTTAGAAAGTTCCAAGCCCTCATTCAAGCAATGTTGTGCAAGAAAAGTGGAACATTTGACTTCCCAAGAACTCAATGATTTTTCAAAGTAAATTCAAGCCATTCTTTGATTGAACCTTGTACCCTTAGGTCAATTCAACCTCCTTTTCAAATTGAACCTATAATTGATAGGGTGTATCATACTTCACAATGCATTTGCACTCACTAAGGAAAATCCCACATCCTACAAGCTAGGGTATAAAACCTCCAAAACAAGAGAAATGTGTTCATGTCAAAGCACTCAAAATACCTTCCCGAAAGCGCCTTGGTAACTTTGGGGTACCTTCTAAAAGAGCCAAATTCTCATTTGGGAAACCATCACATTAAAAGTAGTGATGTTGTGCATGTGTTGAGCAAGTAATATGTGAAAGTAATTCAGGACACACTATGGACCCAGAAAACTCATCTTTAAGAAAATTCGAGCCTTAAATCACATAAAAAGCAAGCAAATGGACTAAGAAAAGTAGTCTTGCCCACCCTTTCTAGGAAATGGATGATCTGAAGGTCAAAGGTTAAGGAACATTGTGGCAAAAGAGGAGGTCTTTGATGTATCCAAGCAATCCAAAGTTCATCTCAAGTCAAAATCAGGTAAGGAAAGGATCCTTAAAACATGGTTAAGAGGCATATTTTGACTAAAAAGGGTGTACACCTATTCCTAGCCATTGGTGGAACTAAAGCCCTCATTCAAGAAATGTTGAGCAAGCAAGTCAAATGTGGCCCTTCCAAACACCCAAATAATATTTACAAGTAAATTCAAACCATTTTTCCATGGAACATTGGATCTTATGTCCAAATCGACCTTCTTTTTTGCAAGTTCAATCACCCTTTATGGGATGTCTCACCTCATTTGAGGGTTTTAAGCAATGTACTATATATATATTTGAATTTGACTTACTCTCGTATCATATTTTGGGGTTCAAACCTAACAATTGATACCATTAGGAGAGAATATTGAACTAAATTTTCATTGAGTCGAGGAAATGAGGCAAAAGGAAGATTCAAAATTAACAATTGTACTAAATACAATATCAACACTTTTTTACCTAGATATAAAGAGGGAGAAGAACTTGAAAACATGCATGATAATACCTAGAAGGTTAGAGTAGTCAAGGGCACTCCAAAAAATTTTGACCACACCATTTGTAAGCACCGATGTGTGCGAGTGATAGCCCTAGAAGGCCATGTGGGAGTATTTTTTGAAAGTGTCTCCCTAGATATTCAATGGTGGATGATCATTCAAGCAACGTTGAATAAGAAATTAAAGTCGTTGGACCTTCTAAACCTTTGAAGGAATTTTTTTCGGACAAAGTTAAGCCATTTTTTCAGACGTTAGAACTTTAGGCTAAATCGGTTGTCCCTTTTCTAAGTTAAACCTTTCTTGATGGGATATATCACCTTATTTAATGGTTTTGGAAATGTAATGAAAATTTTGATTTGGCTTTGACTCACGATGTGTGTGGATGAAATGTCACCTATTTTTGGGAGTAAAAAGGAGGGAAATATGTTGAGAGCCTTGACTATAAATAGATAAATCTCCCTCCTTTGCAAATCATTGTGAATTTTTTTGACATCATTTTACATAATGTGAAATATTTTCATAAAAGATTTGGTGTTCATATTGGAGTTTCTCTTTCTTGGTTGATATCAAACATTTTTCTAAAGAAATTTGTAGATAACTAAAGATTGTTGCAAGGCTAATTAGATCGATCCATTTGAAGGGAAAATTTATCACTTGGAGAGGGATGTCAAGGTTTTTTACTCACACGTCTCTCTTTTTGGAAAGTTTTTTTCTCCCTATTGGAATATGTCCTAGTGTTCCTCATCAAGGGCTTCCATTTATTTTGCATTATAGTTGATCTATTGGTTGAAATTATTCTTTAAGTGGAACCCCTTCAGTGGGGTCATTTCATAGCTTGCTCTTGATTAGGATTGAGGTGATTAAATTATAGGATCTACCTTTTATACCAATCCACAAACATTGATCAATTGACTTAAGAGAAGCATCAATTTGATCCCATAACCACGAGTGGAAAATAAGGAGCAGTCATTATTCCAACAACCAACCACCCTCAAAAAATTCTGCCAATTGTATTTTATTTTAATTAATTCAAAAAATCCCTAGAAATAGAAAAATAAAAAATAGGAAAATACAACCATAAAAGAAAAAAAGTAAATAAGTAGATCTATCTTGTTTAAGATTTGATTTGATGAATTACTTTGTGAATCTAGACTTGTTTTCCTGCAATTCATGCCTCATTAGAGATCCAGAGGCTAGTGTCCCTCTTTATTTTTGCATATAAAGTGTTATGAGGGAGTGATTTTTAGTAGTCTAATTTTTATATTCAACGTTGATAGGAAATATTAGTGAAATCTTGTGCTTCGAGGATTCATGAAAGGTTAATTCTAAACATTCTAGCACGGTATAAAGTATAATTTTAAATTATTTTTAATTGAATAACACTTATCTTTGGAAGTGTTTTAAGTTATACGCAAGTATTGCAACATGTTTCAACTTGATTGGGACACATTCATTTTGTCCATCCCTTGGGGATTAGACCCCTAAAGGCGGAGTAACAAATTTCATATTTTAGTAACTTTTAGAATACTTAGTATTTTTAGTCTTGGTGGAGATATTTTCTTTCAAATTTCATTATACTAACATTTCCAATTTATAGCCATAAGTTTCCATATAATTCTTAGGGTTGTGGAAGGCCCCATAGAGGATTTGGCTTGTTGTTTTTGCATATTCTTGCATATTTGCAGGGTTTTCATGTATATAAAAGTAAGGTAAATCATCATTTCAAACCCCCAAACCACGAATTAAAATTCCAAATTTTCAATCTCGGCATTGGTAAAGGCTCCATACTTAATTTTGGCACTTTTCTTAAGGTTATTTCATTCATTTTTTGAGTATTTCCTTGTTGATATACCTTTATTATGGATAATATTATGTATAAAATCATATTTATTAGTTCTCTTTAACTCAGGGCCTTCATCATTTGAGTGTATAGACAGTCATCATAAATTTTAGTAATATTGTGTAGTTTGGAATACTGCTTGTGGCATCACAGAGTTGGCCAAAAGCGAGAGGAAAGTACGTTGGGGTGACGGTGGGTGCATCTCCTGTAACGGATTAATATTTTTCATCTTCGTCATACCTTTCCAAGCCTGCTAATATCAACAACAACATATGGAGACTCTGTGTCATTGCTACGGTGATATGAACCACCAACGTAATACTTACTAGAACTCAACATATAATGACCAATTGTTACTATACTAGTTAAACGATAAAAATAGACATCCCCATTGCATACAACAACAAATTTGAAAAAGGTAAAAGAATATGAATGCCAATTTTAAAGATTGATCCTATGTAACTAAAGAATTCAATCGAAAAATGCGTGATCAATACCCAAAAATACTAACTTGAATAAATAGAGATTTAAATAGAGAAATAATCCAATTAATGTAAACTCAAGTTTAAATTCAATTTATATTACATTTAAATATGGAAATCCAAAAAATCTTAAACAAATTTTAATTCCAATACTTCACTTTTTATTATCAAATTCAATAATATAAACTAACTATAAGATAATATATATAAACTTTAACACTAGTATGAAAAAAATAGAAAACATATTTAATTATATAAATGATATCAACCTTAATAACAGTAATAAAATTAATCTTTTAAACTATATTGTCCCTCATTAATATTAAATTAATTTGATTGACAACTCAATCTAATTTCATTTGAGAGTAAAATTTTACTCATATCTTTCTCACTTATTCTAGAATCATTTTAAGTATAGGTTATTCCAATAATAGTAATTAAGTTGACAAGTGTGTTTATTTTTGGAATGGAGATTCTAAATTTTAATTTATCAATAATTATCGGGTGGATGGTAGGAATTTAATTTCCATATAATATTCTAAATATTTTTTGTAGAAGTTATAAATCAAAGATTGAAATTTATTTAAAAATTAGTTATGTCCTTTCTTTCATTTTAATTGAGTCAGTTAATTAATAAAAAATGTCAAATAAACATGAATATGTGACATTTTGAAATATGAGTTATGATTTTTTGGGCATGTGATATTAGTAAGCCATGTTATTGGCTCATGAGAGTGCTTGTAATAAAGCATGTTTATACATTAAAAATTTCCATGGTGAAGTGGGGTGAATCTCCATGGTTAACACTCTTGTTACATGTTTTTCTAAATGTATATATGATTAAGAGGTATATTAATTCCTTTTATAATTAATCACCTTGTCACGAGGATGAACCAAATTAGTTGGTTCGAAACGATAAAACCTAATCCTAATGGTGTGATTAATCAAGAAAGTTCTTTTATCTATATCTAAAATAATAATAATAATGTAATTTAGTTTATTTATTTATGATCTTGTAGAAAATATAAGATGTATCATGAAATAAGTATTTTGATACCCTCCCTGATGATATTATATACCAACCATTTAATTTTAATGACTATGTTAAAAATAATAATTCTATGCTCATTTAAATATAAGTTATTCCAATAATACTAATATATTTAAATATAACATATATTGAAATGGATATTAAAATCAACTCATTATTAGATATATATGGGGCATAATAAATACACGATTTGCATCATATTCTTGAACACTTTCCACTTAAAAAAAGCTTGTAAAAAATCATGTCAAAGTGTTAATGATATCCATATCTCATAGATCCACCATCCACCTAGACTAGAGGAGTAAAGGAATATTTTCCTTATTAAAAAAAATATTGAACATGTGTGAGAAATTTACATCATTTAGCCCCAACATCCAGAATCGAGTAAAATATATTGTTAGCCTCCCATTTTTATGACAACACAAAAGGAGGATCGAGGGAATCTCTAGTTAGAAAGGTCTAACATAGTCAAATAGGAGGATTAGGAATCTCAGTGCTTATCACAGAGCACAAATTTAGAAAAAAAACAAAACCACATATCAACGATTTCATGTTTAATCTTAAAAAACGAGCCACATTGACCAAAAATAATGTCTAGATTATGATGTATGTACATGCCCAAAAAATCTGCACATAGATAATAATAATGATAATACTAATAATAATAAATAAAAAAGGTTTAAATAGAAAATGATATAATTAAAAATGAAACTTAGATAACTCTATAAAGCATTGATACATGATTAAAAAAGACTAAACATTTTCTATCATCCTTCATATTTTAACGTCAATAATTTACTAAATAAATAATTTTGGGAGTTGCGAGAGCATTATCCAAATTTAATAATTCAATGTACAACGAAAGACAATATTCGATGGCAAATATTAAAACCAATGATCGACTTATTTCATATACATCCTATCAATGAATATCACTTTATTTTCATTTAACGAACAAGATGTAAAGAAAATTTAGACGATTACTAGCTTCTTGCATGATGCTTAATATTTTCCATCTCAAAATTGTTTCCACATACTAATACTCCCACGTCTACTTAAATAGACCAACCCTAATCCTAATATAGAAATGGATTTCATTTTTTTGGGATGAGGATACCCCGGAGTAATTCATTTGATTAAATTTAAATACTAGAATAGTATCTATCAAAGTCATGTGAGTGTTCCACACAAACATTATTTTTAAATAATACTTTGAATATTAATTATTATTATTTTTATTTATAAGAATATTTCTAATTTAAAATATATTTAATAATAAAAATATTAGTAACTAAGCCAAACCTCCAAGGAATCCTTTCTAGTGCCAATTGCCTCTAACTTGGTCAACGATCATGAATCTTGTGAGAAAGGAGGCTTTGAGTGTGGAGTTGCGAAGGATCAAGATCCACATAACACAAACCTATGCTAGGTGTGTCATGCTGAAATTTATTGAAGGCCTCCAAGATAAATAGTGAGAGTTGCCATCGATCTCCTATATGTGCTATGATTATTGTTTAGTTTCTCAACACTCTTTGTCCACCTTAGGTCACCTTGCCTCCTCCTTCTATAATGATTCCTTGTACTTAGTGAGAGATTGTGAGGTCTTGATACTGCACATCAAGCCTAGTTTACCCGAACTTCCTTCTTACTTTGCCTCCAATCCCTTTTCCATTGCACCATTATAAGTGAAGATTCGATGATCAAGGAGGAGCTTCTTTCCATTCGAAGATTTGTAGGAATGGATCAACCCAAAACACACTATAATTATTTTCTTAAACGATTAGAAGTTGATGCTTAGGACATAGCATGTACCTCCAATTAGAAGCCACTCCTTAGCATTAGGTGGACTTTTTAAACTAGTTTTTTTTATGTACTACTCTGGCCAAAAAATAATGTAATCTACGACTATGGGGGGACCCATAAAACCTACAAAGATCACATGGGTCGTTCTTCAAGATGTGATTTTGTAAGATGTTCAAAGTTTTTTGTGGCTTGATCTTAAGACCCTTTCTCCTTTTCTTGGTCTTAGTTTCGCTAGAAAAAAAATAGTAGTAGAGCAACAATGTACTTGTTCAAAACTTTAATCCTAATATTGTAGCTTGACTTACCATAGCTATCATTTTAAGGAACATACCTAAGTGATGTATATTGAAAAATTTCTTCGATGATTTCGATACTTCAATATTTGTTTGTGATGAGTAATATTAAAATTATTGCACATAAACCCTAATCAATAATGACACACACACACACACACACACACACACACACACACACACACACACATATATATATATTTTAATCATTATATCAAATATTATTTCCCACTCTCAAACATAATTTAAATAATTATATATCATCTTAAAATAACGATAAAGAAATGTTGACTTTTAATTGAATTTTCCTAATCCATAAAATTTTGATACTGTTTTTTCTACGATCATTTTAATTGTCATTTACTTTCTTCTCTCCTATGCAAGAATTTAATGAAAAAAATAAAGTTAAGACATATTAAATTTTAAAAAATTCCGAATATTCTCATTTTTAAATAACGAAAAAATAAATTAAGCCATATTCAATTTTAAAAATTTCCAATATTCTCGTTTTTTAAATAATTTTAATAGGCATTAATACTTCTATAAATAAATTAATAAATACAAATTCAAAAATTTAATCAATATATTTTTTACATATATTATTTAGATCAAACTCATATACTATTTAACCAAATTGAAGAAAGTTTTGAAATAGTCTTTTTATTTAGATCAAAATCAAAGTGTGTTTTATTGTTCATACCAAATCTAATAAATAAATCAAGTTTATTTGTTATTCATATCAAATTGGATATCCAAAACATTGTTTTTAATGTAATATAATGTGGTGTAATTAAAATTAGACAATGTTTTTTTGGTAGCATTTTGTTATTTAAATTGAGTTTGAATGTATAAATAGATTCAATTCCCTTGAAAACCCCTACAATAAGATTGTAGACTCAGCAAACTAAAATTACAATTTTTCCAACTAGATAATATGCCCATAAAGTCAAATTTGTTTCTTGTTAAATTAATGCTTATTTGTTTAAATAATATTGTGGTCAACTCACATACAACTTAAGTGGGCCTAAAAGGTTAAGAACATATGCTTCTTCCTAAAAGAATAAAAGTTTAAATCTAAAAAGGAGGAAGTAAGTATGTACCCCTTAAACTTCCTCAATCAAATAATCACATCTTCATTATATCTACTTAAATAATAATAAATAATATTTATTATTAATATAATTAAATAAATTTAATAGTAAAAAATACATAAAATTTAGAGAATAAAAATGTATTAATAAAACTAATAAAATACATACATTTTAACAAATTTAAGAAATTAAATTATAATAGTAGACTAACTTAATTATCAATTTTTCTAAATTACCAAAAATAAAAAAATAAAATAAATTAATTATAACTAAAATTAAATTATTATTATTAAAAATATTAAATTAGTAATTTACAATATATAAATTTCATCTATTTATTATATTTAATTATTTGCATTTAATTTTATTGTTTTCAAGTAAATATTTAAAATTAATTAGTATTTTACTCATTTGGGTTTTTGTTTATTAATAATCCTAATGAGTAGGTTATTCATTTGGGGTTTGTTTATTCCTAATAATAAATTCAATATAACGAGGATTAATAGGGGAAGGTTAAAAATTACTTAATTATTATAAATATGGAGCACTATGGAGCACAACGAACACGTGGCCACATATATTCATGATTTTATCTTAAAAATGAGGGAAAAAAAGGCATGTTAGAGCGTTGAGTCACATGGATCCACCATCCAGTGGCATTAGGAGCAAGGAACATTTTTAGGCTAGTGATTTTGAACAGGTGTAAGTGGTGCCCAGGCCCCACCATCCACATCAGATTTATAACTCCCGTTTTGGTAGAGGTGGATCCATGTGGCATATTTTCCATACAGGCGAACGATTTGTACGGGTATAAATAACGACGAGGCCTCACCATCCACATCGGATAAATAAATCAACTCCAGTTTTTAGTAACCACAGATTTTCTGCCCTGTAGTCCAATTATCTTATGGTAAGCCTCAAGAGCTCTTAACACCATTAATCTCAAGGTGTTCTACCCTGTAGTCGTGAGTTCGACTTTCATGGAGGGCGAAATAGACATGCCCACCATGCAGCACAGTTGGTCGATTTTCATAAAATACATACATGAAGTCAAAGTCCACCAAATACAAACCAAGTGGATGGACCACAAACTGAGCGCCATATAAAGTTTCTAATGGCGGACCTAGAAACCCAGTGGATGGACCACCAACTAAGCGCCATATAAAATTATCTTTCTATTATGGCAGAATCCTACCGCCTATCAAGTCTAATGGCAGACCGGACTTAGGGGCAAATCCTCTAATACAGCTCTATTATAGGATTTGAAGTTCACTAACACTCAGGGCAAATCTCTATTTAGAGGATTTGAAGTTCAGTAGCACTCAGGGCAAATCCTCTAATATATCTATATATTGACTTAGGAGAAACTAGAATCTCCGCTGTACAAACAAACAGGGAGTTGCAAAAGAAAGCAGAATCAGAGATCACTAGTGGTAACATTAATGTTACTCAAATCTACATAGAGATCTACGATAGTCAATTTCGAGAGTGGTCTCAATCAAATTTTTTGCGATACAAATGCAAATATTACTATGGCGCAACGAAGTAGGACAATGAATATGAAACAAGTTGGCTGATGGAAAAGAATGAGACTGTGAGAGACATAGGATTCATCCATGCTAAATTAGTCTAAATATTCCCTCTCCCACTGGTCGAGCAGTAGCATTCCTCTCGCACGTGCACGGAGCCGTTCCTCTTGGTCATGGCCTATCTATGTCTGGTGGGGTGCGCCCAGTAGACCCCTGTTTTCATTTCTGATTTCCATCATACTGTCCTAGGTCCTGAATGAGACGCTCGCTAATTCGAATAGTGCAGATGCTTTTTGCATTAGAAACCAATCAAAATCTCTCCAATCACTCTTTGCACCATTGCACGAGGCAAGAACGCTACACATAGTTCGTTTAGGGGGCTAGATCACAATCTAAGTCTTTCTTTAGCCCTGGTGAAAACAGAGGCACTCGGAACCCTTCATTTCGGCCAACTAATTCTGACCGGCTCCTGTTCTAGTGGTGCTTTCTTTCCCAGGGTGCATATCTTTATTATTGGGCTTGCTTGACTGCCTTTCTAGCCACGGGAGATGGCTGACATCACAGATGTTTGCTATACACAGATTTTAATTTAGAAAGAATTGATCGGTTGCGTTCATATGATCTGAGTTTCTCTCACTAGGTCAGGGTAGCAGGTGCCGGGAATGGAATCGAATTCGAGTTTGCAGATGATCAGCTTGAGGGTTGGAACCATGAGGTAGTAGAAGGCATAGGCAATTGACCCAGCATTAACTGGTTTTCTCCAAGTTTCGGAATGGGACCCAAATAATGAAAGAATAGCTCATCATTATACTAACCGAGACAAGGAAGGCAACTCCACTATCTCCTGAACATCTTGATTATAATGTTTACATACAATTTCTCTTGCTCCTGGTGTAATTGGCTTGGATTGAACTAAGCTGCCAAAGTTGAAACCCTTCTTGGTTGTTAGGGATTGCAAACTAAATCGCTTGGACTTGAAGCAGATCTAGGCGCAGAGATAAAGACAGGGATAGCACCACCACGTTATTCAGGAACGTGGATAGCTGGGTATCATTTGATTAAATTTAAATACTAAAGCATCATCAATTAGACATAGAGCCTTTTTAAATTTCTTGTTTTCCGGGAAGACTTTGGGATTTTTGAAGATAATCAAGCTTGTAAATGAATGCAAGGATGTTGCAAAGCTGAAAGAAATCAAGCTTGAGGATTACATCTGGTTTCCCGGTTAGAAGGAATAAACAGAACAGTCCAGGACCTTCATCAGGTGTGGCCCAATCCAAATCAAATCCAAAATTTACCTCAACCCAAAACTCAACTAAAAGCTTCGGTGGATGAATTCACAGAATTTATAAATCACATATTGCTGGCCGACGATTTTCCAGAGGTTTCCCTATGTTCTAGTTGCCTCAGAAATTTAAACAGCATATAGGAAAGTTTCTTGATGTCAAGCAACTTGGATACAAAAAACTGACTCAATTTGTTTATCAATACCGCGACTCATTTAGTGGACAATAAAGCCACTCAATGCAGTCGGATATTTCCTGTACCTGTAATCGGGAAAGTGACCGATTCGAACAAGCAACCTCCATTAACCGCGGACGCTTGATCCTACTAAAATGAAAGAGAAGTAGAAGAGGACCGACATTCTAGTGGTGGAAGTAGCAAGGAGTTGTTAGAAAACAGGGCTTGGGATGAATAAATCGATATTGAACATTTCCCAGTTCACGGTACTGCTTACTGATATGGATGAAGTATTCAGGGTTTAATCAAGTTTGCATTGCTTGGCTGTGATGGGATAAAGAGCACACGCAAGCTAATTAAGCCGAGAAAGAATCCATGAAATGGAAAACATGTTATGAAAGAAGTTTTGACTCGATTATCAGTGAACTTATTGTATTCAAGCTTAAAACGTTTTAAGAGTTGCAACAATCAATCTCGTTTTGCAGTATGCGACGTCGATCTAATATAAATTCTCTGTTCATAATCAATCTATCTACTTAGTCTGACGCATTTTAAATGAAACGTCGGAAATAACAGTTAAGAATTTGAAATTCATTTGCAATGTATCTACAAATCTCTTTGTAGTCTAATTATTCATAAAGGAATCTTACAGTGACCTTAAACCTAGCGTGTTAATTGATTTCAGGAAAAATTTACAACATTATACTTCATCTTTATCCCAATTCCTTTATATTCACTGAACCAGAAATTTAAAGTTCAACGAATTTGCTAGATCTAATATTCGCTTTACCAGAAATTTAAAGTTCAACGAAAATGCTAGATCTAATATTCACTTTACCAGAATTTAAAAAGAGCTGCTCATTTCTTTCAAGTTAAAAAAATGTTCTAAATCTAAATAGGGAAATAGATAACTGCATTACAATCCAGTATCAGGAAAGTACCTAAGAAAGATAATGCTTCAGAGAAACAGTGCTCATTCCGCCCTTTGCACACAGACCTGTCCAGGCTACATATTAACAAAGTCGCTGAAAGCAAGAAATGAACAAACAGAGCACCATAGCTCATAAATTTTGAAAATAATTAATAAATTATGGAAACAGATAGCGAATGTTGTCCACATAGAAATCAAATCCACAAATAAGCAGAATCCCAGAGGTAGGCACCTTGCAAATATAGATATTTAGGGTTATTCACACAGAACTTTGTACCTAGTGTTCTTTCTTTGAAGCTGCAACCAAAAATGAAAAATAAACCAAAAAATAATCATTAGTGCAGAAACTTGTAGAAATAACCAATTAATTATTGAAACCTAAATCAGAGATTAGAGATTTCAATTGTTGTTAATATGAAGAAACTAAAGCGTGTGGGTACGTTGCAAATATAACTCTGTAGCAATATTCACATTGGAATCAAGAAATGAAAAAAGAAAAACCATTAGTGCAGAAACATGTAAAGAAATAACCAATGAATTATTGAAACCAAAATAAGAGAAATTAAAGATTTCAATTGTTATTTATAATATGAAGAAACTGAAAGGCTTGAATCTCCGTTTAGAAAAGGAATGGAGATTACGTTGGCAAATTGATTCACCAAAAGATCTGTGTAGAAATTTTTGCCTCTCTACTCTCTTGTGACTCACCACGGTGGTTAATTTCACACAAACTACAAGCAGTCAATCATCACACAATACACCCAAACATACGGGAGGCTCCACACATTCAATCATCACACAAGCATACGAGAACAGAAACAAAGGAGTGCTCCACATTCAATCATTACACAATACCGCAGTCTACCTCATGGGAGATCAGAGAAAAACGTAAGAAGCATAATCAACGTTAGAACCAGATCGTAAGATATAAAGACTCTGCCCTGTCAACCATTTTTTCTATGAATTTTGTTGAAATATTACTTTCAACTGCCTTGTGCGAGAGCCGCTTTTATTATTTGTTTGAAGGCCCTTCACAGAGCCGCTTTCTAAAAACATTGAACAGTCAATTTTTGAAATTAGAGCGTTGTATTTGAAAGAAACAAAGCATTGTTTTTTCGCACATAGGAAATAGAAATTTCATCTTTTTATTGAAGAACGGAGTCCATTTTGGTCTTTATGTGAATGCGGGAGTTTTTATTTGAAGAGAACGGTGGTCCCCGGACCACGTGGCGAAGTTTATTGGGAGCGGATTTTCATTTGGCTTGTTCACGGAGTTGAGAATCTAGACCCGAAAGATATTAGGGCGGATTGAGCAAACATATCGCGTCACAAAGCCGCTTGCGTCGGCGGGCCCAAACTAGACCCAATATGGGTTTATAGATCCGATTGGATATTTGATCGCGCGTCCAAAACCTTTTGACTTCACCGAATTATGTGATTTCCTAGTTCATTTGGTTAATGATTTTTTGAAGTCGGGGGTATTTGTTTTGTTAAAAGGTTTCGATTTATCGCGTGATGAATGGGTTTGAAGTTTTATATGTTTTATTATAAACATATGTTTTAACATATGTTATATAAACATATGCGCAATGTAATGTGGGCCCGACGGTTCTTTTTAAAATAGGTTCATTTTATTTTATGTTTTGTTAAACATTATATCATATATATCATATGGTATAGGCCAACGATTTTAAATAGAGTTTGGTTTTAGTTTATTTTAAAAATGCTTGTTTTATTTTTGAAATATATGATGCACCATATATATTTCAAAAAAATCCCGTGAGGCAAAGTTAATGTTTTTGAAAGCACAACGGTGCATATTGATACACACAACGGTGTATGAAACGTAGAGTCTTTTTGTAAAAAGACAAAGCATGTTTTTGTGCATTTAGTAACGAGTGTGAGAACATAGTGTTTGTTTTATACGGTGAGACGAGTGAAGTTTTAGCACTCACGACGGCTTAACGGTTTAAGTGTAATCCCTCTGTGAGAGGAAGAAGAAGATTTTGTATAACTTGAGTTTGTTTTATTAATGAAATAGAAGTTTTGAGCAGTGTGAAACTAAATACTCCGGCAAGCAAATTTTTAAAGTTCTGTGTTAAGGAGGAGAGCATTATTCTCTCTATTGTTTGTTAGGAATTCTCAAAAATTCCAACATAGTATCGAGCTAGTCCAAGCTCTTTGAAGGTGTCAAAGAAGTTGAAGGAAGGATTTCTTGTTGCGGCGGCTTCTCCCGTGAGTGAGGATTCGGTCAAGAAGAATCCAAGGTATTTCTCAATACGATTTTGTCTTTGTTGAAGACGAGTCGGTTTAAATTAAAAACACGGTCACATGTTTGAATCATAGTTAGAGTGCGAGGATGGTGGAGCTAGCACTAGCATGAGTATTGGTAATACTCGGCTCCCACAATTTAATGGGAAAAACTATGACCCTGCGAGCAGCCAACTATATGAGAGCCACACATTTGCTTCCCAAGACTTATGGGAACTTGTTGAATGGCTTTGAAGAGCCGGTAAGAAAAATGAGTTTAATGATTTAACTCGGGCGAGAGAAAGACATTGAAAAATCAATAAGAAGAAGGACTCAAAGCCCTCTACTACTTGTATCCAGCGAGTGCATGAGAGTGTGTTTCTAAGGATAGCATCAACTAAGAGAGATCCAAAAGAAGCATGGATAACTCTCAAGACAGCCTATCAATGCATGGAGAAAGTGAAGACAAAAAAACCCCTGGTGCTAAGGAGAGATTTTGATGCTACTGCATGGAAGGTCGGATAACATTGATTCATTCTTCACACATGTAATTAGATAGTCCACCTGGAGATAAGGTCTCACGGAAATGGGAGCTCTTGAAGAAGGGAGGATTGTGGAGAAACTATTGAGAAGCATACCCTCAAGGTTTGATGTGATTGTCACCACCATAGAAGAGACTAAGGATCTCACAATTTTTTTAGTTGATGAGCTACATGCATCATGATGACACATGAGCGAGAGATTGAATAGAAATGAAAACTCATGTCCTAGAGCATGCCTTTAAGACCCGAGATGTCCTTTGGAAGAGAAAGAGGTCAACGCGAGAGGAAACAAGAGAGGAAGAAGCATAAGCCAAAACGAGAGGTGGAAGAAACGATCCGACAAATGCTCAAGGAAGAGCGGCAATCCAAATCGGAAACCAAGGCTAAGAAGCTGACCAACAAAGTGGTCAACAACATGCTCAAGGACAAAGGTATGATAAATCCAATGTTCAATGTCATTATTGTAAAAAATATGGACATTATGCAAATGAATGTAGGAAGAAGCTGACATGATATGGATAATAGAACTAGTGCAAATTTCACTAGATAAAAATATCGGTCAAGATAAATTGTTTTTTTCTTGTAATATGGGTACGAGGAAAAAGAGTGAAGATTTATGGTTTCTAGACTCGGTTGCGGTAACCATATGACGGGAAACATAGCCATGTGTTCTATGTTAGATGAGAATGTGAAGTTACAAGTCACATTAGGAACAAATAGTAATGTTTGTTATGGGAAAAGGAGATGTAAATGTCTTAACAAGGAAAGGAGAAAAAATCCTGCTTGAGATGTTTATTATATTCCTGGAATGAAATGTAATGACCTCTTAAGTATTGGACAACTTGTTCAAAGGGTACAATGTTTTCTTTGAGGATGATGTATGCACCATCACATGGATAAAACACCGACAAACAATGTATTGCGCCGAAGTGAAGATGACAAGGAATAGGATGAGAGCGGATTTGAAAAATGGAGAAGAAATAACGGCAGTGACACATGAGGATTTTCATGAACCAAAGATGGTGGTTGTGGCACTTGAGATTTGGACATCTCAACTTTTTTGAATAGAAAAAGGAATGGTAAGAGGAGTTTGCCATTGATAGAGAAACGAGAAAACCTTTGTGAAGGTTGTATCTTGGAGTAAACAACACGGAGAAAGTTTTCCATCCGAAAAAATCGCAAGGGAAAAGGCACCCTTAGAAATTGTCCTCGATTTATGTGGACCAATGCAAACTCCATCACTTGCTAGTAGCCATTATATGTTAACATTTATTGATGATTTTACTAGAAAAACTTGGGTTTACTTTTTGAAAAACAAAGTGAAGTGTTTGAAAGATTTTTTCAATTTCAAAGCACTTGTGGAGAACCAAAGTGGGGCACGCACATGAAAGTTCTAAGAATTTGATAAGGAGGTGAGTATATCTCAAAGAATTTCTATGTTTTTGTAGAGAAAATGACATTCATGCGGTTTACAACTAGATACACTTTGCAACAAAATGGAGTTGCCGAGAAAGAGGAAGAATAGACAATCATGGATATGGGAAGGAGTATGCTTAAGGCAAAGAATTTGCCGAATGACTATTCTTATTGGTAGCATGCATTGTGCAACGTACATTTTAAATAGATGTACAACAAAAACGGTGATGAACAAAGTTCCGGAAAAGGGCATGGAGTGGCACAAAGCAAGGTGTCACACACATGAAAGTTTTTGGTTGTGTGGCTTATGCACCACATTCAGATTAGCTAAGGAGAAAGTTGGATAGGAAGGGGGAGAAATGTATTTTCATTGGATACAATGATGAATCCAAAGCTCATAGGTTGTATAACCCATCCACCAGAAGTTTATTGTGAGTAGATATGTTCGAGTTCATTGAAGACGAAGCTTGGGATGGAAGCATAGAGAAAACAATGAATGTTAAAAAAATTCATGATGAAGATGATGATGAGAGAGAGTGCAAAATACATCCCCAAACAACAACACCAACACAAAGACGTGAAGACACCCTTGAGAGGTAGAAATGATGCTTCTTAGAAGCACACCACAAGGAAATTTAAGTGCTTCTTCAAGCACTTATACACCTAATGAAAGATGAAAGAAGTTTAGAAATTTAAATGACATTTATGAACAAGAAACAAATGAAGGTATGAACTCTTTGTTTGTTTTATATTGTTATGTTGATGACCTATTCATTTTGAAGAAGCTATTAAGGATAGGAAATGGATAGAAGCTATGGATGAGGAGATTAATGCCATAGAAAGAAACAGAAGACATGGATGTTATTGGATTTAAATGGGTCTACAAGACCAAGAGTAATCTTTGAGAAAAATTGAAAGACACAAGGCAGGACTTGTTGTCGAAGGGTATAAACGACGACATGGGAGAGGCTTATAGGGAAACTTTTACTGTTGCTAAAATGGAAACCGTGAACGGTGCTATCCATAACAACAAAACAAGTGGAAAGGTTACCAAATGGATGTGAAGTCAACATTCCTACATGGAGTGTTAATGGAAGAGGTTTACATTGAAAAACCTACAAGCTATGAAAAAAGAAGACGAGAGCACAAAGTGTGCAAATTGAAGAATCTCTTTGTAAATTTGAAGCAAGCGCCAAGAGCATGGTACGATGGGATAGATTCCTATCTAGAAAATGGTTGAAAAATGTGAGGAGAACCCACCCTTTACATTAAGAAAAAATTTGGTAAAAAATGCTAATTGTTGTGTTATATGTTGATGATGTAATTTTCACGGATAATGATGATTACCTTATTGAAAATTTTAAAAAGGTCATGAAAGAAGAATTTGAAATAAGTGATATGGGTTTATATTTGAAGTCTTCTTAGGAATAGAAGTAGAGAAAAATGAAAATGAAATTTTTTATCTCACAAGCAAAATATGTTAATGAAGTTTTGGAAAGATTTAATATGCGAAGGCAAAGTAGTAATAACACCCACGGTGATGGGATTAAAACTCAACGAGAGAGAACAACAACAAGGATTTTGATCCTAGTTTGTACAAGAGCATAGTTGGCAGCCTCATGTATTTGAGGCGCAACTAGGCACGATATAATACTGTCTTTGTTAGTTTGATTTCGATTCATGGAGGAGCCAAAAGAAGCGCATTGGCGGTAGCAAAAATGATTCTAATGTATGTTAAAGGTACTAAAAGGTTTGGTATTTTATATCTTTGCTTGAGAATGTTAGTTAATTGGATACAACGAAAGCGGTGATTGCGCATTTGGAAGTGTAGATGACAGGCGCTTGTCCCAGGTTATGTTTTTCCTGTGGGTTGGGGAGCCATTTCGCAGGCTTCTAAAAAACGACGTATTGTCGCATTATCTACAACGGAGAAGGAATACGTGGCGGCCTGTGACGGCGTGTCAAGCAATTTGGATGAGAAGGATGCTAAGAA
This sequence comes from Pinus albicaulis, assembly GCA_034641835.2. Taxonomy (NCBI): domain Eukaryota; kingdom Viridiplantae; phylum Streptophyta; class Pinopsida; order Pinales; family Pinaceae; genus Pinus; species Pinus albicaulis. Next base: position 143,734,517 of record CM076573.1, read on the forward strand.
GTTTATGTCAAGAACAGGTAAAATGCACAGTGATATATTGTGACAATAGCTTCGCTATTGCATTATCGAAGAATTTTGTGTTTCACAAGAGAACGAAACACATTGACACAAAGTTTCACTACAGCAAGGAGCTAGTGAACAATGGTGAAATTGTTTTAGAACACTGCAGAACTCAGGAGCAATTTGTAGACATTCTGACCAAGCCATTGGGGCAGAAGAGTTTTAAGTTTTTAAGGAAATGTCTGGGTATGAATGATAACCCAATAGTTGAAATTAAGAGGGAGTGTTGAAATATTACTTTCAACTGCCCTGTACTCAGAGCCGCTTGCTATATTTGTTTGAAGGGCTCTGGCACAGAGCCGCCTTCTAAAAAAACTGAACAGTGAATTTTTGAAAACAGAGCGCTATATTTGAAAGAAACAAAGAATTGTTTTTTCATACATAGGAAACAAAGCATTTGTCCTTTTATTGAAGAACAGATTCATTTTGATCTTTATGTGAACGCGAGAGTTTTATTTGAAGAGCAGTGGTCCCCAGACCACGTGGCAGAAGTTTATTGGAGCGGATTTTTATTTGGCTTGTTCGCGGAGTTGAAATCCGGACCCGAAATATATTAGGGCAGATTGAACAAACCATATCGCGTCACAAAAGCTGCTTGCGTCAGCAGGCCCAAACCGGACCCGATATGGGTTTATAAATCCGATTGGATATTTGATCGCGCGTCCAAAACCTTTTGTGACGTCCCAAAATTGTAACGCGATTTCCCCAGTTCATTTTGGTTAATGATTTTTGAAGTCCGAGGTATTTTTTTTGTTAAAGGTTTCGATTTAATATCGCGCGATGAATGGGTTTGAAGTTTTATATGTTTTATTATAAACATATACGCAATATAATGTGGGCTCGACAGTGCTTTTAAAATAGGTTCATTTTATTTTATGTTTTGTTAAACATTATATCATATATATCATATGGTATAGGCCGACAATTTTAAATAGAGTTTAGTTGTAGTTTTATTTTAAAAAGGCTTGTTTTATTTTTGAAATATATGATGTGCCATATATATTTCAAAAAGCCCGTGAGGCAAAGGTAATGTTTTTGAAAGCACAACAGTGCATATTGATACACACAACAGTGTATGAAACGTAGAGTCTTTTTCTAAAAGGACAGAGCACTGCGTTTTGTGCATTTAGTAACAGTGTGAGAACAGAGTGTTTGTTTTATACAGTAAGCCAGAGTGAAGTTTTAGCACTGTGACAGTAGCAGTCTAAGTTTTTTTTGTAATCCCTCTGTGAGAGGAAGAAGAAGATTTTGTAACAGTTTGTTTTATTAATGAAATAGAAGTTTTTGAACAGTGTAAAACTCTGTCTCCAGCAAATAAATTTTTAAATTTCTCTGTGTTAAATAAAGCATTATTCTCTTTATTGTTTGTTCTAGAATTCTCAGAAATTCCAACAATTTTATCTCTAAACAACACTCATGTTTTTTGTGATTTCTTATCAAGCATAGATTCTTGAAATTTCGTGCCAAGAGAAATCGATTCCACGTCATGTTGATGACTCAACATCGTTATTGATATTTTGAAAACGCTAGAGGAAATTCCATAATTATAAAAAAGCTAGATCATCTTCAAGAACTTAATGTTAAAGAGGGTAATTACATAATTATAAAAAGCTCTATCGTTTTTAAGATGTTAAAGTCTCAAAGAATTATCTCGATAGCTTCGATCACGTTCATCAAAAATGTCAGTTTCAAACTTTTGTTAGATGATTCATTTTTAATATTTTGAAACTACATATATATAAACTTTCATGTTTTAAATATAAAATATTATCTTAGTTTTTAATATATTTAAATTCTTAATTCATTATATTGATGATAAAATTATAATTTTTTCATTTATTTATTTTTTAATAGATTTTTATATTTATATTAGAAATTAATTTTAAATTTTTTGAATTTATAAATTTTTATTATAAACTATTTTTTAATATTTTGAATTTATATATTCATATTTAAAGAATATTTATTATTTTATATTATAAATTTATTTTTATAATATATATAGAATAAAAGTTCCTCTATTTATATACCACATAATAATCTAATTGGCAATAATTATGTTAGATATCATTTTTGGGATTTAACTGGGTTAAGTAATTCATTAATCCATGACCACTTTCATTCATACTTCATAATAATTATGTTATGAAATATTATGAAAATAATGAAATTTAAGATTTAAATCCCTTGGTCATTCCAATAAAATATATATGTGTGTTTGATATTTCTAATAGTTAATGGACATTCTCAGTCGTCATATATATATAGAATGACTTTAATATTTACATAGAGAAATGATTTTATTTTTTATGTTAATCAAACAAAAATAGTAATGCTATTTTTAAACTATTGAATATATCTACTAATAGATTATTATTTTTTACATTATATTTGTATGTAGTTTATTAAATAAATGTCATAATTTTGACATTATTTATTTGATTTTTTGAATTTAGAATTTTGAGAAAGTAGTTAATTTAAAAAATAAATATAATATGTATATCTTCAATATCTTGACCTTTAACAAGTATAAGTGATAGTTATTTATTTGGTATTTAAATGTCACTTTCTAGTGAAAAAAAAACCTTTCGAAATCTCTTTCTTACAATTTATTATAAAAAAGGTGACCTAAGGGACACATGCATAAGCAAGTAATCAAATGGATAGAGATAGGAATGAGGAGCTCGGTCTTTGCATTCTTCACTCGAACTATGCATCCCCTACCTCAAATTCGCTAGTATTTCTCCCATAAGGAAAAAAAAAAACTTGTCATTCGCTAGACAAAGTGAAATGATGGTTGTGCTCAGGTGTAAAGTGAAGTTGAGATGCCTTCAAAGAGTTTCTCGAGTTGGGTTTATGTTGTGTGTAACTTCATAACACTAATTGGTTACTAAATCAAGGTTGTTAGTATGCTTATGGGGCTACTATGACAATGGTTTCATGGTTGTTAGGGTGGTTGAGCTCTTTGATTCATTAGTTTATGAATTTCCTTATATGCTTTTTCTCATAGATATTTCATAAAGTCATGGCTAGTGAAAAATATGTATGTAAAATATGGGTTTCTCAAAGATGGTCATATTGTCAACTCCAATGCTAGAGTGATGCAGTTTATGTTCCTTAACCATCAACCTCCTATTATGGGTATCTTGTAGGCTTAGAGTTACTAAATTGTGAGTCTTTTATTTTAGTGGCTTTCAGGAATCCCCACACACATTGTCGATATATTATGGGGGAATGTCTCATTGGCTTGAAGAGGTTTATGACCATGACATTATGTTGTGTGTGTATGATGTATTTATATGTTTTGATAACGTTTTAGTTTTTACTTAACATAATTCAATAATATTATTAATATTTGAAGGAAACATTTTTTACCAAATATTAACTTGTTATAGATAAACAAGAAAAATATGCCTTATAACAATAAAATGCGCCTCTTATATATGATCATAATTTACTTCTAAAATTAAAATATTATATTGTTAGTTTACAAACCATACATTAAATTTAATATACCATCTTCTATTAAAATTGTGGGTGATCTCCACCTTTATCCTTGTTTGTATAGATCACACATTTAAAATATTTAATAGGGAATAAAATGATAAAAAAAATATTAAAATTATTTACTGTTAACACAAGCAATAGGCAAGTACTTTGTTTTAGATATTCAATGGATAGACATAACATCCTATGGGTTGGGATAACTTTTTCTTGCCAATGTTGTTGGGCATTTGGATAATTCAATGCTAGGTAGTACCTCATTCAAATCCCTCTTGGTGAGACACACTATTCTATGTCTATGGGTTTACTAGGGATTCAATTCAAGAATGTAGAGAAACATCCCTTAGATTTCCCTATGAGATGTTCCTTGGGAAAAAAATGCTGCTTCGACATTCCACATAAGAACCTTCCACCTAAGAAATCATGAATAGAGGTATTTACTATGTTAACGTGGCATAATACTTGCACCTAACCATCAATAAGATTATTTAAAAAATCATCTTTAATAGCTAACAATGTGATGCAACAAGATTGAATTAGAAGGTAATGGTTTATAGCTTGACAAGAAAGCAAATTAGGATGAGCATGTGACCTACTAAATTATAATAGATTTGTTTTTCCTAATAAATGGATGACATGAACATTAAAAAAAACCCATGAAGCTTAGTAACTTGATAAACTTAAATGAAAGAGATTTCTATCCACCACATGTTTCCTTATAAATATGCTTCATTTTCCTAATTATTCACATTGTCCTTTTATTATCTTAGTACACTTATAATAAATTATAAACAATTTTGAACTAAAATAATTTGAGCTAATATGTAACTTTAAACTAATTAACAATACAAAACTATTCAAATATTTATACCTAATCACATTAATAAGGAGCTAAAATTTCCCCTATGTTTTCCCTAACATTTACCATAATGGTGTCTCAAGGGAAATGGAGACTTCCACCAACTTCCCCATTTCATTAAATTCCTAACAATTTTCCATAATAGTTTTATTATATTATATAGGTTTTTATACTATTTTCCATTTTTTGACTCTTATTCGACATAAAAGATGTGGGTGGTGGATGAATTCTATATGCAATGAAAAATAACTAATAAATCTCATTGTGTGTATAGCCTTTTTCTTTAAAAATATTTCTTCGGTTTTTGTTGTTGTTGTTTTTGCAACATTTATTTTTAAAAAAATATTATGTATATGCATTTTATATAAAAAAGGGTTGTTTTTTAGCCCTCGGGGGTAGTTCAATTGGAAATGGCAGTGAAAATGAAATGTTATGTAACAAGAGGTTTGAGGTTCAAATACCACAAATTTACCCATGTTTGAGAAAGGAGCATACGTAGGCACCTAGGGGTTATAGTGGTAGTGGTTGGAATTGACTCATGTCATGCAAGTATGAAAATGACCCAATTTTTATTCCTTTAGTAAAAAAAAGGGTTGTGTAGTAAATGTCATAAGAAAAAATAGTAGCTAGAGGCACCATCAGGTTTATAAAAATATAGAGTCTAAAACTTAAAGGCATAGCCAGCAAGTCCAAAATCACACATGGTTGGGGATAAAAATTCAAGGATCTAAACACAAATATGGTGGCCAATTGAACACAATAAAGATATCCGTGAAACCCAGATGCGGGTGTCTAATTGAGGTTCCACTTGTTACATCGCTCCTCCTCCACAGGGTAGTTGTCATAGCCACATGACCCTGGCAGCGCATGGATCAGGCGAGGACACCGTTAAATCTGCAGTCGTCCAACCTGGCGCCATTACTCACCTTCATGTCACCTGCTCCGAGTGCATTAAAGACTGTCCTTGCTGCTGAATACCGCTGTATTTCATGGGTAATGGCATTGCTCCTCCCTCATTTTTTCCCTCTGTCTCTCTGTTCATCTGGTTGGCTTCTCTGTTATGTGCTCTGCCCTTCATTCTCTGTTAGCCCACCCGCTCAAGGCCTCTTGCCACCTCTCTATAAACAATCCTCTCGGTGCTCCTTCTCCTTATTTGAACTCTGAATCCTCAATTCCACGCCACCATCGCATGAGATGTCTTCGAGGCAGTGACCGAGGCCAACCTTCCCATCCTCTACTTCCTATCCATGAGGATTTCCCGGTGGAATTCACCCTCAATGTGAATTCGTCTAAAGCTCCAGACTAGCAAAGAATGTCGGCCCTCATCTCCCTACGCATTCCTGAAGCCCCTTCCAACTCTTCTGGCTCGGGGTCAAGGAAAATACTGTGCAAATCAACAATGTTGTCTTCCATCCTTCAACAGCCTAGAAAATCTATGGCTCTGCCCACCAAGTCTGCGGTGAATTCTTCGGGTAGAAACAGTGGCAGCAGCTCAGCAGAGGACGACAACGAGGCAACCTTGGATGCATGCTCAGCCTCCATGCCAGAGCATACTCCCTAGCTTCCCAAGCCGGAATACGACCTCTCAAATTACGCTTGTTTCATTGTGGAAGAGCCACCTCCAGAAGAAATTCAGATTGAAAAACACTAGAAAGACTAGCGCCACGGTGCCTCTTTCTTTTGTTAGTTACAACTCAATTTTATTTTTTTTGTCTACTTACTCTTAACACAATATGCTTAGTCTATGGGTACTTATGTTTAGTGCTAGTTTCCCTATCTGGGGTAGCACCCCTCCTGCTACATGGTCTAGTTTTTGGGTTGGTTTCCCCACTAGGGGCAGTTCCTTTTTTGATTTTTTGAACATATTCTTTCTTGTTGGAATTGGCTAACACAACAATTCGAGTGGGAATGTTGAAATGTATCGCTGTATCTTTTTGTACAATATAATAGAAACTAGAAATATTTAGAAAAATAAAAATAAATATATCCGTGAAATTAAGTAGCAACAATGAACCCAAATTTAGAGGCAAGTAATGATCATTGAGGTTGGGATTCCACCCACTAAATGGTGGATCAATAGGTTAGCATTGTCTTATCCATCATTTTTCTACTTCTTGAATTGCTTTTCCATAAAAATAAACAAGCCAATATATGGTAACTTTCCATCAAAGGGATAACCTAATGTGGTCCTCATGGATTTTGATATGACATTCGTTGCACTCTCAAAGTATTTAAACTACCCTATGGAATGGCATACTACTAGAGTAATGAAAAATTCTATCTAAGCCAAGCAAAGAGTGAAGTTCCATGGGTTCCCAGATCATAGTGCATGGGTCCAACCTCATTATTTCCATCAGTTGTTATAGATATTCTAGCTCTAGTTCCACCTCCTTGGTTTGAAACTCAATTTGTAAGTGCATATTTTCACATAGCTCCATCATGCTAGATGAAATAAAGAAGATGACTTTTTTTTTAAACATGTTCATTCCAATTTTTCGATGTAAAGAAGAGAACTTATATTCTAACAAGTTTCAATGCTACCTAAAATTCAATGGATTATGGGATTTTATCACCAATGATAGTATAATTCAAAGTAATAGGCTTGAGGAGGAATAGACCACACAATTTTGTGATCCACTCAAATGCTAATTTAGCATGTGAACAAAATCGAAAATATTTTTAACAAACTCATACTTATGACAAAAGGGGTGCTTGGTTTGTGGAACTCCTAGGCCACCCAAAATCAAGGATAGTATAATAATATCCTTTTTAGGCTCAATAAAAAATTTCCACAATCAATGAATCCAATCCTACCATGTAGATTGATTAGAGCTAAGTCTCTAGAGCTTGTTTAACTTGGTGTTTAGCATAGGTTTAGCATTACACCAATGTTAACTATAAGTTAGTTTATCCCATGAAAGGTTTCAATTAATTCCACTTCCAATATTTTCATCAAGCCTTTAAGCCAACAAATTGAAATTTAAGTAACAAATCATCTATAATTAGATCATGATATTATTGGGAATTAAAATTTGGAATTCGACCTTTAGAGTTGTCCAAATCTTATAGAGATGGGATTTTCCATCATAAATGTCTCTTGCTCACACAATATTCTAATGAAGGGTTCTGTAATTAGTGAAGAAATTGGTAGATTCAGTTAAAGGTATTCCTTCAAAGACAACAAAGGGAGATTTGGAAAATTAAAGGATAATCTAGATCCCAAGGAGTCCCTACCCAACTTAAAATTCACTCAATGGCTTCCTTGATTTTGATTTTCTTTAAGATACAAAACTTCCATGAGTATCAACCTAACTTACCAAAATTAATAGTAAAGATTGAAATTCAAGACTTAACCAACCTTTTTTCCCAATGAACATTCACATAAAATATGAATGCATGAGCTAACCTTCTAAGTTTCCTACCTTTTATTTCCATGTCTCTAATAACCCACTTGGAAAATAAGGCATAGCTTTTCCTCAGTATCCCTGTCTCCCCACTCTAATGTATTTCAATAAAAATCCCAATTTATGAATGGAAGCCATTCTTTTATAGTATTACAACCCAAACAAAGGCTATAGGAGCTTATCTAGTCATTATTAATAGGATGCGTGAGAAGGAATCCAAAATGATGAGTAATAAATGTGAGATCAACCAACACCTTAAAAAAATTTGATAACTCATTGTTGGGGAGAAAGGTTAACACCATTTATTCATTTTTTATGTTATTTTTTAGATTACAACTTACCACAATGCCTTTGGTGATGTCCACATGATAAACATAGTTCACATAAACTTAATGCTTTATGTAGGTAGAAAGTTCTAAGTCTCTAAAGTGGTTGAATATAAGTTGCATGTAAAATTTTTCTAGACATTGAAGAGATATATTCAATCAATATTTTTTTGTCCATACCCCATGAAATAAAGAACATAATGAGTTGGTGTTCAAAAGAGTGGCCTTCCCTATTGCTTTCATTAATCACTTGCCTTCAAAGTCAAATGAAAAATATTATTATTTTCAGATAACATAGCCTTATTTAAACACTTCATGGTTTGTCACTCCTAGTCTTAAAGTTAATACCATGTCAACCAAAACTCTAAGAAGTTATCTCTTTATACTTGTTGTGGTTGTCAAGGCCAAATCTAGCCTTAACTAAACCATTCTAGGTTATATGTTCCCTTGAAAGCATGCGAACGAAAATGACTCCCAATTTATTATACTAAGATTCCATATTATTAAAATATCCACACAAAATACATCCTACCTTCAAGAGAAATTAACTTGACAATTTCATATCACAAATTTAGATTCAACATCATTAGGTGCATACAAATTAGCAATGACCATAACCTTATTATTGATATTGAGGGGTACCCACATAGATTTTATGGAGGACTAATGTGGTTCCTTGGTCCCTTGTTCAATAATCATCAATATTTTATATAAAGAACGCTCCACACATTCAATCATCACACAAGCATACGAGAACAGAAACAAAGGAGCGCTCCACACATTCAATCATTACACAATACACCAGTCTACCACCTCATGGGAGATCAGAGAAAAGCAGAGGAAGCATATTCAACGTTAGAACCAGATAGTAAGATATAAAGACTCTGCCCTGTCATCTTTTTCCTCTGGATTTTATCTCGACAACGGTCATGTTTTTTTGTGATTTCTTAGCCATCAAGCATAGATTCTTGAAATTTCGTGACAAGAGAAATCGATTCCACGTCACGTTGATGACTCGACATCGATATTGATATTTTGAAAATGCTGAAGGAGATTCCATAATTATAAAAAGCTCGATCGTTTTTAAGATGTTAAAGTCTCAAAGAATTATCTCGATAGCTTCGATCATGTTCATCAAAAATGTTAGTTTCAAACTTTTGTTAGATAATTTATTTTTAATATTTTGAATATATATATATATATATATATATATAAACTTTCATGTTTTAAATATAAAATATTATTTTAGTTTTAAATATATTTAAACTCTTAATTCATTATATTCATGATAAAATTATAAGTTTTTCAATTTTTTTTTTAGAATTTCAAATTTTTATTATAAATTAATTTTTATTTTTTTGAATTTATAAATTTTTATTATAAACCATTTTATATATTTTGAATTTATATATTCATATTTAAAGGATACTTATTATTTTATACTATAAATTTATTTTTATAATATATATAGAATAAAAGTCTTTTTATTTATATATCACATAATAATTTAATTGGCAATAATTATGTTAGATATTATTTTTGGGATTCAACTGCGTTAAGTAAGTCATTAATCCATGACCACTTCCATTCATACTTAATAATTATGTGATGAAATATTATGAAAATAATGAAATTTAGGATTTAAATCCCTTGGTCATTCCAATAAATTATATATGTGTGTTTGATATTTCTAATAGTTAATGGACATTATCAGTTCTCATATATATATAGAATGACTTTAATATTTATGTAGAGAGATGATTTTATTTTTTATGTTAATCAAACAAAATTAGTAATGCTATTTTTAAACTATTGAATATATCTACAAATAGATTATTATTTTTTAGATTTTATTTGTATATAGTTTATTAAATAAATGTCATAATTTTGACATTATTTATTTGATTTTTTGAATTTAGAATTTTGAGAAAGTAGTTAATTTAAAAAATAAATATAATTTGTATATCTTCAATATGTTGACCTTTAACAAGTATAAGTGATAGTTATTTATTTGGTATTTAAATGTCACTTTCTAGTGAAAAAAAAACCTTTCAAAATCTCTTTCTTACAATTTATTATAAAAAAGGTGACCTAAGGGACATATGCATAAGCAAGTAATCAAATGGATAGAGATAGGAATGAGGAGCTCGGTCTTTGCATTCTTCATTCGAACTATGCATCCCCTACCTCAACTTCGCTAGTATTTCTCCCATAAGGGAAAAAGAACTTGTCATTGGCTAGACAAAGTGAAATAACGGTTGTGCTCAGGTGTAGAGTGAAGTTGAGATGTCTTCAAAGAGTTTCTCGAGTTGGGTTTATGTTGTGGGTAACTTCATAACACTAATTGGTTACTAAATCAAGGTTATTAGTATGCTTATGGGGCTACTATGACAATGGTTTCATGGTTGTTATGGTGGTTGAGCTCTTTGATTCATTAGTTCATTAATTTCCTTATATGCTCTTTCTCATAGATATTTCATAAAGTCATGGCTAGTGAAAAATATGTATGTAAAATATGGGTTGCTCAAAGATGGTCATATTGTCAACTCCAATGCTAGAGTGATGTAGTTTATGTTCCTTAACTATCAACCTCATATTATGGGTATCTTGTAGGCTTAGAGTTACTAAATTGTGAGCCTTTTATTTTAGTGGTTTTCAGGAATCCCCACACACATTATCGATATATTATGGGGGAATGTCTCATTGACTTGAAGAGGTTTATGACCATGACATTATGTTGTGTGTATGATGCATTTAAATGTTTTGATAACATTTTAGTTTTTACTTAACATAATTCAATAATATTATTAATATTTGAAGGAAACATTTTTACCAAATAATAACTTGTTATAGATAAACAAGAAAAATATGCCTTATAACAATAAAATGCGCCTCTTATTTATGATCATAATTTACTTCTAAAATTAAAATATTATATTGATAGTTTACAAAGCATACATTAAATTTAATATACCATCTTCTATTAGAATTGTGGGTGATCTCCACCTCTATCCTTGTTTGTATAGATCACACATTTAAAATATTTAATATGGAATAAAATGATAAAAAAAATTAAATTATTTACTGTTAACACAAGCAATAGGCAAGTACTTTGTTTTAGATATTCAATGGATACACATAACATCCAATGGGTTAAGATAGCTTGTTCTTGCCAATGTTGTTGGGCATTTGGATAATTCAATGCTAGGCAGTACCTCATTCAAATCCCACTTGGTGAGGCGCACTATTCTATGTCTATGGGTTTACTAGGGATTCAATTCTAGGATGTAAAGAAACATCCCTTAGATTTCCCTATGAGATTTTCCTTGGGAAAAGAAATGTTTCTCCGACATGCCACATACGAACCTTTTGTCTAAGAAATCATGAATAGAGGTATTTACTATGTTAACATGACATAATACTTGCACCTAACCATCAATAAGATTATTTAAAAAATCATATTTAATAGCTAACAATGTGATGCAACAAGAATGAATTAGAAGGTAATGGTTTATAGCTTGACAAGAAAGCAAATCAAGATGAACATGTGACCTACTAAATTATAATAGATTTGTTTTTTCCTAATGAATGGATGACATGAACATTAAAAAAAACTCATGAAGCTTAGTAACTTGATAAACTTAAATGAAAGAGACTTCTATCCGCCACATGTTTTCTTATAACTATGCTTCATTTTCCTAATTATTCACATTGTCCTTTTATTATCCTAGTACACTTATAATAAATTACAAACGATTTTGAACTAAAATAATTTGAGCTAATATGTAACTTTAAACTAATTAACAATACAAAACTATTCAAATATTTATACCGAATCACATTAATAAGGAGCTAAAATTTCCTCTATGTTTTCTCTAACGTTTAACATAATGGTGCCTCAAGGGAAATGGAGACTTCCACCAACTTCCCTATTTCATTAAATTCCTAACAATTTTCCATTTTTTAATATAGGTTTTTATACTATTTTCCATTTTTTTGACTCTTATTCGACATAAAAGGTGTGGGTGGTGGATGAATTCTATATGCAATGAAAAATAACTAATAAATCCCATTGTGTGTATAGCCTTTTTCTTTAAAAGTCTTTCTTCGATTTTGTTGTTGTTGTTGTTGTTTTTTCAACAGTTATTTAAAAAAAAAATTATGTATATGCATTTTAAATAGTAGAAAGGGTTGTTTTTTAGCCCTCGGGGGTAGTTCAATTGGAAATGGCAATGAAAATGAAATGTTATGTAACAATAGGTTTGAGGTTCAAATATCCCCAATTTACCTATGTTTGAGAAAGGAGCATACATAGGCACCTAGGGGTTATAGTTGGAATTGACTCATGTCATGCAAGTAAGAAAATGGCTCAATTTTTTATTCCTCTAGTTAAAAAAAAAGAAGGTTGTGTAGTAAATGTCATCAGAAAAAATAGTAGCTAGAGGCACTATCAGGTTTATCAAAATATATAGTCTAAATCTTAAAGGCATAGCAAGTCCAAAATCACACATGGTTGGGGGTAAAATTTCAAGGATCTAAACACAAATATGGTGGCCAATTCAACACAATAAAGATATCCGTGAACCTCAGATGCAGGTGTCTAATCGAGGCTCCACTTGTTACATGGCTCCTCCTCCACAGGGCAGATGTCATAGCCACATGGCCCTGGTAGCACATGGCTCAGGCGAGGACGTCGTTAAATTTGTAGTCGCCCAACCTGGCGCCATTACTAACCTTCATGTCACCTGCTCCGAGTGCATTAATGACTGTCCTTGCCGCCGAATACTGTTGTATTTCATGGGTAATGGCATTGCTCCTCCCTCATTTTTTTCCCTCCATCTCTCTGTTCATTTGGTCAGCTTCTCCGCTGCCCGCTCTTCCCTTCATTCTCTGTTAGCCCACCCGCTCAAGGCCTCTTGCCACCTCTCTGTCAGCAATCCTCCCAGTGCTCTTTCTCCTTATTTGAACTCTGACTACTCAATTCCAAACTGCCATCGCATGAGATGTTGCCGAGGTAGAGGCTGAGGCCAACCTTCCCATCCTCTGCTCCCTATCTGTGAGGATTTCCCGGTGGAATTCACCTTCAATGTGAATTCGTTTGAAGCTCCATACTAGCAAAGAATGTCGACCCTAATCTCCCTGCGCATTCATGAAGCCCCTTCCAGCTCTTTTAGCTCGGGGTCAAGGAAAAAACTGTGCAAATCAACAATGTCATCGTCCATCTTTCAACAACCTAGAAAATCTATGGCTCTGCCCACCAATTCTGCGGTGAATTCTTCGGGTAGCGATAGCGGCAACAACTCAGCAGAGGACGACAACGAGGCAGCCTTGGGTGCATGCTTAGCCTCCACGCCGGAGCAGACTCCCCAGCTGCCCAAGCCGGAAGATGAACTCTCAAATTACGGTTTTTTCATTGTGGAAAATCCACCTCCAGAAGAAATTCAGAATGAAAAACACCAGAAAGAATAGTGCCAGAGTGCCTCTTTCTTTTGTTAGTTACAACTCAATTTCAATTTTTTTGTCTAATTACTATCAACACAGTATGCTTATTTTATGGGTACTTATGTTCAGTTTTGGTTTCCCTGTCTCGGACAGCACCCCTCCTACTACATGGTCTAGTTTCTGGACCAGTTTCCCCAGTAGGGGTAGTTCCTTTTTTGATTTTTTGAACATCTTCTTTCCCACTGGAATTGGCTAATACAACAATTCGGGTGGGAATGTTGAAATGTTTCATTTTATCTTTTTGTACAATATAATAGAAACTAGACATATTTAGAAAAATAAAAATAAAGATATCCGTGAAATTAAGCAGCAACAATGAACCCAAATTTAGAGGCAAGTAATGATCATTGAGGTTGGGATTCCACCCACTTAATGGTGGATCAATAGGTTAGCATTGTCTTATCCATCATTTTTCTACTTCTTGAATTGCTTTTCCATAAAAATAAAAAAGTCGATATTCGGTAACTTTCCATCAAAGGGAAAACCTAACGTGGTCCTCATGGATTTTGATATGACATTCATTGCACTCTCAAAGTATTTAAAATACCCTATGGAATGGTATACTACTAGAGTAATGCAAATGTCTACCTAAGCCAAGCAAAGGGTGAAGTTCCGTGGGTTCCTAGATCATAGTGCATGGGTCCAACCTCATTATTTCCATCAGTGGTTATAGATATTCTAGCTCTAGTTCCATCTCCTTGGTCTGAAACTCAATTTGTAAGTGCATATTTGCACAGAGCTCCATCATGCTAGATGAAATAAAGAAGATGAGTTTTTTTTAAACATGTTCATTCCATTTTTTCAATGTAAAGAAGAGAATTTATATTCTAACAAGTTTCAATGCTACCTAAAATTCAATGGATTATGAGAGTTTATCACCAATGATAGTATAATTCAAAGTAATAGGCCCAAGGAGGAATAGACCACACAATTTTGTGATCCACTCAAGTGCTAATTTAGTATATGAACAAAATCGAAAATATTTTTAACAAAATCATACTTATGAAAAAAGGGGTGCTTGGTTTGTGGAACTCCTAGGCCACCCAAAATTAAGGATGGTATAATAATATCCTTTTCAGGCTCAAGAAAAAATTTCCACAATCAATGAATCCAATCCTACCATGTAGATTTCTTAGAGCTAAGTCTCTAGAGCTTGTTTAATTTGGTGTTTAGGATAGGTTTAGCATTACACCAATGTTAACTATAAGTTAGTTTATATCCCATGAAAGGTTTCAATTAATTCCACTTCCAATATTTTTATCAAGTCTTTAAGCCAACAAATTGCAATTTAAGTAACAAACCATCTATAATTAGATCATGATATTATTGCGAATTAAAAGTTGGAATTCGACCTTTAGAGTTGTCCAAATCTTATAGAGATGGGATTTTCCATCATAAAGGTCTCTTGCTCACACAATATTCTGATGAAGGGTTCTCTAATTAGTGAAGAAATTGGTAGATTCAGTTAAAGGTATTCCTTCAAAGACAACTAAGGGAGAGTTGGAAAATTAAAGGATAATCTAGATCCCAAGGAGTCCCTACCCAACTTAAAATTCACTCAATGGCGTCCTTGATTTTGATTTTCTTTAAGATACAAAACTTCCATAAGTATCAACCTAACTTACCAAAATTAATAGTAAAGATTGAAATTCAAGACTTAACCAACCTTTTTTCCCAATTAACATTCACACAAAATATGAATGCATGGGCTAACCTTCTAAATTTCCAACCTTTTATTTCCATGTCTCTAATAATCTACTTGGAAAATAAGGCCTAGCTTTTCCTCAGTATCCCTATATCTCCCCACTCTATTGTATTTCAACAAAAATCCCAATTTATGAATGGAAGCCATTCTTTTGTAGTATTACAACCCAAACAAAGGCTATAGGAGCTTATCTAGTCATTATTAATAGGATGCATGAGAAGGAATCCAAAATGATCAGTAATAAATGTGAGATCAACCAACACATTAACAAAATTTGATATCTCCTTGTTGGGGAGAAAGGTTAACTCCATTTATTCATTTTTTATGTTATTTTCTAGATTACAACTTACCACAACGCCTTTGGTGAAGTCCACATGATAAACATAGTTCACATAAACTTAACGCTTTATGTAGGTAGCAAGTTCTAAGTCTCTAAAGTGGTTGAATATAAGTTGCATGTAAAAATTTTCTAGACATTGAAGAGATATATTCAATCAATATTTTTTTGTCGGTACCCCATGAAATAGAGAACATAATGAGTTGGTGTTCAAAAGACTGGCCTTCCCTAGTGCTTTCATTAATCACTTGCCTTCAAAGTCAAATGAAAAATATTATTATATTCAGATAACATGGCCTTATTTAAACACTCCATGGTTTGTCACTCCTAGTCTTAAAGTTATACCATGTCAACCAAAACTCTAAGAAGTTATCTCTTTATGCTTTTTTTGGTTGTCAAGGCCAAATCTAGCCTTAACTAAACCATTCTAGGTTGTATGTTCCCTTGAAGGCATGTGAAAGAAAATGACTCCC
Organism: Pinus albicaulis; assembly: GCA_034641835.2. NCBI lineage: Eukaryota > Viridiplantae > Streptophyta > Pinopsida > Pinales > Pinaceae > Pinus > Pinus albicaulis. Next base: position 143,750,687 of record CM076573.1, read on the forward strand.
AATTTGTTATGCTAGGATTACATATTATTAAAATATCCACATAAAATACATCCTACCTTCGAGAGGAATTAACTTGACAATTTCATACCATAAATTTAGATTCAACATCATTAGGTGCATACAAGTTAGCAAGGCCCATAACCTTATTATTGATATTGAGGGGTACCCACATAGATTTTATGGAGGACTAATGTGGTCCCTTGGTTAATTACCATCAAGAAACAAACTTAGATGAGATAAGAGTGGTTCCCCCCAACTTACCCATATTCATGCTTAGTATTAAAATTTTCAAAATCATGACAAATTCAATGCAAGGTATGGATAGAGGGATATCGATAACTCTAACTTTTTGAAGATACAAAACATATGATATAAAAAATGTTGAAAAAAAATCGTGAACCATAACCCTATTTTTTAGTTATGTGATACCAATTACATTTCATGGAATGTGTTTCATTGAACATTTTTAATATATATATCCATCTACTCATCATCCTTGCCACTTAGCACCTAGTAAGAATTCATATTAAAAAAATCCTCTTTTTCAAATGTGTTAGCTACCCAACCATCAATGGTATCTTCTTAGGCCACCTCTAGATATCATTAAGGTCACCAATGACCTACCCATCCAACCTCAGGGTCTACTAGTCCCTATGGCTACCCTACCCTACAAGAAGGAGCAACTAAAGAAGATACAATGGATTCCCTTCTCACGGCTAAGTCGATCAACTTTGGTGGCATATTACCCTTGTTGGCCTGCTTTGTAACCTAAATACATTCACCAACATTGGAAAATGTTAATACCTTTTAGGTCTAGGAAGCCAAGGTTACCTCTAAAAGGGTATCTAAGGAATTTATGTTAGATGGAAATGAGCAATCCCTAATCTATGTGAAAATTCCTAAATCAGAATCCCTACTGCAGCAATTGTTATGATTTCTTCTACTTGTTAATTCCGAATCGAGTTATTTATGGTGTTACACAGTAAACATCAAAATAATTTCTACCGCAACCTTCACAACATAAAAATACTTCAGAAAAAATGTTGAGCAAGAAAGAAAGAAACACACATAATGAACACCTTTGTTTGTGGAAAATGTCCCCGGAAAAGCCCAATGTGGGAAAACTAGTGCAGCAGCTGAGGGTTTTAATTATTATGCAATATTTTTCTGAATACAAATATTTGGATGCCCAAAATGGATATCTGATACAGAGAATAAACTGGAAACGAGATAGTGAGAAATTATCTCACACTGTCATTGGTGATCTGACACTAAACCAACCTCTGAATGGTTAGCCCCACGCTGCCTTTGCGCAATCACTCTATTTTCTTTGTGTCACGACCTCTAGGAACTGTATCACCCTTCTAGCATCTCGATTTGTCGACTGGAAACTCGAATCTCTAGCCCTCCAATCTCACACCCTGGCTCCCAGCACTAGATCTTGACTGATCCTTAACAAAACTACAGATCTTCTCATAGGCTCTATGCTACCTCAACGTATCTTTGTGCTACCTATCTTGGTGCTGCGCAACCTCTCTAAAATTATCAATGCCTCCTCTGCAATGTATTCATCGGATTAGGAAAACTTCCTCCGGTAAACTATCCCTGCCCCTCACTGCAAGAAATATTCTCGATCTCTCTCTGAAAATTGTTGCGTTGTTATCTTGAGAATTTGATCTCTACATAGCTCACTCGATGTGTTTTCCAAATTCCCATTGAGCTCTTTCTTATAATCTCTCGTTGACATATCAACGACCAAGATTAAAACATAATCAAAGGCTGAGATTAGCTTGGACTCAATCCTCATCTTCATCTAGAATATTCACACTAGATCTAATTAATACCTTTTAATTATTTTCTTTTCCTAAGTTTAGACTTAGGAATCCATTACAAATAATTAATTATTTTAATTAAATCCTCTCCAGGTGGAATTTACCAAAACTATTTCTTAGCCTCTATGCAAAATCTTGGGGCTAGAGAAAATTCGATGCTACAAAAATCAACACTCCCTCTTAGCGAGGAATGTGCTATAGTAACGCAACCTCCTGAAGAATCACTTCGATCCTGTACAATATCCTATCGCGCTGCATCTATGTTATTTATAACCCTGCAAATTGCTGCCAACTACTGCATTTGTACTGCAACTTTGTTGTTGTTTCCATTGGAACATCTACAACTCCTCTCATATACTGTTGCAACTGAGAGATGTCCATAATACTAAACCAACTTTGTTTAGTATGATGCATCTTTCAACTGATTTCTGACTGCTGCTAGCCTCTGCATTGTTGTTGATTCTGGATTGTTCTAATTGCACAGCTACTAAATCTACTCTGCGCTGCTCAGTTCCTAACACTTCTAACCACTGCATATGTCACTCAAGCACCTGACTGCACCAACTGTCACTCGTCCATCCTTCTACTACTATTATGGGCTCCCGTAGCAAGGTGATGATCCATGAGGTGGACTCCTCAAGGATATTTCCCATTTTGTAGCACTCTAAGGCTACAAAATCAAATCACCCCATCTATCCCTTGGAGGTATATGGGTAATCATGGAAAACTCCTCCTCTAATATGGAGGCAATGTTATCTATCTCAACGGAGGCAGCCTGTTGATCTTGCTTCTCTTATTCGTCCTTCTTCTGAAGAGGACACTAAGAAATGAAGTGTCCCATATCACCACTTCGGAAGCACTTTATCTTCAAAATATCCTTCGTTCACCTGTAGTGCTCCTGATGCCCCTTTGATGCGAGGGTTTCATTCTACTCTTCCTTCTTGATCTTCACCCCACTTTTGTTGTTTCCACTTATGATGCCCTTCAAAAAATCACACCTCATCTCCTCTTGTTGTAGATGAGCCTAAAATATCTCCAAATTAGGCAACTTTTCTTTGCCCAGGGTACTCTGGACAAAGACTTGCCACTCCTCGAAAACACTGTTAAGGGCCAGCTTTACAAAATCTGTAGATTGAGGCGCTGATCCTACAACAACCAATTGATCTCAGGTATCCTAAAGTCTTGTTAGGAAGGGATCTATACGCTCCCCCTTCTGCATCTTGGTCATCCTCAACTTCTCCTCCAAGTACATCTTCTGCTTCTCGAAAGATCCTTAATATAGTGTGGCTAATGCATACCACATTTCTTTGGTTGTATCATTGCCTGCAATGTTGAAACTACATGATCCCTCACTCCATCGAGGATAATTCTCTTGGCCTTTACCATTTTCTTCTTGTAGGACTTTAGTTGATCTATGTCCATGGGTACAACTACCATTGAACTAACATCAATCTTTAGATGATACTCATCTAGAAGGCATGTGACCCTAGCCTTCTAGATCACTTAGTTAGATGCACCATCCAACCGATCTTGATCCCTCAACCCAACTAATTTCATCACACCAAACAAGTGTTGAACTGCCTCCTCTCTCCTCTGTGTAGCTGCTGACTGGATCTACGTACTCCCTCTTGGTGTAAGTAGATCTGCTCCCAACTACTGCTGCTCTACAGTGAGAAATCGAATTCCTTGGTTAGGAATTCTCTGAGGAATAAATTCCCTTAGTATGTGCTCTTCTCTCCTTTTCTGATTCTTTGATGTCCCAACAACTGTAGCAGAAAACTATGTCCCAACCGAAGATATGCTATGCGCCAAAGTTGTTGCGCTGCTCCCTCAGCCTCTAGAAAATCTCTACTGCAACAACTGTTATTAATTAATCGAAATCCCTACTGCAACAACTGTTATTATTTCTTCTACTTGTTAATTCTGAATCAAGTTATTTAGGGTGTTAAAGAGTAAACACTGAAATAAGTTCTATTGCAAACTTCACAACATAAAACTACTTCAGAAAAAATACTGAGAAAGAAATAAACAAACACATATAATGAACATAGTTGTTTTTGGACAATGTCCCTAGAAAAACCCAATGAGGGAAAACCAATGCAACAACTAAGGGTTTTAATTATTATGTAGTAGTTTTTTTAATACAATTTTTGGATGCCCAAACTAGCGATCTGATACAAAGAATAAACTAGAAAAGATACAGTGATAAATTATTTCACACTTTCACTGACGATCCGACACTGATCCAACCTCTGAATGGTTATCCCCACACCACCTCTTCGCAGTCTCTGCATTGTCTCTGCATCACAGCCTCTAGGAACTATGTAACCCTTCTAGCTGATCAATTTTCCAACTTGAAACTCAGATCTTTGGCTCTCTAGTCTCACACCCCGACTCTCGGCACTAGATCTCGATTGCTCCTCAGCAAAATTGCAAATCTCCTCAGAGGCTCTGCGCTGCCCAACATGGCACTACGCAACCTCTTTGAACTTCTCGGTGCCTCCTTTGCAATGTATTCCCCAGATCAGGAAAAATTCCTTCGACAAACTATCCCCGTCCCTCACTGCAAGAAATATTCTCGATCTATCTCAGGCAACTATTGTGCTTCTATTTTGAGAATTTGATCTCTAGATCTGTCACTCGGTGTGTTTTCCAAATGCCCATCGAGGTCCTTCTTATAATCTCTCGTTGACATATCAACGATCAAGATTAAAACATAATCAAAGGCTAAGATTAGCTTGTACTCGATCCTCGTCTTCATCTAGAAGATTCACACCTGATCTAATTAATACCTTTTAATTATTTATTTTCCTAATTTTAGTTTTAGTAATCCATTACAAATAATTAATTATTTTACTTAAATCCTCGTTGGGTGGAATTTCCCAAAACGATTTCTCAGTATTGTAGAATGCATGTGTCTTAGCCTCTCTGCAAAATCTTAAGACTAGAGCACATCTGATGCTACAAAATCAACAATATAATGGTTAAGACTTTTACAATAGAAGTAGGTATTTAAAATGTTGTCTATTGAACCTGAGGCCTATTGTAGTGAACACTTATTCTTTTAAATTATGAGACAAATGACTTAATATGGAAAATATGATTTTAGGGACAAAAAATTACGTTATTTTGGGGTTTGTAGTATACGAATTTACCATTAGAAAAATTTCGAGGTCTAAAATTATCTCTTAAGGAAAATAATAAAATAAGAGATGATTTTTCAAAGAGAAGAGAAAAAAATATTATATTTTAATTAGATGTTGGCATTACCTCCTTGTATATTTAATCAAATATAAGTGTTGGTGCTTTTTAAATGTGGAATTTTATTTTACATACAATGGCTACATATATTATATAGTTTTGATAAATCCACAATTGGATGAGTTGGAAATAAAAATTTAGATGGAAAAACTATTTTATCATTTTTAAACTAATGACATGAAAAAAGAAAGTATGATAAAACTATATATATATATCTATATATATATATATATATATATATATATATATATATATATATATATATATATATATATATATATATATATATATATATATATTTAATGATATTAATTATTTTTAAATTAATATAAATTTAGGTTATTTCTCACTAAGCTCACTGGTTTACTTGGGGTAAACATGAGATGAGGATTACTATGATAAGACTCAACCTCCTCTATGACCTTAAGAAAATGGAGTCGATAGCTTAAGACTTTATTGACCTCCCTCAAGTGCTACAGGACCACCGAGAGGTACCCAACCCCTCCAGGTTTCCAACCCCTAAGCGAACTCTCTTTTTCACTAATTGAGAGCCTTAGTCACTCCCTTTCCAAGGCCTCCAAGTGACTGTAACCCTCTAGTCGCTTCCATATTCCGGCTTCCCAGTGACTATGGAATTTTCCAATTAGTTTAGTGCCAACGACCTCGAATTCTGAGCCACCTTTTCAGAGCTAGGACTCGGGCCTTTGCCTAGAAATCAATGGAAATTCTAGAGATGACGAATAATTCATAAACAAATCATCTAAACCAAAAAATTGAACAAGGACTTGACCTAAGCCCTCCCAACCAAGACTGGCATTCCGTAAAACACATGATAAACATGTAACCTACAAGTCATGAATGCATATATGAACATAGGGATCTGAAACTTATCTGAGGTTTTAAAAAAGGACCAATGCCTTCTCACAATAGTTGTCATAAGACCAATTAGGTCATGCATTCATTAACCATACATTCATTAATTAAAATGTGATAGGATCGATACTTAAATCTATCATATAAACATGCTTATAACCAACATATAACCAGGTAGATAACAATGATAGTACAATCATTAAAGCCAAATAACAACAAGTATAACTACTCATCAAAAAAAGATAAACTTAACTCTTATTAACCATATGCAAAAGCAAACAACTTCAAGGACTTCCACGTACCACCTGACCATAGACTGGGCTGAACCAAATATTTCTTTCAGCCAATAAACCCAATGCCATATTCCAAACATGAATGTGGGATCTAATGGGATAAACCAATCCATAAAAATCCAAGGGAATCCATATGTTAAACCACCTCCACCCTCACCATACTGTGATCTCACCTAAACCGGTCCCGAGATCACAAAACAAAACCAAGATTGGATGCCTCAAAATTCCTTCACCATCCCTTGAGAAATTTTCCTATCTCCACCCACCTGTTGAGGGATTCCTCGAGAAAACCATGTCCACCCCCAACCCTTGGTATTTTCCTAAGACCACCTCACCCGGATCCAAAAACCTTCCAACAATCCAAAGATCAACCAAGAATGGATCCCATCACACCATGGCTGTCCGGAAATGGAAAGGCAAAGATGAAACCATTGTCACACCAAGAAAAACCCATGCCAATGACAACAAGAGAACCAACTACACACATGCATAAACCATGCATGCCAAAACCATCTAGGAAATCATACATTCAACATGTTACATGAAAGTATTCCCGCCGAAGTCGCTTGATCCAAATTTTCCTTGCTTTATTTTTTCTCTCCTTGTCTTTCCTTTGCTTGCCTGCTTTACTTCTCCTCTTGGTGCTCTTCTCATCTCTGAACCCAATTCCAAAGCTAAACTGAAAAAAGGCCCCAAACTGATGCTTAGATTTATTTTTATTACTTATGCCTCTAATTTCTTCATTTTCCTTAATTTTCCTTCAATTTCCTCCTCACATGAAACTTGTGACCTTTCACCTCCCTATTCTCCTAATTTCCTTTTTTTTCTCATAAATAAAATGCCAAAATGCCATTTTTTCCTTTTCAAATCTTTGCAATTTCCTTTGCCAATTTCCCCTTAGTCATAATACAGAAGTGATGCCCACTAGGATATTTTTTCCCAACATTTAGCTTGGAATAAGCGTCCCATGACCTTGGTCTTTTTTTTCCTTTATTAACTTTGTTACATGAACTTTTAACTTGGGGATGTTACATACCCCTCCCCCTTAGGGGAACATTTTCCTCGGTGTTTTATGGCACCTACAACCAGCAAAACCGTTGAAAACCCAAAACATACTACCCGTGGAGCTTTATAACTTAGCTTGTTGTAGTATTTACAATGAAAAACCTCCTCAAAAGAAAAACCATCATGAAAATCATGAAAAAATGAAAACCATACCACTTATTGGAGCTTTATAACACAACTTGTTGTGGTATTTATAATATCAACCATAGATAAATATGTACAAATACCAAAAACTAGTTTCCCTCCATTGGAAAACAGTGAAGGATACATAGCCCACATTTGATCAACCATCTCCCATGTAGCTTTATCGGGACCAAATGCTTCCACTCTACTTTAAATTGCTCGATTGATATGTTCTATAGCATGAGATATTTCTGCAACAATATGCACTGAGGTTTCAAATGGAATTCTCCTTCTGGTTCCACTTGCAATATAAACCAATTAATAACATGATCAACATCCTTTACATATCTTTTAAGTAATTAAACATGGAAAACATCATGGAATTCCATTTTCAAAGGTAGTGCAAGTCTGTAGGCCACTAGGCTAATCCTCTCAAGGATATAGAAAGGCTCGTGATCCAGGTGGCTCTAGAGACACACACAAGACAAAGAGGGCTAAAAAATCAAAGCGTTCAGATTGCTCTCGAACTAGGTTTAGGTTGTATATCTCGACGTTTTGATCGCAATGTTGTGAACGGTTCGTCAAACCGAGCTCGTATGCGAAAGTTAGGAGAAGTCAAAGTTCTAGGTTGACTTGGTGACTAGGTAGCCTTAAGGGAGACATAATTTGGATGAAACCCGACCACCAGATCCTGGAAAGTTCAGACCAAATCCCGGGCAAAATTCTAGCATGTTTAAAAGCACTCCTACAGTTAAAAATCCAAAATTTTAAAACTGACTATTGTTTTATATAAAAAAAAAAATATTAAAAAAATGGACCGGCGAGCCATGACCCCCGTCAAACCCCACGCATATCCAACGAAATATATTATATATATAATACATATAAGTTTGTAGGAATTGAACCCGTGGTCGGCCCCGCCCACACGGCAACCCCACCATACTTCGACCCATATACACATATTACGACAGACTATATGTTAATCCGGGTGGGTGGGGGTTGTCAAACCCACCACCCAACCCATCCACCCATGCCATGATTCATAACGGAGGGCAGCGAAGATATGGGGTGGGCCGCCCAATGCGGGCCCGATCCCCACATACCAAATTTGGTACCAATTTTAATACGATGGGTTTAAAAAATATATGACATGCACAGATATTAAACCAAATTTGACTTAGAAAAGGAGGGAGCGAGGTTTGACCACCTGACCTCCCTCCAATAAACCACTTAATTTACCAATGTGCCCCAACTGTTTATGTTGGTAAGTCATCCCAGACTCTATTAATTAAACCCGTCATTTGCAAGTGCGCCCGAGCCATGGAGGAGCAGGGCGCACACGCAGTTCGAGGTGGGCACAGATTTCGATGCAGGTGGAACCATGAGTAGGCCTAGAAATAAGGAGCAGAACCATGAGCCTTGAATTTTCCCGTGGAGGTAATTTTTCTCCATGTCAGAATATAGTAAAGTTTACAGTCATTTTTCACGGTTTTTCATAGGGGACGCGATGGCAAGGTAAGATTCATCTTTTGAGTTGCAGATTTCCACTCCACCCATGGAGCAGCATCTTGGAGGAATCTAAAAGATTCCTTTTTGTCCCAGATCTTCACTTTCTCAGAATTAAAAAAATGGACAGTTGATTTTGCACTATTTGATGTCACGAATATGATGGCATATTCAAATTTTCCATCTGAGCTTTATATTTTTAGGCCACTTTTCAAAGTGGAGTTGCAGGTGTCAATTTTTAGCAAGTGAGCAGTCGTTTTCACGCCTTTCGACACCATGAGATTGATGGTGATTTAAGATCTAGTAGAAGAGAAACTCATTCTTCAGTCATCTTCAGCATGAGGTATATAATGAGTTTATTTCATGTACTTATTTTTCTTTTGTCTCTGAGATGCATTGTGCTGTACAGATCCCTTTTGATGTTGATGCGGGATCTTGTTTTTATTCTTGATGTGAGATGTAATTTATATCATGTATTTGTATTATGTTTGAGATCCCTTTGATGCCATGTTGTAGGGATACTCATAGTTACATGTATTTTTTTTTATATCCCTTTGTTTTCCATGTTGGCGGGGTACTCATAGTCATGTTGTGTGAGATATTGTCATACTAATAGGAGTCCTTCTTGTGTGTGAGAGTTCCATAGTGGAACATCTCTTAGAGAGGTCTAGCCACTCCTGCATGAGGGAATTTTCCTTGTATGTCAAAGAAAACACATCCATGTACATCTTCACTCCTTACAACACTTAATGCAGTGGCCTACACCATCTTGACACCGAGGCCTGAAGATGTAGTCCCTTCTGGACAAACTCCGTTATCAAGCGACGTGTTCTTATGATTTATGATCTTGACATGTTATGTTCCTCTTCTTCACAACATGCAGTTGTTAATTTATGTTCATTAATGCTTTGATAAATTGTAATCCTAACATATTAGCCAAAGTAAAGTTCTTGGTTAAGGGTATCAAGAATTTACACTAGCTCAAGTGGTATTAGAGAAGGTCTTCTTGCTGATTGGATTGCAGGAATGAACTATTGAACGATTGCTAAGTTGAGCCAAGGAGAATGTCAAGGACATGTACGATACCATGCTCAAGGTGTCCGAGAAAGCGAACATGTTGTACGAGGCTTATGAAAAACAAGCAGCAGAGAACGCTGAATTGAGGACACTCCTACAGGAAGAGAAGGAGGACAAACATCGATTGCAACTTCAGCTGCAAGCCACGACAAAGGCATGGGAAGAATTGAAGCACAACAATGAAATTCTTCAAGCAGATCATGAGGCATTGAAGGCACTCCTACAGGAAGATAAGGAGGAGAAGCATCAATTGTAGCTTCAGCTACAAGCCGCGATAGAGGCCTCGGAGGAAGTGAAGCACAATGAAGGCTTAGAGAAGCCTTCTTTACCTGTTTCACAATTGACAGCTAAGGTAAAATGTGTTTATTTCTCTTTAAATTCATCTTCGCCTGATATAATTTCTATTGGAAGTATGGAGATACCCCTTTCAGGAACCGGCATGAGACTCCTCACCAAGATGGGGTACAAAGGAGGAGGAGGAGGACTTGACCTCGCTATGCAGGTTTGGGGTACACTAAAGAAGGATGTTCGAAGGACATCAAGGGGAAACATATATTGATGAACTCTCCAGGGAAGAGGAATGATGGGGACACCTCACCATCATCCCATGGTAATGCATGTTGCAATGAAAGAGCTGAGACGAGCCCCCATCACCATGATCGCACCAGAGATCACCTAAGAAGGTATAATAAGTCTCATTATTCTAGAGTGAATTTTTATTATAAGAATGTTGATAACCACGGTCATAAATCATGGCCTCGCAAAGCGTGTATTTTTTTTGGTTTACATAACCATGTGTTTTCTAAGTGTTGGAAAAGGATGGCAGTAGAAAGGAGGATGAGACATTGAAAGCCTTCTCCACAACAAGGAAATAAATCGGTTAAGCAGGTTTGGAGGAGAAAGAACTTTTGCACTCATTGCGACTGAAGTGGCCATCAAAGAGCCATGTGTTGGAGACTCCATCTAGAGCAGTGCCTTAAAGAAAAAGAACTCGTGCATGAAACAGTCGAAAGAGCTGATCGACAAGCAAATCTCCCACAAGGGGATGACCCATTCACTTTGATAAGTGAGAGATGGTTTTTCTAGATAAATTTTCTAGAGGTGTTAGTTTGTCATGGCCTTATTTTTGTAAATAATTTGTTGCATGTTACACTGTAAAAGTGATGATATGTTTTTCCGTCACTTGTTTAAGCAACAATGATATTTGGCCTTGCATTATAAAGCATGTGATGCATTTATTTCATGTAAAAGTGATGATGTGATTTCCATCACTTCGAAATGCGACAATGATGTCTTGTCTTGTAATGATAACTAGGGTGTGATTTCCATCTCGATGTAAGCTTGACCATAGAGTACATGTTATAAACTCGTGGAAAGTATGGAAATGTCTTAGGTCATAGTTGGTCAATTTTAGCATGTATTTGCAAGAGATTGTACTATAGGTTTGAAGAAGGTGCAGGTGTCAGTTCATCACTTAAGGCTCCTAAGGACAAAGGTGGATGAGATGGAAGGGTGACCTTTTCAGGATGCTTGAGGTGCATACATAGTACACATCAGTGCATATTCTTGTTGATGCTTTTGGAGGACCAAAAGCTCCTTAGTGGGGAGGATTGATCCAGGTGGCTCCAGAGACACACACAGGGCAAAGAGGTCTAAAAAGTAAAAGTGTTCAAATTTCTCTCGAACTAGGTTCAGGTTGTAGATCTCGATGTCCTGATCGCAATGGTGTGAACGGTTCATCAAACCGAGCTCATATGTGAAAGTTAGGAGCAGTCAAAGTTCTGGGTTGACTTGGTGACTGGGTAGCCTTAAGGAAAACACAATTTGGAAGAAACCCGGCCACCGGATCCCAACATGTTCAGACCAAATCCCGGGTGAAATTGTGGCCTATTTAAAAGTACTCCTACGGCTAAAAATCCGAATTTTCAAAACTGACTATTGTTTTATATAAAACAAAAAATATTAAAAAAAATGGGCTGGCGGGTCATGACCCCGGTCAAACCCCACACATATCCAACGACATATATTATATATATCATACATATAATTTGGCAAGAATTGAACTTGTGGCCAGCCCCGCCGGCCCCGCCCACTTGAAAACCCCACCATACTCCGACCCATATACACATATTACAGTGGACCATATGTTAATCCGGGTGGGCGGGGATTGTCAACCCCACTGCCCAACCCATCCACCCATGCCACAATTCATAACGGAGGGTGGCAGAGATATGGTGTGGGCCGCCCAATGCGGGCTCGGCCCCCCACGTACCAAATTTGGTACCAATTTTAATACGGCGGGTTTAAAAAATATATGATATGCATAGATTTTAAACCATATCCGACTTAAAAAAGGAGTGAGCGGGGTTTGACAACCCGACCTCCCTCCAAAAAACTACTTAATTTACCAATGCACCCCAACTATTTATGTTGGTAAGTCCACCCAGACTTTATTACTTAAACCTGTCATTTGCAAGTGCACCTGGGCCATGGAGGAGCAGAGCGCTGTAATATCCCAAAATTGGGAAAGCAACAATATAGCACATAAAACTAGAAATGCAGAAATATCATTGACTCAAAACATGAGACAACCATAAAGCCATTCCATTATGATTATAACAACAAAAATAGTTACAAAGAAGTCTTGAGGAAAATATCACTCAAGTTGGGCAAACAAGCCTCCCATGAAAGCACACACCTGGATCTGAAATGTTGCTAATACAATATGAGATGGAAAGTAAAAAATGTGTTATATATGATGGGATAGCTACAGATGAAAATTTAAATACGTGTATATGCTGATACAATGATCCAATAGTGCAAGGAATATAGATCCAAGCCCCAAAACAGATTTCTAGGACAACCCAAAAAAGGTTTCCGAAAATACACACTATACGAAAATAACAAATTTGGCCCTAAGGCTGAATAATATCTACAACTGAATCATGGATGAGAGGTGGCTGATCTAATATATGAGATGGCTGATCCTCCTCCAATAGATCTCCTAAATGAAGGGATGATCCCCTAAAAGGAAACACAACTCCTCCAACCAGGGTAATAAACCCATTGCTGCAGCTACTCTCTAAAATAATGCAATCCTTGAGGGAAAATGTGTTGTAGCTTATGATAGCTACTTAGCTTGGTGAAAAAGTATGAAATGAGGCCTTGAGAACTTCCTCACAAGCTTCCAGATGAAAGGATGATCCCTCAAATGGAAAACTAGCTTAGAAATTGGGGATCTCTCTCCTCCATTTCTACACCCTTGCAACACAACCCAACTCTAAACAGAATTGCGCTATATATGAGACTGAAGCTTGGCCAAATTCCAGATAGTGGTAATGAAGCTCAAGACAACCTCTCTTGAGTAGGCACTCTAGGTCCCCCGAGGATGAGGGTGGGATTTCCGCTCGGAAACACCCTTGTGCTAAAGAGCACAACAAAACCTACTAAACAACAAAAGCATGCATAGATATGTCACACGACAAATACAGATCTAAAAAGATCAAAACCAATAATACAAATCCATCCCTTATAATGCTTCCATCGTCTTCCTTTTATGCTTGGTGAGCTTCCTCACCCTGGGTCCCACTCAATAATGGAGCTACTCTCATGCATACAGTCCTCCTAAATTTCTGTGTTGTCCTCCATTAATCCTCCATGATCTCCATAACAACGTTGTTGATCTGGTCAACACTGACCTAGTCCACATGCTCTAGCCCCTGTTCACACCTTAAGGTGTTTTATTAAGCTGAAATGATGTTCCACTTTCACATAAGAAGTGGTTTTATTCTTCATAAAGAGATTTATGGGTCTCCCTACCCACTTATTCACTTATCTAAGTGGCAAAAGAAAACTTTAATATTCCAATTAATTTTGGAATATTACATTCCTCCCCTCCAAAATGTTTCTTGTCCTCAAGCAATTGTAAGGATACTATAGAACCTCTAATGGATATGTCTCCTCCCAAGTATACAAGTTAGCCTTTGGTAGATAAACCAAATAATTCTCATCATGAAGAAGTGGGAGATATATGGAAAAAGTTATATGTTGTCCATTGGCCTCCTCAAGGAATGAGAGATGGTAAATGTTGGGTGCCTCAAACCCAATGAGAAACTCCAATCTCCATGCTATCATCCAAACAAAGTGAGCCATCCTTGGTAGCTCATAGAAAAACTCACTAATCCCTTGATTCTGCAATGTATAGGGGTTTCATGGCTGGAAATGAGAGATCAAGTTATTCAAATCACACTATCTCTCTCTCCATTTATGATAAATATGGAGCTGCTGATCTTGGGCTTCAATAATATAGTCCTTAGGAAGCCAAAATATTCTTGGAATCTCATGATCCCACTCTTTGGTTCTAGGAACCTCTTTTTCCCAATTCCTCCCACATATAGTGAATAGAATGTCACCACTACAAGGGCTCCAAAATAGAAATGGACTATGTGTCATATAACATGCTGGATGGTGACAATAGTCCCTCAAATGAGACCAACATTGTTCTGACTCTAGGTGTCTCAAAACATCATATGATAAGTTGCCATCCAACCACTTGCTTGCTGCCATAAGCTTCTCAAAAGTTTGAAAATAGTAGAGGACATTAGGAGTTGGCTGAATATGAACCAAGAAAAACAAATCTTGCCTAAAGTCCTCTAGAAAGTGGTAAATCCCATCACTAAATGTAGTCCCAAAAGGAACATGAAATCCAAAGAGAGGCTTGCTCTCTTATGGAGCAATGTGCTGCAAATATATGGTAAAGGAATGTACATACATTGTTAGTTGATAAATAAGCATCAAAACACAATATTTTCCATATATTGTAAACAATTTGGTGAAGAGGTCCTTAGATGAACCTTCCCATCTCTTCATCAAAAGGGGAATTGACTGAAACAACCTTGCAAGGTGGTTGCGCTCCTCCTCATTCATCAAACAAGCTACATACCTCCTAATATGTTGGAGCACATCTTCTTTGAGATCCTCCCAATAGAATCCCTCCATGATGGTGAGATAGGACTCAATGGAATCCTCATGCCCCGAAAAGAGTGCCTCATATGTTGCATGTAGAATCCCCTCCTTGAGCCTGGAGTCTCTAGTCAAGTAAATCTGATCATGGAAATAAATGAATCCATCAACCACTCTATATTTCCCATTTGTCACTTGCCCATCAAGAAATTTACATGTGAAGAGGTTCTTGGAATATTCCACTAATAGTTGGGAATCCCAATATGGATCTATGCTTCCCAACAACTACAACGCTGTAGAAATCTGAAATGAAGCACCTACCACATCATAGCTCTCATCTTTGACATGCTCAATGCCAAAGCCACATGTTGGAGTACTGCTACCCCACCTTTGCTGCCTCCTTTGCAGCCGATCTTGCCTAAGACAAGATTGAAGTACATGGAGGTCAACCTCCTCTTGGAAGGTATTTCCCATTCAAAACTTCCATAGTTTGGCCAATGCATGCAAGAGTGTTAAAAACCTCTTGTCAAATTCATAAATCTTCCTCATGTGTGGAAGTATCATTTGTTGCTCCAAGGCATTGGAGTAGCCCTTTAACACCATGCTTGTGCCTTCATAGATTCCTGAATCATAATCTTCCAGTGAAAATAGCTGAGTGGGAAATGGCAATGTCCAAATCAGAAAATTTCTCATCCCTCCTTTGAACCCATCAAAGGTTCTTTGCATTGTGCTATTTCCTCCCAAATCTCCTTCCTTAGCCAAATATATCAGTGTTGCACCATGTTGAGAGAACTCTTTGTTCATATTCCAATCAGGGGGTCTCCTTGGTGGAATGCCTACATGTAATGAAACATCAAGGCCTAGAGCAGGCTGTATATGTGAGTGGAATGATTTTTCTCTGCGCTCACTATGCAAATCATATTCTTGCTTCTGTGCATAAACCTCCTGGAAAGGGTGGGTGTGTATGTTCTCAATCACTTGATGTTGGCCCTCCTTCTCATCTTCTCCTACCTTCTGCAAGATCTCACAATCTAAGGTATCCTTCTCCAATGTAATCAACCCATGCACACCCGATGTCATATTGGTATCAAGAGTCTTAATCACAAAGAAGTGATATATCATAGTGTATGTTCCCAAAACTGTGATCAATTTTGGAACACACTTCCTTCATTGTTTTGTCTCATTGCCTATCAACATAGACACATGCTACTCATGATCTTCATATGTGATATCCTTTGGAACTTCTTCCAAAGATACAAGAGCTCCTCTAGTTGAAGCAATTGCTTCATCTCCATCTTCAAACGGTGGTAGATCTCTTCCTGCTTCTACAACACTGGAGGCTCTTCCCAACCCTTTCTCTCCCTTCTCCTCATTGTTCTATAATACCTCAACATTAAGAGATCCTTTGGCTTGATATCCTCTTGAAGGAGGAATCCTCATGTCTTCTTCTTGAGAAGAAATTTCTTGCTGAAGTGGGGCTTTTTCCCTTGGCAAAGCATATGGCATATATTTAACCCCCTTAACAATGTTTTAAAATAGAGTTGGCTTCATGGATCCTTCCAACTCATGCAAGGGTTCAGATTTCTTGGGTTTGGCTAGCTCACCCAAAGAGGTTTCAGAATGTCTTTGATCAAATATTTTCACTAATCCCTTAGCGAACTTTTCATAAGTAGATATATTTGCATTATTTAATGAAGAAGTTTCATAAAACCACTAGGCATAAGCCTTACCTTCAAGATGCAGCGCTGCTACTCTTATGGCCTCCTCTCCTGAAACTTGATGCAACTGAAAATATGTGTCTACAATAGTAAAAAATGATGAAGTTAATGACTAGGTGACTAAAAAAGTTAGTCGCTGCTATTATTTCAAGTGAATTACTACTAAATTTGAGCAATTTTAAGTAACCGAACTAAAAATGACTAACTTAAATGACTAATTTAGTCTAGGAATAAAATATACGACTAGATAATAAGTGACTAAACTAAAAACGACTAACTTAAATGACTAATTTAGTCTAAGGATAAAATATATGACTAGATAATAAGTGACTAAACTAAAAGCGACTAACTTAAATGAATAATTTAGCCTAGGATTAAAATATATGACTAAATTAATAATGATTAATGTAAATCACTAATATTATAGTCCAAGAATAAAAATATGACTAGTAAAACAAGTATATGAATTAGTCATTTATGTCAATAATTTTTAATTGTGTCATGCCATAAATGGAAAATTGCATTTTTGATATTGAAGTGTTACATTTCACTTATACAAGATTCTCTGAATCCATCTGCAACACTGTTAAAATTCTCTCAGTTGTGTCCAATACTCTTTCCATTAGGTTTTTGATAAGTACTAGATGACAGTTCTCCAAGAAACATTAATGCTGGATACCCTACCCCTCATTTACCTTAGAGCGATCAATTAATATACCTATGATTCCCCTTGCCACCATGAGTTCCTAATCCGCCCCAACGATTGATTGGCCACCCTCACCCTGTCCTGCCCAGCTCACCCAATCACTACACAACGCTCCCGTAACACCGAACACGCTCACCAACATGACTTCTCCTGATGCCTTTGACTCGTCTGCCCGCTATGGGGCACACACCCGTTTGACGTTGCCGCTCATCACGTCTACCAAAATGTACGACTCTGCCCACCGCTACACGACGCGCCCAAGGTGCGCGTTTGCCAATATGGTGTGCCCAATATTGCACATCGTCGTCGCACATTATACCTGATTTGGGTGGCCGTCACACCCCCCACCACTCGGTCGTCGCAACACTAACTCAAGGGTGTGACACTCCCTCATCCTCGCTCCACTTGTATTTACTCATGTGAGATGCCTTTCACGTGACGTTGCTCAAACCTCACTCCCATTGGAGAGTGCATGAACCTTTGTTATACTAATAATAATAATAATAATAATCTAATTTGAAGGTCACGTCGACCAAGCCAAACACCACCAGGTATGAGACTCTGTTTTTAAAGGACAAGGATCCACCTTCACAGAAGGTATTTGACTCATAGTTTTGAACCTATGACCTCTTAGGAGGAAACACATACTCTTAACCATTAAGCCTACTCAAGCCTCACACACATATATAATTTATTTATAATATGTTTAACATACATATATTGTGTGACACCAATTTAACATATATATATTATTTGATATGAACCTTTATTAATTTATTAAAATAATAAATATCAATATCTATATTTTATTGAATTTATTAAAATATTAATTATCAATATTTATATTTTATTTGTTTTAATTATATTATATAAAATTAAATTTTAAATATAGTGTGATTTTATATTTAATTAATAATTAAAATAATAAATATTAATATTAATATTAATATTTTAATTATTTAAAAAAAAAATTGTTTGAAGATTTGTAAAAATGGCATGCCACATTCAAAAAGTCGAAGTAAGTCGAAGTCGAACATTAGCATGGGTTGATTTCATGTATGGAAGCCCAAAATCGGTATGAAATCCCAAGAAAACTCGTTGTTCAACTAGTTCAGGAAGACGAGGTTTTGAGGGCATGCTGAAGTCTGTCAAAAGTTGAAGTCGGGGAAAGACAAGGTTTTGAGGGCATGCCACATTCTAAGTTTGTCAAAATTTGAAGTCCGGGAGTGGGAATGGTTGATTTCACCAGTATGAAAGCCCAAGAACAGAGGAAAACTGGTTGTTCTTACCCGGACTGGTTAAGGAAGATGAGGTTCTGGGTATTTGGCGTCAAATTGTTATAGTTGGTTCTAAAATTTAGATAAAAAGTGGATGAAAATTGGATGTGCTGGTTATTTGGCGCCAAATTTTTGCTCTTGGTGGGAGGATTTTTGCTATTGGCGAGAGGGTTTTTTAGGGTTGTGAACTTTTCTATATAATTATAGGTTTTATCATGGATAAAAACACATTAGACAGAACTTGGAGGCTTTTGAAGAGGCGAGCAACAACAAATTCACAATTGAAGTTTGCATACCCAGAGTCACAGGTTAGTTGGATTTTATATTTTTCTATTTCCTAGCTTTGTATTTGCTCTGTTTGTTTAAAGATATTGTTGATTCATACAAATTTTTTTGGGTAAGGATCATGGATTTTTTTCATTTGTTCTATGATGTTGTTAGTTCTAGGATTTATGTTTTTGATGTTGTTGGTTCTAGGATTTCTGTTTTTGATGCTGTTGGTTTTACGATACTCACTAGCTAATCAATGGATTCAACCGAATCGCTTGCTACAACGAGTAGTCCGGCTTAAGTAGTCACATCATTAAAGGAAGCGAATTACCACCATTTCTAGCATTTCCAGGTGTAGAAGATATGTTTGGTCACGAGGCCTAGAAATCTATGTGTCCTCTTTCCCAACCTGGAATTTATCTACCATTATTTGCTACCTCAGTGATATCACCAAGTTGCCAGTGGGAGTTTTCCCTCAAAGTGTATTGGGACGCGGTGGCCCATTGAAAGAAATCCCAAACCCTCTTGGTCTAGTGTTCTATAGTCCTTATCTCATTTCCATTTGTAAATATTGCTACCTTCTCAAGACAATACGTGTGGGTGTGATGGATTCGAGAGACATCCGGTGGGTGTTGTTCGTTCTTCGAACATGCATTGCAACTAGTGTTACAGTATATTTTTATACAACTATCTCAGCTCAAACCCCATGAAAATATAAGTGTTTCTATGTCTATAATTGAAGAAATAAACCTTTCCACCCGTGATGCTTTTAATGAGTTCAATCATGAAATATTGTCACCATATTTTTCAATTAAATCTACCCCAAATTATGGTTGAGCTTTCCTGTCATTCACAGGTTAGGCCTTCCCATTTTAAACCTTTCTTATTGGTTCAACATGAGCGAGATCGGATAAAAAAATGACTTTAATAGGTCCTATCCAACTAAGGAGTATGATCGAGAAATAGGTATTAATGTTGCTTGCTAGGATTCCTTTGATGGGATCATCCATATTTATCTCATCCTATCCAGTGTCCAGGCTCACATATGAAGAAAAATATAGAATAAGTGGTAGGACCTGTAGACTAATGAAATGATTTCTATGAATGAATGATGTGTTTGAGAAATCAGAAATAAAACATCAAGTTAATAGTTCTGTAGATCTCTTTTTTTTAGGTGGTAGCACCCATTCCCCACATTCAGCCACCCATTACAAGTTGCCACTATAGGATAGAGTTTTAGGTGGTAGCACCCATTCCCCACATTTAGCCACCCATACTCAAATAAAAAGAGTATGCCTATAAAATTATGTCTTTACAGTCATCGAAAGAACCATGGCGAAAGGAGCCAAGTTTGTAAATGAAAAAAGAGCTGTTTGAAAATGGAAACCAACAGAAAATTTATTTATCTTCTTCCACATAATTTTTTCCTCATTTCTATGTATTTTTTCTTCCAAGAAAACCAATGTATATTTGGCATCTATTATTTCAAGTAGAAATTAAAGTATACATTGATTGTGCCTACGCATAAGAGCTCCTTTCGACAACTTCCTGATTATCATCAGATTCTGCAAAACATCCTTCTAATAAACATTGAACATCAAAATGACATTAAAACCTATAGTGCTAACATTGCAGACAACCCAAAATAAGATCTTAAAACTACCTGTAAAATACTTTTAAAACAATATTTTTGTGAAAGCTAAAACCAAAACCCTCCCTCTGATTTGCCATGCATAATCCATTTGCTGATTGCAATTGGATCCTTTGAGATGATCTGCCTGAGAATTATATTCTTTATGAACATGCTGAATAGAAACCAAATGAAAAGCTTCCTAGAGTTCCTTAACTTAGTGCTACCAGTGAGAGAGAACCAGACTATCCAATGGCAGAGAACCTTTAAAACTCTCATTACCACTTTCGAGTCCCCAGCAACCTGAATATTTTGAACACCTTTAACCATAAAAAAATTTAATAGGGCCCAAAGGGCTACTGACCTTGCACGAATATTAGTACCACTACCAGTTACAATCTTGAGTTAGAATTAGTGATCATAACTGTAATGAAGGACAATACCAGCAAAATAATCACCCAACATTTGACATGCACGATAGAAATAATTCCAAGTAATATTAGGATTTAAAGAGGGCACTTGCCTAAGGTTGAACCTAGAAGCCCCTTCTTTACGCAATTAGTCACACTTGTTATCATCATCTTATTTTCGTAAGTCTTCTCATCCTTGTTTGTAATAACATATAAGAAATTGGGAAAAATATTGCCATCTTCTAGCAACATTCTCATCTATTTTCAAATGATTAGCACAAGCTAATGTACATATTTGACCCATCCAAGCTAATGTGAGTTGGGATGATTTGAGTTTGGTAAATAGATTTCCTTTTCCAATTGAAGCAAGAAAAGGTTATTTTGGTTTCCATTATCAATGACCATATATGCTAGTTTGTGCTTGATTTGACAGTTCTATGTACAAAGAGCTTCCTTGTTGCTGGCAAGGCTGTCTTTGGGCATTAGCATCAAGTGTGGATCAATGTAGTTGGGATTTTTGACATCAACCTCTAAGTCTCCAACCTCTCAATAATTCTTAGAAAGGAAGTGAATATTTCATTTAGGGTTGAGTTCATCCTATTCATTGCTGGTCAAGTTAATCTCAAGGAAGAAAAAGTTTAGTATTGTGAAAGAGGCTAAAATCATTTGTTCCATGGGTCAAGTTTAGTTTTTCCAAGGGGTTGAGTTTGCCACTCAAGAGGGTCGTATTCTCTCTTACACTCAGTTGGCCAAATTCTGTAACAAAGGAAGTACAATAACCAGTCACAAGGGAGCTTGAATCTGGTCTTTGTCTTGTGGGTGTGTTTTTGGAAGGCAAGATTGATATTTTTCTCATTTGTTGAAGTTTGTACCTCCTGAGAGTGACATTTTGTTGAAGGACGAGTTGCTAGACAAATTTCCTTGCTGGCTGTAGCATTATTGTTGGTCGATTTAACGTCTTCTGGCTGCTATCAAAATCTTTGTTTTTGGGTTATGGAGATGCCTTAATTACATGTGTGCAGAGGGTGCCATTTAGGAGAAAAAGGGAGCCATAAATGCTGTTGGGTTTGTACAATGAGGAAGAGCTGGTTGTACTCCAGAAATTAAGCTCATAATTCAAGGGGCCAACGTTGGTCCACTTCTGCCTTCATAACTGATATTTTTCACTTATTTATAAGCCTCCAAACCAGTTTCTATTGCCCTTATTCGCTCACTGTATATGTTGATTTCGATCTAAGAAATGTATTGTTTATGACTTGGCATTATCTTCATATTTCCTTATATCAACAATGTACACTAAGTGGTTCAATTGAAAACAATGTATCACACTGAGTTCCATTTCGCTACTATAGAATCTAAATTGTGACGACATTGGTGCAGATGCATTCACTGTTCATAAATAGTTCTTCATGATTGTAGAATTAAACATCATATTTTCTCGTTTCTTATTTAACAGAAGCCTTCTCTGTGAAAAGAGACTCCTCCCTCTAGCCTGTTTTGTGAGGAGACTCTGCAAAGGCCAATTTGCAACATCCTCTATTGTGCCTTTCTAGTAATATCTAAATTTCAACTGGTCATTTAAACCACTTCTACATTCAGTACTTTCTTTTCCATAATGACTTCAAAGTTGAAGAAGGCTAGGCTTCCAACATTGCCAGGTTCTCGTATGGTTAATTTGCATGGACTGTTAGTATGAATCTTTCGTCGTAAAAGATCACTTTAGCTACGCATAACAAACAGCCCTAACATCGATTATGGCTGCAAAATATCTTTAAGTCTGTTGCACAAATTCAGATCTAAGCACAAAAGACATTAAGCAGATAAAATATAATATGGCTCCATGCATCCAATAGACAAGACAAGAACAAAGTGTTTAAAATAATGATTTGTATTATATTAAAGAATGGGGCACCTGAGAGGAAAACAAGAAAGGTTTTTTCCGGTTCTCCTCAATGGGATGGGTTATTGAAAGTCCTCAGCGTTTCAGATCTAAAATTCCTCTCTCTTATTGTGGTAGAAAAACCCTGACAAACATAGAACTCAATGGGAGCTCACAAAGCAAAAATGGAAAATGGTGACCAAGATTAGATCTAGTGTGATCTAATGCAATGAAGGTGACTAATGAATGGGGAAAACCCTTCTATTTATAACAAAATATTGGGGTGTTCTAGAACTCGGTGCATGAATAAAATATTATTAATCGAATTCTAGAATCATCCTTTAGGAATATTTTATTATATTTGTTGGAGGGAAAAGGTCTTTTGACTTGGGTCAATTCCTTTATTTATAAACAATAAATAAATAAATGATTTATTTATTATTTTAGGGAGATGGTGGGAATATAATTAAATAAATAATGATTTATTTAATTATTTACAAGTGATTTAGTCAAATTTAACTAGGAATATTATTAAATAATGATTTGAATAACTTATTCCTAGGAAATAATTAAATAAGTAATGATTTATTTAATCAATTTCCTTGTTTTGGGTTAAATATGACTAGAAAATATAGACAAATGTTATTTTATATGGTGAAAGCAATTTTACTTAGGGTAAAATTGGTCTTACATGGTGTACTTGGGTTCATCTAATGATAATGGGTTAGATGACCAAAAAAATGGTGTAACAGATTTCCCCCCAACGTAGGAGTGTTAGGAGAAAATTGTATGACCGAAATACGTTGTAAGAACTCAATCACTAGGCATCTAGAGGGAAGTGAGAGAGAGGAATGTAAGGTAGTCTAATGTGATAAAGGACTAGACTCGGAGGAGACGAGACTTACAGGTGCAACAAGTCTCTAGGTGATGAAGTAGTACCAGTGTTAAAGGCGGCAAGGGAGGCATACCTATGCCCGCTGAGACAATAGTACAAAGAATAAGGCGCCCGAAAAAACATGGAACGCAATAATGAAGCATGTGCTGGCCTAAACATGAGCCAAATAAAAAATGATGAATCCCACATACATGTGATGCCTGAAATAACCTTCAGGACTTATACAAGAAGTTTTTAGTACATGAGATACAAATATACCCGAATTCCCCCTACACATGGGGAAGGGTTCACAAAATCTGACTGATATATGCAAATCGAAGGGGTGCTGCAAGCGGTTGAGGCCGATATCATCAAATGAGAGGAACTGCATCAAGGGCGGAAAGGAAGAAGTCGTCCGGGCATGTGGGGGGCTACCTACAGGGCCACCCCCTCATGAGGGTTGAGATATCTCACACGTTCTCGGGAATCACTAAGAGCTGCTGCTGCATCACTGGACCATCAAGTGTATAGATCACGATCATGCTGAGAAGAGCTCGAACCAAGGTACACTTCCCCCCAGAGCGGATTGTTGGAGTAAATGAGCTGATGTCGACAGAAGTAGGTCCGCCATAGGTGAGGTGCTAAGGGAACCCCAACTAAGGCATGGGAGACAATTAGTAGAGTGACGATAAGACGGACAGTAGTGATGATACTGAAATGGGGGGTGACCCAAAGGGGATCATAAAAGA
This sequence comes from Pinus albicaulis, assembly GCA_034641835.2. Lineage (NCBI taxonomy): Eukaryota > Viridiplantae > Streptophyta > Pinopsida > Pinales > Pinaceae > Pinus > Pinus albicaulis. Next base: position 143,775,192 of record CM076573.1, read on the forward strand.
CATGAGTACAAAATGGTATCTCATGACGGAAATTGTCACAAACAGGAATGGGTATGGAGGCAAGGTGGTGCCCCCAATGACATGTGTTGTAAGTGAGAGAATCTGATTTTGAGGGGAGGTGAAGTAAGGCTTCGTGGACAACAGGTGTCCTGGTGAAGTAGAGAAATGCAAAACAAACAGGTGCTGGCTATCTAGAAGAAAATAAAACACGCATTTCGAGTGGGAAATGCTAAGGGTAATATTTCTTAAGATAGAGTGCATTGCGAGGATTAGGAAGGATGTGGCCTTCAAAGTCCTCTAAAAGATATGCCCCCTTACCAAGGTCTTTACTGATAATGTAAGGACCTAGCCATAATGAGTCGAACTTCCCATGACTGAGGTTATCGTGGGCCTGGTCATATACTAGAACAAGGTCACCTTCGTGAAAGGTACGAGGGTGGAATTTTCGGTCATACTAAGCTTTGGTGCACTTTTTGGTCACTTCAAGGGTTTGTAATGCAACATGACGGTCTTCAGAGGCACGCTCGAGCATGATAAGTCGTTGTTCTAGAGGTTGGGTATCAGGAAGAAGTTCAGTGGCCAAGTGAAGGGAAGGGATTTCACACTCGATAGGTAAGACTGCCTCCTCGCCAAAGACAAGGTGGAAAGGAGTGAAACCAGTGGCGGTTTTAACAGAAGTACGATAAGCCCACAAAGCAGGGAAGAGCATGAGATGCCAATTGGTTTTGTGCTTATTTACCGTTCGTTGAAGCATGGTCTTAAGAATTTTGTTGACCGCTTAAACTTGGCCATTACCTTGGGGGTAATAAGAAGATGAATATTGGTGCTCGAAACCCAATAGGGAGGATAGCTCCTGCCAAATCTGATCTTCGAAATGTCGGCCATGGTCCGAGACTAACTGTTTTGGAACTCCGAATCGATAAATGACATGGTTAAAGAAAAAGAGGGTTGCAGTGGCTGCCGTATTGTTAAATGGTGGCATAACTTCGGCCCATTTAGTGAAATATTCAACCGCCACGATGATATATTTGTGGTTACTAGTAGATGGGGGTCGACATTCCATAAAGTTGATGGCCCATTTACAAAAAGGACCGACGGTGACGACAGGATGGAGAGGAGCGGGAGGAGCTCGCGCCTTGGGGGCGAAATGTTGGCAATTGGAACAGTGTTTGACTGCTTCAATGCAATCACTGAAGAGAGAAGGCCAAAAATACCCAACACGCATGATTTTTTGGGTGGTGGTGAGGCTGGAGAGGTGGCCACCACAAGCGCCACTATGACAGGGATTGAGGACTTGTTCGGCTTCAGTGTGTGTGAGGCAACGACGAAGGACAGTATCTACCCCGCGACGATAAAGGTCATCGCCGATTAGAAGGTAGCGAGAGGCTTGGTGTCGGATACGCCGTTGAGCATCTCGATCGAGATGGAGGGAAAATTTTTGGGTTCACAAGTAAGTAAGGATGTCACCGTACCAAGGATCGTCGGTGGTGATGGCAAACAAATGTTCATCGGGAAGAGCATTGGAGTATCTTGTGTTCTGGTAGGCAGATTAGAAATGAGTTCAGCGAGGACTAAACCTTTCTTACTTTTTGGGGTGACAAATTCAAGGTCGAATTCTTGGAGGATAACGACCCAATGGGCGTACTTCCCATTGAGGATGCGGCTACTCAATAGGAAAGCCATGGGGTTGGAATCAGTCACAACCTTGGTGGAACGCATGAGGATATAATGACGCAGTTTTTGGACCGAGAACACGACAAATAGTGCTAATTTTTCTTCATGCGAGTAGGACATAGGTGGACCGGCAAGGTTCTTACTGACATAATAGATCACATGTTCGATACCGTTGTCATCCTCCTGAATAAGGACACCAGCAACCGAATAGGTGGAAGCAGAGATGTATAGGATGAAATCTCGGTCAAAGTCAGGGGGACGGATCAAGGGAGTGGATGTAAGAGCATGCTTGAGGGCGTCAAAAGACTCTTGAGTGGACGTATCCCAGACAAACGGGGTGTGAGATCGAAGAAGTCGAAGAAAACCATGTGCAGTAGTGGCGTAGTCAGGAACGAATCGACGAAGAAAATTGGCTTTGCCTTGGAGACTTTGTAGTTGGCGTAAGGTATGAGGCATAGGGAGTTCGAGAATGGCTTGAACTTTCAAAGGGTCGAGATTTATCCTGTCTTTTGACACGATGAAGTCGAGGAGACGACCGACAGGAAAACAGAAGACACATTTAAATGGGTTAAAGCGAATGTTATACTTGCGGCATCGGAGAAAAATGGTACGTAGGTCATGAAGGTGTTGTGCCCGATGTTTAGAATGAGCAGTAAGGTTGTCTAAATAGGCAAGGATAATATGGCTAAGTCATGGAAACAATAAGACATGGCTCGTTGAAAGGTAGCGCCGGCATTTTTAAGGCCAAATGGCATGACTCGGTATGCGAAAGTGCCCCACGGACTAATGAATGCGGTTTTAAGTTGATTAGCACGACGGATAACAATTTGGTTGTATCCAGAGAAGCCATCATAAAAGAGAGAATCTTGTGCCCCGCACACTCATCTATGATTTGGTCAATAAATGGTGTGGGGAAGTTGTCTTTGGGACAAGCTTTGTTCAGATCGCGAAAGTCGGTGCAAACACAAATGGTGCCTTGTTTTTTGAGGACGGGAACTAGGTTAGACACCCAAGTGGTATATTTGATGGGGTAAATGAAACCAGTGTGACGGAGTTTATCGATTTCAGCTTTGATGGCTTCGCATCTAGAAGGATGAATGGGTCTCAAATTTTGACGGACCGGAATGGCATCAGGCGATGTGTCGATGTGATGTTCGACAATGGCAGGATTGAGTCCGGGCATTTCTGAGTAGGACCAAGCGAAAATATCATGGAATTATTTGAAGAGTTTGGTGTAGGCTTCAATTTCTTCTGGAGTGCATTGGGCGCCCATGGTGATATGTTCTTCAATACCTGGTTTGACAGAAATGTCTATTTTAATGGTAGGAGAGATATTAGCCATATTGCCTTCTTCGAAAGCGTCAGGTGCAGGGATGGGGTTTTTGAACCAATCAACTTTGTTGGGAATGAAGTCTTTAGATTCAAGGGCATATTGGTCATGGGACTGGTGCGGTAGGAAGTATGCACGATGGTGCATGTCGTCCCACAGAAAATCAGGTGCGGTCATAGCTTCCATGATGTCTTCATCAGTCTGAAAGGTGGGAAGGTTGGGAGGAAGAGGAGTATCGGAGGAGGTAGAGATATGAGACACATGATTTGGAGGGGGAAGGTTCTCGTGCGTGTCGGCATGAGGGGTGACAGCGGAGTGAACAGATGAGTGAGTGAGTGAACCGGCGGCGGGAGGCACTAAGGGGCCGGGTGCCAGGAGACGCGGGGATGAGGAAAGGTAGAGAATAGTGGCTGAAGTTTCGGTCATTTCAGTATCAGAAGGAGGAATGGTAATCAGGGGAGACATGGGGTCTGGTGGCAGGGAAGAAGGATGGTGGGCAAGCGCAGCTTCAAATTGGCAGTATGCGGCTAAAGAAGCATGATACTCGTCAAGGCGGGGGCAAAGATGGGTGTAATGTCCGTGGAAATCGCACAAAGAACAAGGGTCATTGGTGCGCAAGTGTTTAAGTTTAGGAAGAGAATCAGGTATGGTGACAGAGAATTCAGGGAGAGTAGATTCGGGAAATGTCTCATTGACCATGGTTTTGAGATGTGGTAATTCGGGACAAGTATGGGTAGCATGTCCGACAATATCGCACAAAGCACACTGGATGGGATCCTTTGGAGGTCGAGGATGGGAAGAAGTTGTCGGGATGGCTTTGTCTTTGGATGCCCCCCTGCGAGCTTGGCTAGTGGCACCTGGTATGGTTGCCATAGGGAGTGGTTTCTGATGAGGGGACTGAGGTACAGGTGCAGCGGGAGAAGCTATGGGTATCGGTTGAACTGGGGTCAAAGAAAGATAAGGTTTGGGTTGGCCAGGTAGAGTAGGGGTTGGGGGGTCTAGGTACTAGACGGGTATGCCCAAGGTCAAGTTGGGGAGGGATAGGGTAGCCAAGATAGGGACAGAATGAACGCCAGGAGGAGGAGCAAGGAAAGGAATCTGACCAGTAGGGAAATGGCCAGGAGGAGTGTTCGGGGAAGGAGATTCTGAAGGAAGAAGGTGGGCTAGCGGGGGCGAAGGGCTAGGAGCTGGTGGAGTTGGGTGAGGGTGTGTTTTCTTACTAGCCAGGATGGGTTGTGCAAGGTCAGCCCAGGAATATTGCATCATGCAAACATTCTCCATGTTAGGATCGGGTACGGGAGGAAGGTCTAAAAGGGTTCCAAGCAAGGAGGAGTCTTTATAGACGCCAGGGGAAACACTGGTCAAAGAATCAACATTTGGTTTATTAGTGATAGTAGAGATGGTGGACTCAGGGGAGGTCTGAGATTTCGGTTCATGGTATGTCAACTGGTCAATGGTGACAATTTTTCCATTATGAGGGAAGAAAATTTTGCGGTAGACTGCGGATGGGACGGTAGACATGGAATAGGTGTAACTACGCCCTAAAAGAATGTTGTAGTCAAGAGGGGCATCGATAAATTCAACGTCGACACAAACAGTTTTTCCTGCAAGGGTGATAGGACAATTACGAAAGAGGCCAGTGGGCTGGGAGGTATGGCCATCCCACGCACGAAGGGGGATTGTGGAAGGGGCCATCTCAGGGGATCCAAGTTTTTTCCAAACCGAAGCGGACATCACACAGGTGGAGGCCCCCTCATCAATAATACACCGAGCGACAATGGCATTTTGGATTTTGACTGGGATTTGGAAAGCAACAGAAGGAGGAAGAGGGGGAGGGTCTGATTGACGGGCATCGAAAATAATCAATTGGTCATCAGCAGGATCTATAGCGCCCACGACAGATAGTAGAGTCTTCTTTTGAGAAGGACACGACTGGAGGAGTTCCAGTGTTGAAATGGCAGCAGGAGAGTGTGCCAGATCATTTACTATACTGTATGACTGGGCAGCCCGACCAAAGGCAACATTTTTGCGTAATGGTCCCTGAGGAGTCTTGGGATGAACCTCAACTTTGGGTAGAGGGAGTTGCAAGGGACCATTGGGTGTCGATAGAGGCTCTGGAGGACCTGAAGATGGAGACTCGGAGGCAGACGGAACGGGAGGTGTGGAATATTGACGGGACCGAGTTTGAAGGCTGAGGTCGACGGTGAGAGGTGGGTTAGAGGCCATCATGAGAATCTGGTAATCAGAGGAACCAGAAGGGGAAGGTGGAGTGGTTACCGGGGCATGAGGGGGTTGAGCGGCCACAAATCCTTGTTGAGGGAAAGGATCGGTAAACACAGCGGGTTGAGAAGTAGCTGGGGTAGGAGGGATAGTAGGGGAGGAATGTTGTCCCTGTACAATGGCCTGAGAATCCCACATCTGCCGTATTTGTGGTAATAAGGGACAATCATGAGTGTAATGACCATAAACACCGCAACATGAACATGGCTTATTGGTGCGAAGTGGCCTGTTCAGCTTGGGCTGAGAACCCCGTGGCTGGGTAGCAGTGTGAGGATCAATACTGGAAGGATTGGGTCCACGATTACCAGGGGCAGATTGATTTCCTTTCCTCTTTATTTGAGAAGGAAGAGAATTATGTGCCCCCTGCTGTGCAAAGACTTGCCCTGGAGGGGGTACTTAGTGCGGTGGCATGGGTGGAAAAGGCAAGGGAGTGGGAGGTCCAAATGCTGGAGGAGCTGGGACACCAGGTTATGGATACGGATAAGGGGTAGGGTGGGTAGCAGTGAGGTAAGAAGGAGGGTGGGAAAAAGGAGGAGGCAGGCCGTAGCCTGAATACATGCTACCGGAAGGGGAAAAAATGCCGGAGGGGCTGGCCCCTGGAGGGAAACCATGGCCCGGAAGAGGTTGGGCAGAGGTATGTGACAGGGCTCCAACGATACCGTCTGCAGAGTGAGATGCCCCCGAGGCGTTAGGGTCACCGGGCTTGGGAAGGTCAGGAAGGACGGTATAAACATAACCAGATTGGGCGTAAATAAGGTCATATTTCAAGGCTATTTGGAGGGCGACTTCTTCGGTTTGGGGAAAATGGGATGCGGCATCCTTGCCAATGGGAGGGAAGAGAGAGTGAAGGAACCAGTCCATGTAAACCTGATCTTCAAAGGGGGGAGCGCGACACAAGCTCCGTCTGCGCCGCCATTCCTGGACATGACTGGAAAGGCGGGTAGAAGAGGGTTGATGGAAAGAAGTTAAGAGTTCAGTGCCAGTGTCGTATTGGAGGGGGAGCTGAAAATAGGATAAAAAGGCTTGGGAAATGGTCGCAAAGGTGGTATGGGAAGAGGTGGCTTGGTCAACATACCATTTGGAAGCTTCGCCGGTAAGCATGCGTTGGAACAAACGAAGACGGATGGAGTCATCGGTGATGGAATTGGAGGAACACCACATGTGGAAAGATTGGATATGGTTAGAGGGATCTTCACTAGCAAGGCCTTCGAACTTGGGAATGCCGAAGGGGAGTTTGTTTGGCATAGGAGGCCAACTAACATCGTGTCGAATAGGATCATTAATCAGCTGATTGAAGTCGGGGAGACTGAGGCCGACCATATAAGGGAGTAATGGGGCAGTCGAGGTAGATCCCGTAGTGGTTCCACTGGAAGTGGACCCAACGGTAGAACTGGGGTTAGGGCTAGGTCTTGAACTAGACATGGTGAAGGTAAAAGAGGGAGAACCAGAAGTAGGGGGAGAACCCGAACAATCAGAAGAAGATTCAGAGTGCGGACTTAGGGGAGGAATTACTCGAGAACGACAGGAAGGAGGAAGTCGACCAATCAGAAACTGAGGGTGAAGGCCAAGAAGTCTCCGGGAGAGGCGCCTTGGGGGCGCAATGATGACGGGAAGAAGGAAAACCGATAAGGGCAGGGAGGGGCAAAATCAAGTGAGGTCAAGGGCAGAGAGGTGCAGTGAAAATTGATTTTAAAGTCTTTTCCAGGCGGTGTTAACCAGGCGCTTCTTCACTTAGGGTCAGTGTGTGCGTGCGTTAATTTTAATTGTTTAAACGCAAACATTTTGAGAGTAAAAGAAAAAGTGTGCTGTGTAACTGAAAATAAATCTGCAGTAAATAAAACGAAAAGAACAGAAAATTAACAACTACTAATGCATCAATGTAACCCAAGAAGGCGGGTCTCTCAAAACTAGTCTATAAGAGGAAAAAACTAAGCCAAGCACGCAAAAAAGGAGGCCAATAGATCTAATGTTAGGAGGGACTGGGATCTAAAGGAGAAATCTGCTGAAAAGTGGTGCAGAGAATAGCAAATAGGCAGGGGCAAGGTTGCTGCTAAAAAGGAGGAGATCAGCTAAAAATAGAAGAGACAAGGCGGTGGCCGTGGAAAGGAACCCAAAAAAAATGATATGAGGTGATTTGAGAGGGATAAGAGCTGATCTAAAGGGATCTGAAAAGGAGGTATCAGATCTGAGAAAAATAAAGCTGAAACTCTGAAAATTCAGACTTCTGAAACAACAAAGAATCTCCCACAAAACGTGGAGGGTACTAGAGCCCTAAGGGGCAAGATTCCCTCTTAGTTGAGTGAAGCAGATCAGAAACAGGTCTAAACGAGCAGAGACGGAGGCTGGAAAACACTGACAGAAGCTTTAGACAAACCCAGAAAAAGTGCTGAAAAAGTTGCAGAAAAAGTGCAGGTCGCAGGTTCTGACCTGTTTTCAGTCGAGGTCGCAGGTTTGGGGCAGAAAAGTGCGTCCTCAAGCTCAGGTCTCACTTTTGGGCTGATAAGTACGACCTACAGATCCGGCTGTCTCGGCGGCATATTTCGGAAAAAATTGTCATCTCAGCTGCGGCTGATGTCTGTCACCTGCACAATAAGGCCAGAAACACACGGAAGTTAAAAATTTGACTATTTGAGGGTTTTATGGGTGAAAAACACCATAAAAATAGGGAAAACAGAAAATGGAAGAGAAACCCTAGGGTCTGAAACAGCTGGATATGCAGGAATATATAAAACGACAGCGGTCATAAAATAAAACCCGTGTGGAGTCGCCAATTGTTAGTATGAATCTTTCGTCGTAAAGATCACTTTAGCTATGCATAACAAATCGCCCTAACTTCGATTATGGCTGCAAAATATCTTTAAGTATGTTGCACAAATTCTAATCTAAGCACAAAAGACATTAAGCAGATAAGATATAATATGGCTCCATGCATCCAATAGACAAGACAAGAACAAAGTGTTTAAGAGAATGATTTGTATTATATTAAAGAATGGGGCACCTGAGAGGGAAACAAGAAAGGTGTTTTCCGGTTCTCCTCAATGGGATGGGAAACTTAGCTTTCACAACCTCCAAGTATATGAAAAGAAGGTTAAGATATGACGAAGGAGGAAACTTAGCTTTCACAACCTCCAAGTATACGGGCTTCTTCTTTCAGTCGGATGTGGGCCTATGGTACTCATTTAAGAGTGGAAGAAAGGGACACAGGAAAGGCAAATTATGATTGTATTGTTAGTGTTGAATTTCATCACAACACTGAAAATAAATTGTATGTTGGATTCATACAAGAAACTATTCAAGTTGATTATGGTGAAACTAGTCCTATATTATTAAAATGTAAATGGATCAAGCCATCTGCAATACAACACGATGAGTATGGATTTGTACGTGAAAATACATGCCAAATTTTACTGAAGACCAATGAGCCATATGTTTCCCCTATTTAAATTAACCATGTATTTTTAATTGGTGATGTGACATGCTTAGGATGGTCGTATGTCATTCAAATATAGCCCCGCTCAAAAAGGAAATTCATGGAATATGTTAATATAATGGTTGATGGGCAATGCAATAGTTTACAAGAAACATTGGAGGAAGAATCTGAAGATGGCGATACAGTATTTGAAGATGAAACATTGATTCCCAATGAAGAGACCGAGATAGAAAACATAATTCATGGCCAAGACAATATAATGTACGAGGACAATGAAGGAAATCACGCATATGTATACACAACTGATCAGGATTGTGATCTTGATGACCACGCAAATGATCACGATGACGATTTATCACCTTGACTTTATGGCATAAATTTTCACTATGCAAATGGATTTTATTTTTTTGTCCATGGGATTAGCCAGATGGTTGTATTAAACTCTGTGTGAAATTTATCATTCATTTTTCACTTTCTGTGAATTTTGTCTCATTCCATTAACTCTATTGTAGCATGTAGTGATTCAATTTATCTTAAAGAGGGTTACTAGATCCATAAATGAAATTGCCTACATGAAGTTATGCTAATTTTAATATTTATTTTGTAACTTCTATAGTTGTTTTTTTTCCTCAGGAAAATCTAGATTCTTCTAATGTTATTTTAGTTGTTAAATTGGGGGATGCATATCTTTTTATTGCGGGATATTTGATTTTCAACTTGCAAACCTCGAAGCTAAATGTAAGTCTTTGGAGTATGTTTACTAAGGGCTCAAAGTCTTAATATGTTTCAAGAGCTCTTCACCAAAGCTGTACAGTACTGACACTAGTACACATATAATAGATTCAATAATGTTACAATGGCTGGGAAAACCAATCTGCATTCCCAATTGCAATATGTTATGTTTTTATTATGTGATAAATTTATGCAAATATTACAATTTTTTTTGCAATTAAAAAAATAAAATCCATAATTCTAAATAAGACGTTGATACTGATTAAAGTGTTCCTTCTATCAATTTAAGGTTAATTCATTCTCATTGATCATAATGCATGATCGTATAATAGATATATTTTATAATTTTTCTTTATCCATGAACTAATATTTTTTCTTTAAATGTGAAATGTAGGACATAAATACTATGAAGAAGGGGTTGACAAATCAAAATGATCTTAGCAGTGATGAAAATATGATAGAATACAAGCGTGTTCGTAAATAACGCATCACAAAAAATGAAGAATATTTCTCATCTCTTGGTTTGGTGAATAGTAAGTAGTTACTCTTCGTCACTTTTTATTCATATGCATATTAAATTAAAGTTGTATATAATATATTTGATGATGTAGGCCATTATTTGATAAGTTTTTTTTTTTTTTATAGGGGAAACTTGGATCCCATAGACAATGAGAAGAAACAAAAAGCAAGCAAAGACATATCCCTGCCAACTCGTATAAGCAAACGCTGTGGTAATTCAATGCATGGAGATGAAGTTGACAATACTAATGATCAAACTCCTGATATATCAGATGATCATGTCCAAGGTGTTCACGAAAAATTGGCACATTCTGAAGAAGTAGAGTTGCAAGAAATTTATTTACAGTTAAAGAAAAGATTTGAAGGCACGTCTGAGGAGATTTGTGTGCAACCTAGTGCCACACCCATTGTGGACAAGGAGCAACCAATTCAGTCTTTTTCCATATAAAGCACACAAATTACATCTTCTCCAAGTAAGGTGCTAGGAACTACCGCACCTTCTTTAGCCACAAGTATGAGTGATTTTCCATCACCTAGTCTTGGTTTTGAAGATGTATCAGCTTTAGTCAAAAGACAAAGAATTAGTCAAAGTCTTTATAGGTCCACAAAAAGGGAGGCCAAAGAATGAAAATCAGAAGGGAAGAAGGCTTACTTGATTGAGGTAAAATATGGTGAGCCTACTGGACCAAATGTGTCAAGGTGGGCCACATATTTGGGCACAAGAATAAGGTCTCATTTGGATGTTACCAAATCCAACTTTGCAGATCAAGATCTAAAAAATGTTGATCAAGTGATCCAACAAATGGAAAATGTTTTTGAGACTATTGGTTGAAGGATTTCTAGTAAATATTATAAGCGCAGAATGAGAATTTTGATGAATAACTTCAAGCATAAATGCAGAAAATTAATTTTGGATGGAAAAGATAGGGAGAGTAACTTGACTCCCAAGCAATGGGAAGATTTGAAGGAAAGTATGTGTGTTGAAGAGTGTTTTTCAAAGAGTATAAGAGCGAAGAAAGCAAGAGAGTAGGTGAAGGCTCGATATTTTTTGGGTCTGTTAGCGTTCGAATCTGCCTCAGGCTGAGGAAGGCAAAACTCGAGGCAACATCAAACCAAGCTCAACCTCGTAGCTAGCCCTACGAGGACAGGAGAGGGCTCTCTCCAGTCAATCTCGATAAAATGAGCAATAGGGTGCGAGATGACTTAAAATGGGAACTGATTTTAGGCTAGTAAATAGATATGAATGAGGTTTTTAATAAATGACTGGTTCTCTGGGCTGTATGGGGCAAAGACAGCAAGAGCAGATATTTAATCAAAGGCACAGATTATTTCATAAGGCAAGATAGGAGTGAAGTTTAACAATTAAACTGAAATTAAATGGAATGTAAATACTGTTTAAGAAAGCTGAAAAGGGCATTAAACAATGAATCCTTTCCAACAGAAGAAAATTACACAAATACTGAAAGCTCTCTCAAGGCAGAGCAAATAAATTGGATTCTACCTCCCTTACTGTAAAGCATTCAACTGGAAACGATTATGAATGAACTATGAAACATTACAAAAGACATATGAAACAGAAAGAAGGACACATTTGCTAAATTCGTACCACAAGAATCTTATAAACCAGAGCTGTACCATTCATTAATTCTCTGTCAAACAATTGTACAATGAAGCTCTGTATTTCTCCTCCACACACCTCTCCCAGAACTCTCCTTTCAAATTATTTTTCATACAATAAATAAAACTATCTGTGGGAAAACAGATCGACCCAAAAACAAGGGCGCTGTTTCAACTGAAATTACAAAGATAGAAAAGAGCGATTCATCTATTCTAAAAACAGAACAGCGTCCCCCTAAATATTCTGATGACCAATGAAAAGGCGTAGTGTGGATCGTGAATGAGGACAAAATAAGCATTACGTTCCTATCTTTCTGCATCTGCTCTCGGCTTTCTCAGCCATCTTCATTTTCCAAGTAATGGTGAGATCAATAAAAATGTATGAACCAAATCAATAGATTCCAACCGCAAATAGCCAGTAGCCAAGACATACGTGAAATAACTGATGATTTTACATATATATGCCATATCCATTATTAGTTTGAAAGTCTAATTTTCAAAAGACTCCAAGCTGTGAAGACTCACTAATTGGTAGGAAGCCAATATTAATTTCCAAATAACAGTTAGATTGATAGGAAATGAGAACCAGATCGATAGAAATTACACTAGCTACTTGCATTGCTCTTCTAGTAGCCAAAACGCGCATGAAAGCATTGATGACACCTTGTTATCTGAAGCTATCCCAAAACCTTGCCAGCGTATTCTACCTTTGCTGTCTAGCAAAAATATATAACTTGTTAGAAGGTTCAATATGTTGAGCTCTTTCCTCAAGTCATAATGATCACCAAATGCATAGACAACATGTCTCTGAAGACCCCTGGGCATTGGAATGAAAAGAGAGACCTAGGAGTGTAGCATGTAGATCGACAATTCTATCACTACTCTCTACATGGTCATTTGCGTTTCCAGCATCTACAGGAAGAGAATGTTTTCTACCATCCACAAATTCCACAATTAAAAGAGGGAACCTTTTAGCAGCAATAGTTGGAATAAGAGTCTTGTTTGCAAATCCAACCTTGCCACCATGCTTCTTCAGCTCAGAAATGTCTGCAAAATAGCCTTTATTTAACTCATCCCCACTGCAAGCCTGGCACGCTCCTTCTCGATGGCCTCTTTGTTGGTAAATTGATAAAAGTCAAAGAATCGGCGAATAGTCTTCTTCACGGGCTTTAGACAAAAGATAATTGATCGTTTTAGAAACATGCATGCCACGGGCACTCTTGCTGCGAGACTTCTCCCCATCGCATCTGCATACCATTTGGAGCACACAAATTGAGTTGATTTAGAAAATTCGATGAAGATTTTAATGAATTTTGAGCTTAGAAGTTTTGTGCGCCGCGCGAGAGGCTCAATGCGCCGCGCCAGTGTTAAATTACACTGCCAATTTCTCCTCAGTGCGCCGCGCGCACTCTCTACACCATATCTCGGCCCTTCTAAAACGCATTTCCATCCCTCCAAACTTCAACTCGGCTTTTCTTTTGGGCGTTTTGACAATTTCTTGCTTGGTAGTTGTGAGAAGTGCCCGAGGTCTGCAAACATTGCCTCAGAACCAGTGATGCACAATAGAATGAATCCCAAGGACATCCAACCTCCCCGTTGTGTCTTTTTTCAAAAAGTTGTACATGTAATATGGAGAGAGTGCCCGATGTACATGTGGATTCCAACAAATAATATTATAGAGGCCAATCGCTCTGATGCATAGTAGCCAAGTCAAAACCTTTGGTGCAAACATGAAACCCACCCAATGTATGCCATGGTGTTGTAGTGCAAATAGGCCTATTATTGTAATATAAATTGAGAATTTTAACTGATTTTGACCGGCGAGCATCATGAACAGTCATCGTGACACTCTGGATAGTGTGGCTACCTATGCATTTGACAATGTTTCAGTTTTCAGTGAACTTGGTCTCAGATTTCAGATTGTCCAACTTCATTCTTGTATAAGGCACTTCTGGATAGCTACAAGCCACACATGGTTCACTTCCAGGATAATAACCATCAAACTCCACCAAACTGTTGAGCGTGTTGTATTTCGACAATTAGGATGATTTGCCAAGAGTTCATTTTGTGAATGGAGCGTATCATAAAACAAATTTGACAATTTCTTCTTCAAAACAGAGTTTTGAAGAAGAAATATCTTTGCGCATTTTTGACGATGACAATCCTGAAATAAAAACTCAATGAAGACATCCTCATGGCCTGCACATGTTATTTCACACTTCTGAAGACAAAACCCTGGACTCAAGAATTGAAATGACTCTTTTTGACCAAAATGGCATTTAATGACTGCAAATGATGAGAAATGACAGAGGACTGACAAGACTGAGTCTAACAGGGTCAAGGTGGGTTGCGAGCCAAACAACAAATATTTTTAAGTATACAATTTTTTTGTTGAATATTGTACATTGTGTTATGTGTTTTGATTTTTATTAATATCCAACTAGTTGTGCGTTGAAAAGTATTTGTAGGTTGAAGAAGCTAAAAGAGAACTAGTGGTGAGTGAAATGGCTCATTATATGGTAGATTTGGAAATTCCAAACATAATTATATGTCAGAAAATCCAATAAAAGTTATTTTCCATCTATTGACGTCGAGAGTAGACAAATAGGAGCTTTATATACTGTTGAAAACCATAGTAAGGATTATAATCATGCAATGCAATGTATAACTGGTTTGACAAAGACAATGTCAACCATAGCCTCCTCCATTGAACCTCTTGTTGCTGCATGGAAAAATAAGGAATTTAACATTGATTTAGATGAGGTAAGAAAATTATAATTCCCTTGCAACTAGTGCTTCACTTGAATTTGTAATATGTTAATGTTTTGGTTCCATTTCCCTTCACTCGTGAAGCCTTCTTTTATTGGAAATTCCTATCAATCACAGGAAGAAAATGTAAATTTGGGTGGTGCAAGAATGCTAAATGACTCAAAAAAGGGCCATGAACCTGTGAAGGTATGTTTTTGTAGATATCTACAAGATCTATATGCTTCTATTTTAGTGTTATTAAGATTTTAATGTTTTAATATTATATTTATTGTTTTCTGCTATGTTATAACTTATTGTGTTTTAATGTAATATTTGATTTGTGCATAATGAAATCATATATAGGATGTTAAAGGAAAAATGGTTACCTCGAGAGTTATAAAATATGACGAAATTGATGCACCTGAACATTCCCAATTGGTGCCAAATCCTGCTGGTATTTTAGATATTAACTCAGTGAGTGCATATTATTCAGTTAATTAAATATCTGTGTATGTTTTTGCAATTTAATTGTAATTATTATTTTCCTAATATCTATGTATACTTTTTTTTTTGACAGTGCTTATTTAATCCGGTAGGGCATGACCTACTCCAGGTAGGTGACAAAATGAATATATTAGATGCATATGACAATGCTATTTCTGGCATTGGACGAATTCAGTCAATTTATATCATACATGGAGTGCCACTTGGTCTAGAAGACGCAAATGTAAATGTCATTAACTTCACAAGTAACATCCCCCTTCCGTATGAAGATAAATAGATGGATGTGTTCGTTTGAAGGAGAAGGAAAATAGTTTCACTCAGTGGCCGAAGAAGTATTTGGAAAATTCATCGATCTAGATGGTCTTGTGGTTGTTCATATATAACTTCTCAAATCCAACCACTCTTTTTTGATAACTTGGATACATAACAAAAAAAAAAAATTCTTAATATTTGGACTAAGTTTTGAAACTCCTCATTTGGATTTTATTGCAAATAAAATGTTGACTAAATGATCACACATATTTTATAGAAAGACTTGGTCACCCTGGATGTCAACTATAAATTTTCCATAACTTGTTGATTGTATTGGTTTACAAGTTGATATTTTGGATGATACAATGGAAAACATGGGAATATATTGCTTGTTGTCACTAATGAAGGCTTATGGGTAAGTGATTTGTATGTAAATATGCTATGAGGTATTTTTGAATGTATGTTTGCATTTATGAGCTATTTTTTAAAATATGCATTTCATTGTTCAGACAAACAATTAAGGCTTTGGAAATGTTGTTGCTTCCTATGGAAAAATATGGAACAAAATCTCTTGGTTCCATGGGGAATGATACACCTTTAGCTATGATGTCAAATAGACTAAAAATAATATTTGAGTACTTAAATCAGATGTTTGATCAATTGAAAGACCCTCCTATTGATCCAATTCGTAAAGCAATTGTCACCTTAATGGAATGCATGATTGGTCCAGAAGGGTATCTTACAAAAACTAGTGAGAAGAAGTTCCATATAATTTCTCTTAAAGCTCCTCTTATTTCCATTGAGGAAACATAACCAATTAAAAAAATTAATCACTAACGTTGGTATAGCAAAGTGCTTGATATCACATGTCCAAAAGAATGTGGCTCTACAGGATTGGAAGAGACCATGGATAGGATATGCTTGGAGGATTGTATTGTAATTTGTGAAGGTTACAAATTACTAGTACTATTAGAAAGAGGTGGGTAATATAAATGTTTTTACTTCCCTAACTTGTCTATTATGGTTATTCTAATAGCCAAAGCAGGCTTTGATCATTGTTAATTCAAGGAGTCTACAGAGGAGAGTTGGGGTGTGAACTATCGAGCCTTGAATGACTTATTCCAGATATCAAAACAAAGAAAGGATACCTTTATATGTGAGGTTATTGTTCAAATGATTGAAATATACAATGAACAGGTCCGAGATACTGATTCTATTTCACATTGACCCCCCAGGAACAACAGCTGCACTGGGAAGAAGTGCAGATTAAATCTCAAATGGAGGGCCTCTTTGTTGAGAATATTAGGAAACTTTTAATGATGTCTATGAGAAAAAGGGTATTGCTGGAGAAGATTTCCCACTTAGATACTGATATGGGTCTCCCCGTGGATTTCAGAACTAATTTATGCAACAAGTATCTTGAATTTTTTAAGGTTGTTGATACATATTATGGGCTTGCATTGGAGTTAACTTCGTGGGATCCTACTCTTGCAGTCTCTTTTGCAGAAAATATTATAAAATCTAAAATATTTCAAATTCAAATAAATCCGAGATGAAATATTTTAATAGATAATCACATACAGTGAATTCAAATACCAACACCACAGCCAAAATGGCCCATATGGCATTCCCACCAAAGGTGTGATCCTGAAACATTGGCCTAACGAAGTAGAAAAGAGAGACACAAAAGACAATGCAGGGCCAACTTTGATGTAATGGATAAGTTTTTGAGGATCCTCTGCACCCACTTGAGAAGTCTTCATGCACAAAGGACAG
The DNA here is from genome assembly GCA_034641835.2 of Pinus albicaulis. Classification (NCBI taxonomy): domain Eukaryota; kingdom Viridiplantae; phylum Streptophyta; class Pinopsida; order Pinales; family Pinaceae; genus Pinus; species Pinus albicaulis. The sequence goes on from CM076573.1 coordinate 143,792,054, forward strand.
ATTTTTTACATCGCTTGAAGTCCTATAATATTATGCTAACCAGACAATCATGGAATTTCTTCTCACATTCATCCTTTCTTGGACATTGATCTTCTACTCCATAGACATTGAATGAATCATTGTGTCACCTATATTAACGATTTATTTCTACTCAAACTCCCAATAATTTATGAAAATTGGCACGCTTTACTCCACTTATAAAAACAAGTTTCAAGTTTCAACTAACTTATATTCTGTAATATCAGTCAAGCTGTATTCGATTGCATGAGCCTATAAGTAATTTAAATTCGACAAGCTCGCTCTATCTTAGAATTCTATGGGCTGAGAAGCATGCCTGTGCAGTAATTCATGAGTTGCTGAGTCTTACGGTGGAGAAGAGAAAACTGGTTGATACTCTGACTCATTTCAGGCATGCCTTCAAGTTTTCTAACAAGGTAAAACTCAGGAACTTTTTAGCTCTGGATTCCTCAAAAGTTATAAACTGTTAACCCACTAGTTGAGTAATAATGTAAAATTAAAGTGTTACCCAGTTCAGCAACAATGCAAACTATTGACTGTTAAATATTTACTGTTTTAGAATTTGGCAGTTACATCAATATGTTGTTAATGCTTACACTTTTTTAAGTGATAACCCTTGAAGAATGGTGGACGAAAAAGCTAGAGAAGCTAAGAAACGTGAAGCAATGAAAGCCAGTGTGAATGCCTCCACACAAGACAAAAATACAGGTATGCATTTTTTCAATTCAGCTTATGTGTGACTTCAACTGATGGCTTGTCCGTTAGTTGTGGTGGCATACTATTTTTTTGTGACATCAGTTTCTTTTCCTCCCTGCTCCTTTTGGTCCATAGCTCCCAAATTTTGGTGTGTGTTTATACATTATGTATTGGGGTTCCCATGAACAGAGATGGTGGCAAAAGTATTGGAGACTCACTGGGGCCCTGTGTTGGAGGAAGCTGGATTCTCATTACCTCCCGAAGCTTCAAGCGAGGATAGTGAAAATATGTTGGAGGATGGACCTGAGATCGGTAATGAATATATGGGCAATCTTAGTTTGGTGTTTTCACTTTTGATTTCTTGGGATTTTTACTACTAGGTTAGCATCACCAAATTATTTTGTCCTCTTCACTACATTATGTCTTGAACTGAGTGCATTTTACAAAGTATTCATATAGCAGTCTTCTCTATTTTTAAGTTTATGACTTTCGGATTATGGTTTCCTGACAATTTCTCTAGGTTCCTTTTTTCAACATATTTAAGGTTATTTTTATGTTGCTAAATTTAAAAATTTGATTACTTACATGCTGGAGAATGGAATTTAGCATTTTGCAGTGAAGAACTGTTAAAATTCAAAGTATTTTGCTTTAACATATGTTTTCTTTTCCACCTTTCCCCAGGTGTGCTATTTTTTAATGAGTTATTTTTTTTCTTTGTTACTTCAATTTGTCCAAGGGCAGTAAGGGTTTGGAGAATCCTAGCTTAAAATGGTGCAATTAAAGCCTGATGCATAGTTTGATATTATTTCTGCAGAAGATGGAATCATACCTAGCAGACCACTTCCTTCTGAATTCCATGTAGAACCACATACAGACTATGATGGAGCTGCATTTAAATGGGGTCTGATGCACCATAGAGAAAGTGCAGCAGATTGTTGTCAGGCTTGCTTAGACCAAGCAAAAAAAGTTGAAGAAGGTGAAAAGAAGTGTAACAGAGATGGTGGAAAAATTATTGGAGACTCACTGGGGCCCTGTGTTGGAGGAAGTTGGATTCTCATTACCTCTCGAAGCTTCAAGTGAGGATAGTGGAAAGATGTTGGAGGATGGACCTGAGATCTGTAATGAATATATGGGAAATATTTGTTTGGTTTTCTCACTTTTGATTTCAATCTTGTTCTTCTTTTTGTTGCACATTTTTGTTTACATGCTCTGAGATTTTGTTACCCTTAAGTCTTGGGAGACCATGTATTAGCTTGGGTAGGAAGCATAGAGCCCCCTGCATTTCGTCTTTGACAAACATTAATAATGCATGAGGTAGAGAGGTAGTAAGGGAGAATACTAGTTTGCAAGGGTTTTGGTTTTTCTTGCCTACTGCATTTTTTTATTGGCTTTTTTGATCATTGCATTGTCTGTATCCTTGGATACTAGGGCTCTGCTCAAGTTGAATAAATTCATAAGCCAAGATCTTATTGGCATTCTCTCTGATTGGAATGAAAATGACAACTACCCTTGCTCATGGAGTAGGCTTACAAGTGATGGCTTAGGAAGAGTTGTGGGCCTCAACATTATCAATAGCTTGGATGGGAATAATGGGGTATGGGAATAACAACCATGTTGAGCCATGATCTAGGTTTTTGCACTTTGCCACATCTAGAATAGAACTTTCAACAAGTTGTTCAGGAGCTGGGATATTTCCAGAATCGATCCCTCCAATTGCATTGTCTTTTGCTTCATAACTTTGTGGTAAAAAAGGGGTTATTCTGGATTCTTTGGTTGGGTACCAAGGAGGAAATCAGGTGGCTTTTAGGCTTACAGGTAAATTGTCTCCATTTGTTGTAACTTTGATAGAGTTTCACATTTTATTTATGCCTTAAAATGAAATCTTTGGAGAGATTCCAAGAGAGATCACAAAACTAAGGGCTCTAGAAGTACTTCAACTTCAGGACAATTATTTTACTAGATAAATTTTGTTGGAATTAAAGGAATTAATTACATTATGTGCACTTAGCCTTGGGTATAATTTCCTTAGTGGAAGAATTCCTATGGAACTTGGCATATGTCACAAATTGCAAATATTAAATATAGCGGGAAAGATGCAAAATGGGTCAATTCCCCCAAGTCTTGGGGATTTTATGGAGCTAAATTTTTTATCTTCATATTTCAATCAACTCTCTAGAGTGATAGAAGTAGATCTATTGAGAACGTGCTAATCCCTGGAGTATTTCCATCTATCGAGTAACTCATTGATTGGTGAAATTCCTGCATAGTTGGGGAATTGTTCTAGACTTAGTTTCATTTCCCTGTTTCCAAATATTTTAGATGGAGTTATCCCAATAGAGATTGGCAAACAATCCATGCTTGAAATGCTAGATGTTTTAAGGAATTCCCTCACTCATGAGATTCACAAGGGGCTGGGAAATTGCCATGAGCATTATGTACTTGTGTTCACAATCTGCTGGACTACACCCCTGGAAAAAATTATATTGATTCTGAGCCTACTAGTGGTTTATCAAACAGTGAAAAATTGGAGCTCAACTATTTTCAAGGAGATATTCCTACCGATCTTACCACACTTCCTCGAGTTAAGATTATTTGGGCTCTACAGACAACTCAAAATGGAACCTTCCCTGAGGGTTGGGGTGAATGTAGTAGCTTGGAGATCCTTAATTTGGGTCAAAATCTTTTGACTAGTCGAATTCTTATAGTTCTCGGTAGATGCAGGAACTTGTATTTTCTCGCTTGAGAGGAAATCAACTTAGAGGGATGATTCCTGAATTTCCATTTTCTTTTATGCTTTTCTTTAATGTTAGTGGAAACAAATTATCTAGCAACATTTCAACTTGCTCGAATAATAGCGTCACCAAACCACCACTACTTTCAATAAATGAGTTTTTCGATATTTCGCAAGCTCGGGTCACCTTTACTGCTCTTTATTCATCTCTCTTTATGTGTGGTCTTGGGGAAGCAATCCAGATACTTCCATTCTATCTAATCTCTTTATGTGTGGTCTTTGGGGAAGCAATCCAGTAATTTCCATTCTATCTAAGGGTCTGACGGTGCTTCATGATTTCAAACGGTAACAACTTCAATGATTTGCTTTCTCCACCACTAATAGATGAAGGGATAATGAAAGAACAACCATATTATGGATTATTATTAAATGACAACCAATTTTTAGGGAATATTTATAGCTCCCTTTTTGCTTCATAATAGATATTTTAGAGCTTTGCCTTGAATTTTAGGGCAATCAAATATCAGGGGAAATTCCTGCAGAGGTACTAGGGAATTATAAATCATTGAAGTGCTTAGAGACCTCACATAATCAAATTAAAGGATCAATATCATTCACCCTTGGGAATATAAAATCATGAACGCCCTCTGCCATATGCTATGAGTTGTCTAGCATATATTCCACCATTCACATAGCTTCTAACAATTGACATGTGGGAGCTCATACATTTTCTCATTATATAAAACTCAGGAACTTTTTAGCTCTGGATTCCTCAAAAGTTATAAATTGTTAACCCACTAGTTGAGTAATAATGTAAAATTAAAGTGTTACCTAGTTCAATAACAATGAAAACTATTGAATGTTTTAGAATTTGGCAGTTACATCAATATGTTGTTAATGCTTACATTTTTTTAAGTGATAACCCTTGAAGAATGGTGGACGAAAAATCTTGAAGAAGCTAAGAAACGTGAAGCAATGAAAGCCAGTGTGAATTCCTTCACATAAGCCAAAGATACTGGTATGCATTTTTTCTATTCAGCTTATGTGTGACTTCAACTGATGGCTTGTCCGTTAGTTGTGATGGCATAGTATTTTTTTGTGACATCCGGTTCTTTTCCCCCCTACTCCTTTTGGTACATAGCTCCCAAATTTGGGTGTGTGTTTATACATTATGTATTGGGGTTCCCATGAAAAGAGATGGTGGCAAAAGTATTGGAGACTCACTGGTGCCCTGTGTTGGAGGAAACTGGATTCTCATTACCTCCCAAAGCTTCAAGCGAGGATAGTGGAAAGATGTTGGAGGATGGACCTGAGATTGGTAATGAATATATGGGAAATCTTAGTTTGGTGTTTTCACTTTTAATTTCTTGGGATTTTGACTACTAGGTTAGCATCACCAAATTATTTTGTCCTCTTCACTACATTATGTCTTGAAAGCGTGTTTTACAAAGTATTCATATAGCAGTATTATCTATTTTTAATTTATGACTTGAGGATTATGGTTTCCTAACAATTTCTCTAGGTTCCTTTTTTCAGCATATTTAAGGTTATTGTTATGTTGCTAAATTTAACAATTTGATTACTTACGTGCGGGAGAATGGAATTTATCATTTTGCAGTGAAGAACTGTTAAAATTCAAGGTATTTTGTTTTAACATCTGTTTTCTTTTCCACCTTTCTTCAGGTGTGTTATTTTTGAATGAGTTATATTGTTTCTTTGTTACTTCAATTTGTCCAAGGGCAACAAGGGTTTGGGGAATCTTAGCTTAAAGTGGTGCAATTAAAGCCTGGTGCATATTTTGATATTATTTATGTAGAAGATGGAATCATACCTGGCAGGCCACTTCCTTCTGAATTCCATGTAGAACCACATACAAAATATGACAGAGCTGCAGTTAAATGGGGTCTGATGCACCATAAATAAAGTGCTCCAGATTGTTGTCAGGCTTTCTTAGACCAAGAACAAGGTGAAAAGAAGTGTGAAATTTGGGTTTACTGTCCATTTGAACCTGGTTGCTATTCTCCAGATATATATCAGCACAAGCATCAAGAATGTTGGCTAAAGCAGGTAGAATTATCATGCTTCCTCTATTGGATATCTTGCATCTTCTGCTATGTGGATTCATAGAGGATATTTCGCTTTGGATGTTAGATTATTTTGTCAAGAAAGATGTTGAAATTGATTTTTTGGGGAATCTACATACATATTTATGCAAGTTCGAGCCTTTCTTGCTAAATCAGGGACAACTTACTGAAGGGTAGTTTGAAAATTTGTGTTTGTTCTTATTCAAGTTTGAGTTTATTTCAAGACTGCTATAGTCTATGGTCATGTGCGATTATGAATTATAAATTTATATACTTATGATGTTTCTAGGTTGGAGACTGTACTATTTTCATTGGAGGATGCTACTATTGATGCACCCAAGGCTCTTGAGTTACTTGGTAGGATTCTCGCAAAACTGGTTGTTGAAGGGACATTCTTTATTCAAGATATAGCAAGGGAAATCAAGGATGGAGGTACATAGCCAGGAATCTTATTAGAAACGAGGGGATTTTGAGGTTTTTCTCAAGAAGAAAATTTCAAGGTAGTCTGCTCACAATTTTAATGCCTAATCAATTTTGTGGTTTATCTATGATCTCTCATGTTGAAAAGTGAATGGTTGGTTAGTTTTCAGCTCGTGCTCACAATTTTGGTTCCTGAAGCTCTAGCACTTTATAACAAAAATAGGCAAAGTCAAACAACACAAATGGTCCACTAGCTCTTTTCATTTGCTAATATTATAATGAAGTTTTTTTAGAGGCGTTGTTTGTTATTTTGTTTGTTTTGGTTAGAAAAGGGTTTGCTCTTGGTTTTATGTGATTTTCAATTAATTATCGTATGTAGCATGTTGAGAAATGGGAAAGAATAACGTGACATTTATTTTGCAGAAATTGATGCTGAAGGAAAATTGCTTTGACATTGTTGATGTTAAGGTATATGTTGTATAAACTATTTATAGTCTAATTTATGTTATATTCTAGTGTTCATTGTCCTTCATTTCTTACACTGCGTTGTATTTTCTTTTTTTCTTTTTTTTCAGAAAATGAAATCAATATTGATGGTAAGAAACATGAATTGAAAAAAGAGGAGAGCAATAACATCGGAGCAACAAATGCAAAAAGAGAGAGGAGAACTAATCTGGTGATACCCTTAGAGCCAATATCTCGCATAAGACACACATATAAATATTGATGATCATGTCTTCAGAGTTGATGAATTCACCTGTAATGCCTTGACAACACAACGATAATGTTTTGAAATGATGAAACATCATTTCACATGTAAATTGTTGTCTAACTAATATTAAGTTGGAAACTCATATTGTAATACTTTAACATTTCATATAATATAATTTATGTGGTTGAAATTATTTATAGTTGCACTTGATGTTGTTTAGTATTGTAATTAAAATATAAGACTTTGTGTTTTCATATTAGATGAACATGCACATTGTACGACATTTTTTTAATCATACAAATTAATTTATGTTGATTAATAATGAACACAAATAAAATGAACATACGACTAAATTAGTCATTTATAATGATTATTAATGAAATTAAATAAAATGAATATAAACTACTAAATTAGTTGTTTATATAATGAATAAATGGCTACTGCAAATCATAATTTGTGACTACAAATGACGACTAAATTTTGCATATATACAACTATTAGTAGCTAATTTACAGTATCTTATAACACAACTAAAATTTAGTCATATTTCTTCGGTCATTAATTGGTTTCAAACAATGACTAAAATTTGCATATATATGACTATTAGTAGCTAATTTACAATATCTTATAACACGACCAAGATATTGGTCATTAATTGGTTTTCTCGGGTGATCATATAGTAATATATTTTGTTGTATATTTGGTCATTAATTGTGACATTTAATGACCAAATAAAAGACCAAATCAATGACCAGATGAATGACCAAATGAATAACTAAATGAATGACTAAATCAGTGACTAAATCAATGACCAAATATACAAATAGATAAAAAAATCGAGATAACCAATTAATGACTAAGCTAAAAATGACCAAAACTTGGTCACGTTATAAGATATTGTAAATTAGATACTATTAGTCACCGACTGAAAAATAGTCGTTTATATGCAAATTTTAGTCATTTTTTTACAAACTAATTAGCCATTTTGTACTAGTGCTAGATTCTTTACCCAAGCCTTGGTTGTGCTCTTGGGTGACCCATCAAAAGTAGGTAGAAAGAATCTACCCAAAGTGTGTTGCATGCACCCTCTTCTTCTATTGTGGTTACTGGGTCTTCTATCTTCTTTGATTTGACAAAACCCTTGGAAGTTTAGATGCTCCTTGAATCTTCTAGACTGAGATTCATATTCTTGGAGATAGTCACTAAGAGTTTCCTCCTTTGGTGTTTCTCCTTCCTCTTCTTCTCTTTCCAAGAATGCAGGCATGGTACCACGTTCTAGATCTGATGGTGTAGATGAATGCTCACACCCATAATGTGAAAACCTGGAGCTTTATTCATGTACAAGCTCTCTTAGAGAATCTTTATATCTCTCTATCCTCATCTCTTTGATGTATCTATTAATGCCCTGCATAATCCTTCCCTTTAATTTCTCCCGATAATGGGGTATGGCCTCCATATCTTCTGCAGATATTATCCTTTCTATGAGAAGCCTCCTTAGATGACATGATGGCTGAAGTATACAGGTTGAGCCAAGATTATGCTCTGATACCACTGTAATATCCCAAAATTGGGAAAGCAACAATATAGCACATAAAACTGGAAATATGCAGAAATATCACTTAATTAAAACATGAGACAACCATAGAGACATTCCATTATGATTTTAATAACAAAAATAGGTACAAATTCTTGAGGAAAATATCACTCAAGTTGAGCAAACAAGCCTCCCAAGAAAGGACACACCTAGATCTGAAATGTTGCTAATACAATATGAGCTAGAATGTCAAAACTGCATTGTATATGAGGGGATAGCTACAGTTGAGAATGGAATCACATGTATATGCTACTATAATGATACAATAGTTCAAGGAATATAGATCCAAGCCCCAAAACATATTTCTAGGACAACCCAGAAAAGGTTTATGGAAATACACACTATACAAAAATAGCAGATTTGGCCCTAGGGTTGAATAATATCTGCAACTGAATCATTGATGGGAGGTGGCTGATCTGAGATATGAGATGGTTGATCCTCCTCCAATAGATCTCCTAAATGAAGGGTTGATCCCATCAAAGGAAACACAACTCCTCCAACTAGGGAAATAAACCCACTGCTGCAACTACTCTATAAAATAACGTAGTCCTTGAGGGAAACTGAGCTGTAGATGATGATAGCTACTTGTACTGGTGCCAAAATATGAAATGAGGTCCTGAGAACTTCCTCACAAGATTCCGGATGAAAGGATGATCCCTCAAATGGAAAACTAGCTCAGAAATTGGAGATCTCTCTCCTCCACTGCTACACCCCTGCAACACAAACCAACTCTAAACATAATTGTGTTGTATATGAGACTAAAGCTTCAAAAATTACAGATAGTGGTAATGCAGCTCAATACAACCTCTCCTGAGTAGGAACTCTAGGTCCCCCAAGGATGAGGTTGGGATTTCTGCTCAGAAACACCCTTGGGCTAAACAACACAACAAACCCTGCTAAAAAACAAGAGCATGCATAAATATGTCACATGACAAATATAGATCTAAAAAGATCGAAATAAATAATAAAAATACATCCCTTCTAATGCTTCCATCCTCTTCCTTTTATGCTTGGTGAGCTTCCTCACCCTGGGTTCCACTCAATAATGGAGCTACTCTCATGCATACACTCCTCCTAAATGACTGTGTTGTCCTCCATTAATCCTCCATGATCTCCATAACAACATTGTTGATTTGGTCAACATTGACCTATTCCACATGCTCTAGCCCCTGTTCACAACTTAGGGTGCTTTATTAAGTTGAAATTACGATCCACTTTCACATGAGAAGTGGTTTATTCTTCATAAAGAGATTTATGGGTCTCCCTACCCACATATTCACCTATCTAAGTGAAAAAAAAAATTTTTAATATTCCAATTAATTTTGGAATATTACCGCAGTTCGAGGTGGGCACATATTTCAATGCAAGTGGAACCATGAGTAGGCCCAGAAACAGGGAGCGGAACCATGAGCCTTGAAATTTTCCCAGGGAGGTAATTTTTCTCCATGTCGGAATATAGTCAAGTTTACAATCATTTTTCATGGTTTTTCATAGGGGATGCGATGGCAAGGTCAAATTCGCTTTTGAGTTGCATATTTCCAGCCACCCATGGAGTAACATCTTGGAGGAATCTAAGGGGAATCTAAAAGATTCCCTTTTTCCCCAGATCTTCACTTTCTCATAATTCAAAAAATGGACAGTCGATTTTTCACTATTCGACGTCACAAATCTGATGGCATATTCAGATTTTCCATTTGAGCTTTATATTTTTCGACCACTTTCCAAAGTGGAGTTGCAGGTGTCATTTTTCAGCAAGTGAGCAATCATTTTCACACATTTTGACACCACGAGATTAATGGTGATTTCAGATCCAATAACAAATCAACTCATTCTTCAATCATCTTCAGCATGAGATATATGATGAGTTTATTTCATGTACTTCTTTGTCTTTTGTATCTGAGATACATTGTGCTGTACAGATCCCTATTGATGCTGATGCGGGATCTTGTTTTTGTTCTTGACGTGGGATGTACTTTATATCATGGATTTGTATTATGTTTGATATCCCTTTGATTCCATGTTGGTGAGATACTCATTGTGACATGTATGTTGTTTGATATCCCTTTGTTTTCCATGTTGGCAGGATACTCATAGTCATTATGTGTGAGAAGTTGTCATACTGATAGGATTCCTTCTTGTGTGTGAGAGTTACATAGTGGAACATCTCTTAGAGAGGTCAAGCCACTCCTGCATGAGGAAATTTTCCTTGTATGTCAGAGAAAACACATCCATGTACATCTTCACTCATTATAACACTTAAAGCAATGACCTACACCATCTTAACATCGAGGCCCGGAGATGTAGTCCCTCTTGGACGAACTCCGTTATCAAGCTATGTGTTCTTATGATTACTTATCTTGAAATGTTATGTTCATCTTCTTTACAGCATGTAGTCGTTCATTTATGTTCATTAATGCTTTGATAAATTTTAATCCTAACATATCAGTCGAAGTAAAAGGTCTTGGTTAAGGGTACCAAGAATTTACCCTGGATCATCTCGCAATACAGTGGTGCCAACTTGGCACGTGATCTAATCTTCAAGGAGCTCTGCTTTTGCTTTATGCGCAAATACACATGCTCCCTAACGTGAAACTCCTTAAATTCCTTGTGTTGGTCGGCATAAATATTTTTCCTATCATGTGTTGTCTTTAGATTCTTCTTGATAACCTACATTTCTTGTTCCATCTCTGCCAACATGTCTGGTCTTATCAACAACCTATTCATTGGATCAGTCCACTTGATGGGAGTATTACAACTCCACCCGTATAGTACCTCAAATAGACTCATCCTCATTGACTCCTGATAACCATTGTTGTAAGCAAACTTGACCAATGGAAGGTACTCTTCCCATCTCCTTTGCTAATGCATGGTATACATCCTCAACATATCCTCCAGAATCCTGTTGACCCTCTCTATCTGTCCATATTTTTGTGGGTGATAAGGCCAAATCTGTCCCCAATCCCATAAACAACTCCTTCCAAAAATTGGAAGTGAACTTAACATCCATGGCCGACACAATATTCTTCATGCAATCTCATGATATCCCTAATGAAGACCTGTGCCACCTCACTAGTTGAATAAGTAATATTCACTAGAATGAAGTGAGCTACCTTTCTCAACCTATGGACTACAACCATGACAGAATCACGCTTCCTCGATGTCCTTGGAAAAATTGTAATGAAATCCATGGAAATGGCCTCCCATTTCCATTGTAGAATCGGAATAGGTTGAAGAAACCCACCTAGATGCTTACACTCTTCTTTCACCTCCTGATAGTCCAAACATCTGGCCATAAACTCTGCCACTTCCTTCTTCAGATTCAACTAGTAGTATAACTTCTTCACTGTTGTCAATGTCTTCTGATATATTGGTTGAACTAAATATGGATTGACTTGAAACTCCCTCAATATAGACTTCTTGAGCCCACTTTAATCTAGCACATATATCCTATCTTTGAATCTCACCAAACCATCTGTCGTGAGATGATTATCCACATCCTGATCACCTGCACCCTATTGTAACATGTGCTTAATCTCCTTATACCTATCATCCTATTTTCCTTCCTGTAAGATCTAATCCTATAAATATATCCCATACGAGCTCCCTGCTGCAACATGTTTCATCTACACTCTCCTACTGAGAGAACATTCAACCCTGTTCTCCTTTCCCTTAATGTATCTGATCTCAAAATCAAACCCATTCAGATTCATTTGGTGAAACATATATCTCAACCCATTGTGATCGCTCATCAATACAAACCTCCTGCCAAGAGATGATGCCTCCACATCTTTAAAGAATGAATAATAGCTTCCAACTCAAGATCATGAGTCACATAGTTCTGCTCGTTCTCATTCAATTTCCTAGACTCATAATGCACCACCTATCCCTTCTACATTAGGAATCCACCAAGTCCTCTTTTGAAAGAATCTGTACACACCATGAATTATTTATCCAAATCTACAATCTTAAGAACTAGAGCATTTGTTAACAACTACTTCAACTGCTCAAAATCGGTTTCACAGTCCTCTGTCCATTCAATTTTCTTACCTTTTCCTTGCAATTATTTAATAGGATATGCAATGTGCAATAAGTTCCTGATGAACCTCCTATAGTAACTTGCTAACCCCATGAAGGGTCTAACTTCATCCAAATTTATATGAGTTTTCCACACCACGATATATCTAATCTTTTCCAGGTCCACTGCTATGCCTTCCTTGGAGACAACATGTCCCAAGTAATGTACCTCTATTTGAAAGAAACTACACTTGCTAAGATTGGAATAAAAATTATTCTCTCTTAATAATCTCAATAATGTTGCTAAATTTTTTGCATGCTCCTCCTCATTCTTAGAATATATCAATATATCATTAATGAAAACAATCACAAACTTGTCCAAATTAGGACGAAACACGCTATTCATCAAACACATGAAAGTAGTAGGAGGATTATTCAAACCAAAAGGAACCACAAAAAACTCATAATGCCCATTCCTGGTCCTGAAAGCAATCTTGTAGATGTTCTCTTCTTTGATGCATACATGATGGTATCCTTATCTCTGATCAATCTTCAAGAACATTGTTTCTCCCTTCAACTGATCAAACAAGTCGTCAATCCTCGAAAATGGATATATGTTCTTGATTTTAACCTTGTTCAGTTACCTATAATCAATGCACAACCTGAGAGTACCATAATTCTTCTTCAAGAACAATATTGGTGCACCCCAAGGTGATACACTTGGCCTAATATATCCCTTATCAAGAATTTCCTTCAGCTGCAACTTCAAGTCTACTAACTCTGGTGTTCTCATCTTGTAATGTGCCTTTGATGTTGGTGTTGCTCACGGTACCAACTCAATAGAAAAATATACTTCCCTGTGGGGAGGAAAATTTGGAATCTCTACTGGAAACACATCCTAGAACTGTTGCAATATAGATTACCTCTTGAATATTTATGCATCCTCAACATCCTTACCCTTGTCCTTGGAAATATGAATTATAAACATTACACACCCTTTCCTGGAATTGTGCTTATCCTGCATAGATGTGACCATCCTAAATGAAGTAGGATTATTATTTCCCTGCAAGATTATCTTTCTTATTATCATCTAGGCAAGATTATATTTATCATTATCATCTAGGCACTCAATTTCCTTATCATAACAATCTACCTTGGTCCTGCGAATATGCAACCAATCCATTCCCAAAATCATAATATATGATCTCAATGGAAGTACATTTAGGTGTGTTTTTGTAGGCATACCATTCAACTCAAATGCACAAGATCTTACCCAGTGATGAACTCTCTTCTTAGTACCTATAACCAACTGCACCAACCAAGAATATTCATGCACTTCTTTTCTAGAGCCACACTTATCAACCAAGACAATTTTAACATAACTATAATTATATCTAGGATCAATCAAAATAGAAACAACTCGACCATAGAGCTTACCTTCCATCTCAATAATGGATTCTTGATGGTCTTCCTAATTGTTGTCCACGTGTGCATAAATTGAAGGAATGTTATGACCAGCATCCCCAACTGTCTACGCCTCCTGGGTGCTATATGTCTGAGGCCTGCCACCTGTTATAGTGAAAAATCCTTCTTGTGATAATATTTGCCACATATCCAACACTACAATGGTACCCTACCATCACCTCTATTCTATTTCTCTCCAAGTTGCGACCCATGCCCCTTCTCAACTGCATTGAAGTTTTTGTAAGGAGAAACATGTTCTTTCTGACCTACATCCTGATGTATTCCCCAATTTGGTGGCCACTTTCCTTTAACTTTATAATTTCCCTTGAAATCACGCTTAGGCTCAGTTTTGCGCTTTGAATACTCATAAAAATGCTTCAACTTCTGGATGGCCTCCTCCAACGATTTAGGCTCATCAAACTCAATTCGGTATTTATATGTTGTTGGTAACCCATTGATGAATCTATGAATCTTATCCTTCTCATCCTGGAGGTAAGGCACATGCCTCAAAAAATCCAAGAACCTGCTAGTGTACTCATCATCTGTCATACAACCCAACTGAAACTCATAAAATTCCTTAGCTCTATCATCATAGTACCTCTCTGATAGGTACTTCTTCTTGGAGAGTCTCTCAAAATCATCCCAAATCAACTATTCTTCCCAAATTTCCTTGACATTCTTCACATGTTCCCACCAAATAATTGTTTTTCCTTTGAGACTGAAGGTGGCTATCTTGGATTTCATGTTCTATGAGTAGATATGCAATCTGAAGAATTTATTCATCCCAAGAAACCATGCCTTTGCATCTTCTAACTTCTTAATCTCTCCATCAAATGTAGGAGGCTTGACTTTCTTGAACTTCTTAGGCAAGTACTCACTCCTTCTATAAGGATGATGATGTTGATGATGGTGTTAATGTCTCCTAGACGAGGAACTAGAATTATGCCCATACATACAATTCCTCTTGGTAGGTGTATTGAGTGATATGCCGCCTCTAATTGTATCCCATTTATCCAACCTATATCTGGACCGAGACCTACTACCATATGCTCCATTAGTCTTCTCTTCCTGCTCTTGACTGATCCTCAATTGTCCCTGTCTCTGCAACTCTGGCAAGTTCTGAAGAATCATTGCATTGAATTCTACCTACTTTTCCTGAGCCATTGCAAGTATTTCCTGAGCCTCAACCAACCTGTCATTGTCTGCTTTGAAAAAAAAATTATCTTCCCTCAAACTCCTCAATGTATCTAATATACCAGGAGAATACTCATCTCCTTGTTGCCCAACTTATATGTAGGGAGAGTCATGTGAACTGTAGTCCACCATTTTTCTCATCATCTCTGATTCTCTTCTTCCTACATGTGTACCATGTCATATACACCAAATAGATACCAAACTCAAAGCCATACCTTAATGACGTTCATGGGAGGCTTATCTCATCTGCAAAATTAGTCCACATTAGCATGATACATATATAATCATAATAATATTAGTATAACAATATCATGCATGGCCATACCAAATGTACATCATGACCCCATGCATGACAACCATAACCTTGAAAACATCATATTTTACCCAAAGAGAGCGCAACTCGCACTGATACCACCTTGTAACTACCTCCTCCCACATTTACCCACTTTCACTGGTTTACCCAGGGTAAACATGAGCTAAGGTTTACTATGATAAAACTCAACCTCCTATATGACCATAAGGAAATGGAGTTGAAAACTTAAGGCTTTAATAACCTTCCTCAGGTGCTACAGGACCACTAGGAGGTACCCAACCCCTGAGCTAACTCTCTTTTTCACTAACCTAGAGCTTTAGTCACTCCCTTTCAAAAGCCTCCAAGTGATTGTAACCCTACAGTCGCTCCCATAGGCCTGCTTCCCGATGACTGTGGACTTTTCGAGTCAGTTTTGTACCAGAGAACTCGAAGTTTGAGCCACTTTTCATGACTATGACTCTTGCCTCTGACCATAAATCAATGGAACTTCTAGAGATGGTGAAAAACATATAAAAAAAGCTTCTAAACCAAAAATTTGAACAAGGAATTGACCTCGCCCCTCCCAACCAGGATTAGAATTATGTCAAACACATAATAAAAAAGAAACATATAGGTAATGAATGCATATATGAACATAGGGATTTGAAACTTATCTAAGGTTTAACAAGAAGGACCAGTGCCTTCTCAAAATAGTTTTTATAACACCAATTAGTTCATGTATTCATTAAATAAACATTCATGAATTAAAATTTGATAGGAGCCATACTTAAATATGTCATATAACTATGATCATAAACAGCATATAACCAGGTAGATAACAATGATAGAAAAACCATTAAATCCACATAGCAATAAGTATAATTACTCATCAAAGACAATAGAAACTTATCTCTTATTAAGTAGTATGAAAAATCCAACCAAGTCGGGGACTTCCATGTACTACCTGACAATAGATTAGGATGAACCAAATATTTCTTTCAGTCAATCACCCCTATTTCATATTCCAAGCATGAATATGGGATTTCATGGGATAAACCAATCCATAAAAAACCAAGGGAACCCATAGGTTAAACCTCCTCCACCCTCAATATATCATGATCTCACCTAAACCAGTCCTAAGATCACAAAACCAAACTGAGCTTGGATGCCTCATAATTCCTTCACCATCCCTTAAGGAATTTTCTTGTCTCCACCCACTTGTTGAGGGCTTCCCAGAGAAAACCATGTCCACCCCCAACCCTTAGGATTTTCCTGATAGCACCTCACCCAGATCCAAAAATATTATGAAAATCCAAATATCAACCAAGAATGAATCCCATCATACCATGGCTATCTGGAAATGGCAAGGAAAGTTTGAAACCATTGTCACACAAGGAAAAACCCATGCCAATGACAACAAGAGAACCAAATAGACACATGCATAAACCATGCATGCAAAAACCAGTTAGGAAATCATACATACAACCTGTTACCTGCAAGTATTCTCGCTGAAGCCATTTGATCCAACTTTTCCTTGCTTGATTTTTTCTTTCCTTTTCTTTCCTTATTTTTCCTTTCCTTTCCTTGTCCTTCCTTTTCTTGCTTCCTTTGCTTCTCCTCTTAGTGCTCTTCTCCTCTCTGAAACCACTTCCAAAACTGAACTGACAAAAGGCCCCAAATTAATGCTTTGTGTCTTTTTATTACTAATGCCTCTAATTTCTTCATTTTCCTTCATTTTCCTCCTCACATGCAACCTATGAACTTTCACCTCCCTTTTCTCCTATTTTTTTTCATAATAAAATGCCAAAATTCCTTTTTTCCTTTTCAAATTGTTTTCCATTTCCTTTGCCAATTTCCCCTTAGCCATAATATACAACAAGTGATGCCCACTAGGATATCTTTCCCAACATTCAACTTGGAATAAGTGTCCCATGACCTTGGTCTTATTTTTCCTTTATCAACTTTATTAAATGAACTTTTAACCCGATGTTGTTACCGTGTGGGTGGAATTATATGTCCTAGCAAGAGCTAGGAAAGGGAGAATTTTCATTTCTTCCAAAAAAAAAAAATCCGAGTAGGGAATTTGGAGTAAGTGTTCTTGAATTTGAAGGATGAACGTGGTGTGAAGGTTGGGGACCATAGTGGTTATTGATTCTTGATTTTATGCACTAGTCTGGCAGTTTTTGGCTATGATGGAGGTCGCGAAGTGGGTAAAAATGCATGCATAAGCTTGAAAATGTTTATTTGTACTGGTACAATTTTGGATTGTGGGTGGAACTGGTACGTTTACAAGTCTGGCTCAACATTTATTAGAAGCATTTTCTTGTCTTATTTTCATGGTCTTAAATGGGAAATCTTTCTCCCCCTTCCTAGTACTACAAATTTGTTTGTTTGAATCTTTCATCTGCTTGTTGTTTCTAGTTCTATAGGGTTTGGTTGATAGTTTGTTATTGTTCTGATTTCCATGAGTTGGAAATGTTGAATGTTTGGAGAGAGGGCTTGTATTTATAGTTCGTATAGTGCTTAGAAGAAGGTTTCATGGAACTTTTCTCCTAGTGTTGGGCTTGGATTGCAAGGTGGGTTCAGGATCTAATAGTATTTGTTGTTGTTGGGATAGCTTGGGAGGGTGTGTAGAAGGTCGGAGCAGTCTCAGTGGATAATTGTAAAGGTGGAGGTAATTCCACTTGTAGCCTTGGATTTTGTATTCAACTTAGATGAAAGGTTGATGGGGTGTGAAGTCGGTGATTGGTGGTGTCTCTTGCTAGGGTACTAGGTGGTTACAGTTCATGTGGGGAGAATTATGCCTCGGCATAATGTGTGCAGTTTTCATGGGGCTATTGGACGTGGCCGACCCATTCAACCTTGTGCCCAATCAAAGGCATAGGAGGAAAAAATAAATTATATTTTTGCAAATTCCCATAGCACTCGAGTAGAGATTTAGATATTGGAGATTAAGGCTTCACAAGAGCATCAAGCATATTCGTATTTTGAGATTTTAAAGGAGGTGTCACAATGGCTTCTTGACCCTGGTCATATCGGGGGATGGAGGAATCAATATTTGCATATGGTTACACTATTGGACTAGTAGTTAAAGACTACTGGGACAATTATTAAAGGAGAATCGTGACGATAAGAACAACATTATATTATTTCTCAATGACATTCAATGAATCAGTAGAAGTAGTAGGGCAATCTGGATAGATTGGAAGAGTACTTAGATCACATTGCGAGGGAAATCCAATGTGATTTTAAGCCCTCTATGTCACTTGGTTCAAGTGTGAAGGATCTGGTACCACTATCATCATCAAACACCTGATCTGGTTTTATGTTTTGGTCATGTTTCTGCATGTTGTCATGTTTCTTGATTTCTTGTTTAGTTGATGTTTCTAGTCATATATGTAGATATTTTGTACTTTTGATACTAGCCAACAATTTTGGCTTTCGATAACAGAGTGAGACCAGTAATTTTGATGATTGGCTCAGTAATGATGTAATCTGATTCTCGAAGGAAACATAATAATTTACAAAAAAAACAATTAAACATATATATTTAAAAAATTTATTTAATTTTATAAATTTATTTTAAAGTATAATTAAAAATATTTTACAATTTAAATAATAATAGAAGGGAAATTAAACTAAGAATATTTTAAAATTTTGATTAATTAATCAATTTCTAAATAGTTATGATATTGATGTCATGAAAAATAACAGAAAATATTGTAAAATAAGACGTTTCTCTCTCTTATGAAAAATAATTTAGGAAATATTATAAAAGATATATTTCTTTTTTTTTTTCCTCTCTTCATTTATCATTATTCATTTTTCTTCAATAATTTTTGATAGTTTGAGTGGGTTTAATGGTTAAAAACATATATTTCATTTTACAAGAGGAGGTGTTCAAATCCAAAAGGGGTAGAGTATGTACTTAACGCCCCATTCAAGGAGCTTCCACCATAAAATTACATTGCACCAATGTTTACAACATGTAAATAAAGGAAACAACAATATATTTTAAATCATCATATTTTAAATCTAACAATGTAATTCATATGTATATATTTCATTTCGTGAAAGTTTTATTTAAATTTAATCATAACAAAAAGAAGAATAATCTTCGGTTATGATGGATCAGTTGTGTTTCTCTTGCTAGGACCAGCCAACTAAATATGCCACCGTGCCAACTTGAAAATTCTATCCAAATTCCTAGCCCCGAGGAACCTCCACAGGTTCCTTAGCCCTTTAAGCCCAAGTCCAAGCCACATTCATACTGTGCCCGAGTCACTCGTGCCAACCAATATCCACCTCTCAATTCCAATGAAATTTACACATTCTCTATGTCAAACCAATTTCCGTCATAAGAAATCCTTCGACTCCCTCCCTTCCAAGTTTCTCCCAAGCCTCCTCATCCAAAATCCATCACCCAGTTTCCTCGTAAGAGTTCCCCTCTCCCAAAATTCTTCCCACACTTTTTCCTCCCCCAAGGTTAATTCTGCCAACACCCATAATGCCCCCGTTATCCCCCAACTATCCCCTTATCCCAAATTAAATTCGAAAGGGGGGGGGGAAGCCTATTCATGTCTGAAACAATAAGTAATGGTGATGAAAAAATATTAATATCATTTTTGTGTCAGTCAACCCTATGGATTCCTAATAATACTATAAATTTACTTATTAAATAATCATGTTAAAATATAATTTATTAATTATAAGTTGGGATTAAAGGTTAAGTAAGCAATAATTATGCTTAACTATTAAGCAAGCTTAATACCTTTCATAATCTTGATCATTAATCAAGCTTAAGGTTAATCGTAATTTATTCATTAATCAAGCTTAACCATAAACTAATCATCTATAAGCATAATAGGCTACAAAATACTAGTGTATTCATGTGAGCTGTGTGTATGTAACTAGCATATGCATACCTCATACATATACTATTAATACTTATAAGAATTAGTCATAGAAATCAATTATTTAGCAGGTAGGTTAATAACATAATATAAGATAATAATATCAAGACACGTGCACTACAATGTATATCTCGATAAACTTTCATTGTGCCAAAAGAGGTCTCTTATCCCAAAAACAAGCGAGTATCATACACCGCTTTAAGGCCTAACTTAACTATCTCTTGTCTTCTCTCACAATCACTATTGCCTGAAAATTAGATAATTAATATCATCTTCGATACTATTTTTGATGTATCTTTGTTGGTGAATAAGTATACTTTAAGAGAATTTCTTTTCTAAATAAATTGCCTTATTATATTATAACGAAAAATATTTTCAAAATATGTTAAAAATAAATAATTTATTTCAAAATATAATACATTAAAATTTATTAAAATATATTCATTTTGATCTTGCAAATTTATTATATTATAAATTTAAAGTCTTAATTATTTATATCAATGATAAAATTAGAATTCTCAATCACTTGTATTTCTTTGATCAGGTCTAATAAAGAGATTAGCTACGAACTTTTGTTGTGAATTTTTTGAATAGTTTTGATTTGTGGTTCAAAAAAAATTAATTGTTGTTTGTGTAAAACATTTTAGTGATCAGTTTTGGATTACATGTCAAGAAATTTGTGAATGTGATTTGTGTTAAACATTTTTAATAATTGTTTGTGGATTATACTAGTATATTAATAAAATTGTATGCACAGATTAATTGAAAAAATTAAATGTGCATTTATATAACACAAGGATAAAATACGAGACACTTCATTAATACAATTATCCCCATAATAGGTACAAAGAATTTAAGAATTGACAAAGGGATATCTATCTCATCCCATATCACGATGAATACAATGCTTCCACCTTATTTTTCTACACCATATAATCTAAACTAACAATTGAAGTCTATGTAGTACACCACACTAATAAGTTACACATTCCCTTATATTACAAGAAAGTTACTAATTTAATTATAAAAAAACTCTCCATATTCCAACAAAATTTATATTACTTTTTCCAGTAATTAATTAACACTCACTAGGGGTACCACACCTCAAGCTAGTGTCAACATTATAATTTCCTCTAATAATTATTTATAAATAGGTTGAAGCTTCACTTGTACGTATACAAATTAACCAAAAATATCATTAATGGTATTATATTTAAGCTACTAAATTACTCACTAATAAATGAGTATGTATTGAGTTGTCTTTATACATATTATCTTAATTACATGTCATGATTTATACACTATTTATTTTATAAACATCATGAATTAGACAATATTCATTTGTTCATTAAGCTTATAATGTTAAAAAATTAGTTACAATTTTTTCCCTTCAACATGTCAACCTTCAATGAGAAATACAAGTTGTACCCATTTATTTTGGTTTTTAAGTACCACTTCCTTGTAAAAGGCATTCTGTGAAAAATCCTTTCTTATGACTTGTTATAAATAAGGGGACCAAGGGACATATACATAAGCATGTAATCAAATGAATGAGGGTTGTGAATGAGTAGAGGTATATGTAGCCTCCATCCCACATGTGCAATCCCTCCCTCACTTGATAGGGTTTCTCCCACAAGGAAAAATAAACTTGTCAATGACAAGATAAAGCGAGGTGCTAGTTATGCTTGGTTGGAGAGTAGAGTTGAGATGCCTTCAGAGAAATTCTTAGATGAATTTTGTTGTGGGTCTGCTATGAAAACTATATTGTGGTATTTAGTATATTTTTGGGGTTACTCTAATAGTGGTTTCATGTTCATTGTTTTACATGTGGCTTGGGATCTAACGCCCACTTCAAGACCTTGCATAAATGAAAGTATGTTGGCCTCTCAAATATTTTAAGCAAATGAGTTATTCCATAATGTTTTTAATTAGTGGTAGCTAAATATATTATTTTTCAATGGTATTTAGGGTAAGGCGATGAGGGTGATTAGGCTATTTATAATGGCTTCATCTTTTTGTGGATTTCCTGATGTGATTTTTCTCATGGACATGTCATGAAGTTCATTACTATTAAACAATCTACATCTATAATATGGTTTTCTCAAGGATAGTGAAAATGGTAGCTCCAATTCCAAAGTGAGAAAGTCTTTGTTCTTTCACCAATAACACCCTATCATGGGTGTCTTGCAGGCTTAGTGTTACCAAATTATGATTCTATACTTCTTGTGGCCTCAAGGGATCCCCACCCACATTATCAACATATTGTGGGGGACATATTATTGGATTAGAGGTCTATGATCCCTTTCATGTGTATAACATGATCAAGGGAATACTTATGTTTTGATAATGTTTTGGTTTTTATTAGTTATTTTATAAGAAATTTTCACATTGAAGTGGGCATACTCAAGCTTGTGGAAGTCTTCTTATTCAAATCTCTTTTCTCTTATAAAATGTATGATTATACATTAAATGATATTATTAATAATTGAAGGAATCATTTAATAAAAAATAGTATGTTATAGACAAACATCATGGATGTGGTTTATAATAGTAAAGTGCATCTCTTATATATGATCATAAATTGGTTTTAAAATTAACAGAATTTAGTTGGTCTACAAAGTGCACATTGAATTTAATAGGTAATTTCAATTAGGATAGTGGGTGATCCCTACATTTGGTTATATTCATACAAATCACACATTTGAAATCCAACATGAGATATAATGACAATAAATTACAAAATTTTATTTTTTTAACTCGTTATTATGGTAAATGCAAGTTTTTTATTAAGAAGTAACTATGTTATTTTGGAGACTCATTAGATAGAAACACCATCCTACTAACCCAAGGATTTAGTTAAACTTATTGTTTCCAATGTTTTTGGGCACTTGGCTAGATTAATTTCAACAAATTCCTAGTTTGAATCCCTTTGGATGAGGCATACTAGTCTACATTGAAAGGTTTACTAGGGATTTCATCAATGAAGATGGGGAAGCATCCATTGGGTTTCTTCATGAGATTTTCCTTTCGTAATAAATAAATAAAAAACAATGTTTTACAATGCCACAGAAGAACCTTTTAACTAAGAATTCATGATTGAGAACACATGTTATGCCAAAGCAACATAGAACCTAAGCCTAACTTCACTTAAAAAAAATATCCTTAACAACTCATAACATGACACAACAAAAATGAATTAGAAGGAATGGTTTATAACTTATTAAGAAAAAACATGAACACAAGCACATGGCCTAGTGAGTTTTAATGGATACTTTTTAATGAGTGGATGACATAGACTTTAAATACCTTCCATGAATTTAGTATCTAGAATGAGCTTAAATGAAATTGTTTCTTAAATCCACCCTCCATACTTCCTTCTAAAAATAGTTCATTTTCCCAATTATTCACAATGCCCTTTTTTTCATCTTAGCCACATGTAATAAATCATAAAAACCATTTCAAATTGAAATAATTTTAGTTAATATGTACTTTGAAAACCAATTGAAATTTTAAGTTTTTAAAGAATCTACATAATTATATTTTATAGTATTAGAAATATTATGTGCATGTGTAAGTTTTTTTATATAATTAATGAGCATTGGTCCCAAGGCATCATGAAATAAATGTTTAATCAAAAAAATGTTTTGCATTACCCCATCCATCATATTTCTTCTTTTTGTATCATTTCTCCATCAAAATAGTCAAGTTCAACTTGGGCACCTTATTGTTTAAGGGCTTGGCTTGTGGTGCTTTTGTCTTTGGCTCCAACGTTCATTATACTCTCAAACCAAGAAAAGTTTCCTAGTGCTTTGTTTTCTATTATACTAATGCAAATTGTCCAATCTAGGAGGAGAATGAACTTTTGAGGGGTCCCAAAACATAATGTATGGAGTTGGCCCCTTGTATTGCATTAATCACTTGATATGGGAAAACTATAGTTACACCTTCTTGGATTGAATCATAATTTGAGAGAATAGATTTGTATAGATAAGATCTAAATTAGATATCGAATGCAATAATAAAAATTGAAAGTTGATATTCAACCAAATTCTTTTGCCAACAATCCTTTACACAAAATACAAATGCACATGTTGAACTTCCAATTTTCCTACCTTTAATTTCCATGTATCTAATAACCCACTTGAAACATAAATCATAGGATTTAAAAGCTAACATGATCAACCCTAAACTTCACAACTCCTTGGAAATGTAACAAAAATTCTAATTTACAGATGGAAGCTTTACTTTCCTAGTAGGCTAACCCAAAGAAATGCTTGTAAGAGCTTTAGTAGTCAATGATGGCATGTATCCAAAGGACCCAACATGATGAGTAATAAACATGATAGTAGTAGACGCCTTAAAAAAATTATTTTAAAATCTCATTTCTAGGGACATAGGATGAGAAATCCATTTTTCCACTATCTTGGTTATTTTCTAGGGCACAAGGTTACATGAGGTCTTTGATGAAGTCTGTTAGGTGAACATAATACCCATATAGTAAGGATTTTCCCAAGCTAAATTTAGGACCAACATTTTGATGGTGTTGTACCTGCAAACATTCACGGTGTCTCCCAAATATGAAGTCACAATTAGACCTCACACCGTTTGGAGTAGGAGCCACATCCGAAATATGGCCTGGTTTCTGAAATAATGGGGTTTTAGTGTTATTCCTTGGATACAATAGCACATAGAATGATGTATCTGTGACTTTGGTGAAACAAGTGTGTGACTCTCTGAAGGGTCAAGTACAAAGTATGAAAGGTTCTAACACGACGAAGGGAAGGTGAGTGATCCCCTTAGAAGCCTATAATAGTACATAGCTTGAAAGGAACACACGAGCTGCAAAAAAATTCACAACCTAACCATGATCGAAATATAAAACAAAATGCATTCAACAAGATTCATACTAATTTAAACATAACAATTCATAAGCATTAGCACAAATGAAATAACATATATTGCAAACATAACAAGAATAGTCCTACTATATTCAAAACATATGCATGAAATTGTGTCGACTCTGAGATTTTATTAAAGTGAAAGTACCAAGCATACATATACAATTGATGAACCAATAGCCCCAATAGTGGAACATGAAGCCAACACCTACTCCAAATAAAGATACCCTCTATGCTACGAAGAAGCCAAGGCTCTCAACAAAACTCCCAAGCTTCTACTCCTAAGCCAAAAGCTCGACCAAAAGGCCTTTACATGACCAATGATGGTATATTTATAAAAAAAAGGGGTGACTATTAATCACCCTTTATGACTCTTTATATTTGTTGAGATTGCAACAATATGATGAGCTTAGTGGAAAGGAGTCGCCTTCACTAAGTGGGCCCACAGGCTATTTTTGGCGCAAAGTCTATTTTTAGACTATGTCTATTTTTAGACATATGGATCATGTTCTATGAGTTGCAGGATGCTATTTTTGGATGGTTGGTCAAGTCAGAAAAAATAGATGGACTTCTATTTTTATACATATATTAAGTGAATCTATTTTTAGATTGCTAGTCTAAAAATAGATATGTCGAATATTATTAGCTCTTAATAATATTTGGACTATAAACATTATCTTATCCTCTTGGAGCACTTCAGTTTGATGCCTGGATGTGGCACATGTAGCCGACAGAAGGAATTACGCTATTCCTAGGGTCTAAGTGGAGTTATTGCATGATGACTCCAGTTAGAACTCATGTGAGTGAGTTTGGTGGAGTACTAATGTCGATTGAGTAAGTAGTGAGCTGTATTCATTTTTCTTAACTAATCTAAACATAGTTGAGTTTATTTGTTCGCTTAACTGATTGATACACTAGTGAGAGTGGTGTGAATTAATTACTAATTAATTCACTAAATATTAACTCATTAATCAACTAAAGAATTACCGCTAACTTCAAAGGCATGGATAGTTTCAAATGGAGACCAAAGGCGTAAATAAAAGAAAGATAAAAGTTAACTATCATTGCGACTATACAATTTCTATTTGCAACACAATGCATAGGTGGAGAAGCCCATGAGGATTGCGCAAGACAAGCGTATCTATTTAATGAAGCCAGCCCATAGCATTGATAACGCAATAGAGGCTGGCTATCAAGTGGCAAAAGATTGGAGCATGTGTTTTGCTAGATCTAGCTTGATAGTGTGTAGCAATTGAGGGTGCTGAGACCTTGTGAGGAGCTTTGTACTATGATTTTTAAATGATATCCATGACATATAATATACAGATAGTTGGGGGTTTTCAGCTTTAAGCTTTCTCATGAAATACTGTGTTCATATGTGTGATTGTTTGTGGTTTTAATGTGTGCATGCAATTTATTTTATTTCCGCATGTAATGATCAATGGTAGAAGAGATTCTGTATTATGCATGAAGCTAAAATAGTGTGTGATCGTGAGAATCTCGGTGATAAAATATCATTTATTCAAAATTTTCTACATGGTATCAGAGCGATATTGATCATTGGAGCAATTGCAAAACATTGAAGCGGTTGAGTTTTGTGCTGGTGGAATTCGAATTTGCAGCAGTGTTTTCTTGGTGTTGAAGTTGAGATGTCTTTCAACAGATTGCGATTGGAGTATGCCCTTGAGGGAAGCTCAAATTATATTGCATGGAAGGACAGGATGGAGGCAGTGTTATATGACAATGGGTTGAAGGAGTTCATATATGCAGAAATTCCAAAGCCTACTTCCAGTGATGCTGTCGTACTTGATGCATGGAAAAAGAAGACAACAAAGTGTCGAAGGATTCTGTTGGAAGGTGTGAAGGATCACATAGTATCTAGCCTTCATGGTAAGGCTTCTCCATTCTTGATGTGGAAAGCTTTGACAGATTTGTTTCAAAGCAAGAGAAACCAGAGGAAGTTGGCGCTCAAGGACAAACTCAGGAACACAAAAATGGAGAAAGGCGAAAGTATGCCCAAGTACCTCACGAAGTTCGTCCAATGCAGGGATGAGCTAGGAAGTGTGGGGGTGACTGTTGATGCTGAGGAATTGGTGAGCTTGGCTCTCCTAGGGCTTCCAAAGAGTTGGCATTCCTATCAGGACTCTGTCAATGGCCGGGATAAATTGCCAGGATGGGAGCGACTTTGGTCGGATCTTGTGCAAGAGGAGATAAGGCGGAACCTTCTGGGATGTATCTTCATCAAAGAACTCGATGAAGAAAAATAACTCGATGAAGAGAATTGCGCTTTGGCTGCCAAAGAAAATAAGGGGAAGAGCAAGAAAGCTTCTCATTCCGGTGCGAAAGGCAAGAAGCAGGACATGTCCAAGGTGAAGTGCTTTCACTGTCACCAACACGGACATTATGCCAAAAATTGTCCACAGAAGAAGAAAAATAAGCAGGCTGCTGGATCTGCAGCTGGAGAGGCCTTAGCCTCGCAGTTTGAGCTGGATTTTTTGCTGATCGCATGTTTGGTCTCAAGTGTGCTAGGTTCAGTGTGGTTTCTGGACAGTGGTGCATCTTTTCACATGACAGGAGATCGAGATTTGTTTACTGATCTGGATGAGAAAGAGCTTGGAGTGCACATCAAGATGGGCGATGATGGTAGATACAGTGCGACCAGTATCAGTACCATTTCATTTGAGAGGGAGTCTGGTAAACCCTTCGTATTGAAAGAAGTGATGCATGTTCCAGGATTGAAGAAGAATCTTATGTCTATGGCGATGTTAGAAGACAAGGGATATGATGTCGTCTTTAGCGAGGGAAAGGCTTTGCTGCGCAGTAAGGCAATTGGTGAGACCCGGAGGACAGGGGTTCGAGTTAAGAACCTTTATCAATTGCAGGTAGATGGCTGCGCAGCAATGGCAGGCAAGGCAGAAGGAGTGGTGAGCCGGGATGATGGTGAGTTGTGGCACCGGAGATTGGGCCACCTTCACCATGGAGCTTTGAAGATACTGCAACAGATTTCTACTGTGCTTCCTAAGGGTACTCTTGCGCAGTCAGATCAGTGCAAGGGATGTACCTTGGGAAAATTTGTGAAAGCCACCTTTCACGAGAAGGATAGTCGCGCCATGACGATCCTTGAGAGAATTCACACAGACGTGTGTAGAACTTTCTCAGTAACTTCGACAGCAAAGCACAGGTATTATGTGATATTTTTTGATGATTTTTCTCGTAAGTGCTGGATCTTCTTCATGCAGAAGAAGATCGAGACATACTCAAAGTTCTGTGAGTTCAAGGCACTGGTTGAGAAAGAATCGGGGAAGCAGGTGAAGGCTCTAAGGAGCGAAAATGGTGGTGAATTCATCTCTAGCGAATTCAAGGACTTTTGCAGCACAGAAGGAATTCGAAGAGAGCTCATAGCACCTCATAACCCACAGCAGAATAGGGTTGTTGAGTGGAAGAACAGAACGATCGTGGGTGTTGCACGGGCGATGTTGCATGATTAGGGCCTACCCATTCACTTGTGGGCGGAGGCATGCAATACTGCAGTATATGTGCAAAACCATTGTCCTCACAGGATACTTGGCATGAGTACACCCGAGGAGGCATTTTCTGGTAAGAGGCCTGATATTTCCCATTTGAGGATTTTTGGTTCACCTGTTTACATTCATGTGACGAAGGATGCCGTGAAGAAAGCTAGAGCTTCTATCGCAACAGGTTGGGAGGCTTGTGGGGTACACCGACACGCCCCACAAACTATCGGTATTTTCTCTGCATGGGGCCGCAAGACCTGCTAGCGACAATATCAACTCATGAGGAGAAAGCCACGAAGTGTTCGCTGAGAGGAGCCACCGGCATGCGCATTAGGAGCTATTAGTTCCCAAGGATGAGTCCAGATGTGGATCATCCACAAGATGAGGTTCATGGAGTGGAAGAGACCACCCAGCAACGCCAACCATCGCCATGCTGAAGCTATCACACAAGTTCAAGCGACCTGGGCCCAAGATGCGCAGAAGGTAGAAGCACCGCATCTTGTAAAACAAAGACAAGAGACCAAGAGACAAATACCTTGACCAAGATATTGGATACATGGCTCTTGCGAGCAAGTGTATCGTGACAGAGCCATCCTCTTTCAAGGAAGTTGTGGAGGATCCCACATGGGTAGATGTCATGGTGGAAGAGTATGATTCGATTGTCAGAAACAGTGCATGGGAGATTGTCCCAAGGCAGGAGGGGAAATCATTGGTGGGTTCGAGATGGATCTACAAAGTGAAGCAGGCAGCTGACAGGAGTGTGGAGAAGTACAAGGCAATATTTTTTGCCCGAGGCTTTTCACAGATAGAGGGGATCGATTATGAGGAGACCTTTGCACCTGTCGGCGTGCTCTTCCACACGACGCACCTGTTTCCAGCCACAGATGGGTGGCATATTCATCGCATGGATGAAGACCGTGTTCTCAACCAGAGTCATTGAGGAGGATAAAGGTAAGAGCAGCCCAAGGTTTCGAGATCTTCGTGTCGAGTCGCACAAAAAGGTGCTCAAGAGAGCGTTGTGGCGAAGGAAACAAGCACCCTCGTGCTTGCACACACGGACAGAGCGCTATTTCTCACCCACTTGATTCTCCAAGAGTGAGTGCGATCCTAACCCATACCGCATTGTGGTGGAGTGGTAAGTTGCTGATCATTGTACTTTATGTAGATGATCTGATTTTGACGGGTGATGAGCTGTTGATACTTTCATGCAAGGAGGATCTTGCTAGAGAGTTTGAGATGAAGGAATTGGGCCTCCTTCATTATTTCCTGGGATTGGAAATTTGGCAGCGCAGTGATGGACTGTTTGTTTCTCAGGGTAAGTATGCCCGGGAGATACTGGAGAAGTTCAACATGCATGGCTGCAAGCTTGTTGATACTCCTCTTCCTGGTGGTTAGAGGAAGGAGGATGCTACTTCGGCGGAGGTAGTGGATGCCACTGTTTATCGACAGTTGGTGGGGTCGCTTATGTATCTGGTCAATACACGACCCAACATATGCTATGCTGTTAACCAGCTTTCACAAGCTATGGTTAAGCCAACCAAGCTCTTTGGGAAGGCAGAAAAGCATGTATTGAGATATCTCGCACCGTACATCGGATATGGATCATGGCAAGCAGGACAGGAGTATGAATTTGAGGTGGCACACGAAGTAGTTATTTCAAGGATCGTAGATTGTGGGGTGGGGCTTAAGGTCATGTTACTTTCATACATTCCTGCCACAGAGGATCGGTGGATGTTGACATTCGACGGGCGGCGCTCACCAGGAGCAAATTTGAATACCACAGAGGTAGGATAGGGGTGGTAGATAATCCTTATCTTGTTGAGAGGGAGTGTTGAGATTGCAACAAGATGATGAGCTTAGTGGAAAGGAGTCGCCTTCACTAAGTGGGCCCGCAGGCTATTTTTGGCGCAAAGTCTATTTTTAGACTATGTCTATTTTTAGACACATGGATCATGTTCTATGAGTTGCAGGATGCTATTTGTGGATGGTTGGTCAAGTCGGAAAAAATAGATGGACTTCTATTTTTAGACATACTGGGCGGAATCTATTTTTAGATTGCCAGTCTAAAAATAGATATGTCGAATATTATTAGCTCTTAACAATATTTGGACTATAAACATTATCTTATTCTCTTGGAGCACTTCAGTTAAGTGCACAGATGTGGCACAGGAGCTGACAGAAGGAATTACGCTATTCCCGAGGGTTAAGTGGAGCTATTGCATGGATACTTCAGTTAGAACTCATGTGACAGAGTTTGGTGGAGTTGATTGAGGAAGTTAGTGGAGTTGTATTCAATTTAACTAATCTAAACATAGTTGAGCTATTTGTATTCAGTTTAACTAATTGATACAATTAGTGAGAGTGGTGAGAATTAATTATTAATTAATTCACTAATTATAAACTCATTAATCAACTAAAGAATGCATCAGTTAACTTCAGTGCATGGACAGTTTCAGTGGAGACCAGTGCAGAAATAGGTGAAAGAGCAGGTTAACTATCAGTTGTGACTATACAGTTTCTATTTGCAACACACACAGATAGGTGGAGAAGCCCGTGAGGATTGCGCAGTACAAGCCAGGTGGTTTATCTATTTAATGAAGCCATCCCATAGAATTGATAACGCAATAGAGGCTGGCTATCAAGTAGCAAAAGATTGGAGCATGTGTTTTGCTAGATCTAGCTTGATAGTGTGTAGCAATTGAGGGTATGCATGAGAGCTTGTGAGGAGCTTTTGTACTATGATTGTTACATGATCTCCATGACATATAATATACAGATAGTTGGGGTTTTCAGCTTTAAGCTTTCCCATTAAATGTTGTGTTCATATGTGTGATTGTTTGTGGTTTTAATGTATGCATGCAATTGATTTTATTTCTGCATGTGATGATCAATTCTAGAAGAGATTCTGTATTATGCATAAAGCTAAAATAGTGTGTGATCAGGAGAATCTCGGTCAATAATATATCAGTTATTCAAATTTTCTACAATATTCTCTAATTACTGTTTGACTTCTTCCAACCGTGACCTTTGGACTTCATTACAAAATGATTCTTCACATTCAGAAAATGGCACTTGGAATTTCACTTAAAATTAATCACAAAAGAATATTATAATATCGCTCAATACCCATATAAGACAAAATTGGGTAGAGTTAACTAGACAAACTAATAAGACAAAACAAGTCAAGCTTGAGTCTGCGGAAACACCAGCTCAACCACTTCAACTTGTAGTTTTTGGGTCACATACTGGTGCCAAGCTTTGTACTGTGCGATGATTTCCCAAAACTGTGCAATGGGATCGGGCTATAAGTGGACTCTAACCTCCATTGCATCTAGGTACACTGATTTGAAACTAGTTTGGATTTCCTTCTTCGGCAGGAGCAACATAGTATTGATCTGGACAATACCACTTATATACTTCTAAATATTATTCTTGTTCACCTCCAAATCTTCCTTGGTGGCAATATTCCTGAGTTGGTCCAATTATTCTCCAACCTTCTTCCTAACCTGATTTCTGCATTTGGCTTCGATGAGTAAGGGAACAAAAGGTATATTTTATGATTTCACCATGAAATCCTTGCTATTGTATAATCATGCATATGAGGCCTGAATGTTAGCAATGAATGAGGTGGTTTGTTTGTTACTCTGGATGATCATCTGAACTTGTGATTTCTCAACCTCGACCTGTTTCCTTGTTTTCTTTACCAATTTAGACGGTGCCCCTTTGTTGTGAATTGACCACTCATGCATGGCAACGACGGCTGTGTGAAAATCCTTAAGATATTTAGCATTATTTTTCACTTTTGTTGCATGTCTTGCAAGCATAAAACTAATTTATGCACGATGACAAGCTCGTCATAAAGTCTCTACATGGTATCTTCCAACGACGACACTTCACCAAGTATGGTTTCCTTAAGTTCTTCCATATATATCTGTATGTGAGCTACCTTCTGGACCTCTGCTTGGAGTTGCTCAATTTTTTGCCTTGGAGTGTGTAATTTATTTACCATCTATCTATTCTCGGCCATGAGATACTTCGTGTTTGATGTGGTAGCACCTACAAAGGCCAAGTTGGATGAAAAAATGGCTTCTGTATTTCTCCTAGTATCTGTCACAATCACCCTTTCTCTAATGAATATAGGAGATGTAAGATCATTAGGAAGGTGTTTCTTTCTCACTTGTACAATCTTCTTTTAAAGCTCATCATAAGTCAAACTTTATGTATCCATGAATAGACCATGATCAAGAGGAGTAATTTCCTCTTAATCGCTTGGAGCTTGCTTTACTGTCGGAGGAGGGGGAGACTGAATGGTGACCTGCTAAGTGCTCAACATAAGATTAACATCTTGGTTTAGTGGCTTCGGTTCTAGCTCCATGTCTTGAATTACAATAAGTTCTTCAGCTTACATGAGAAAGTTCCTTCTCCTGCAACTGTTTTCTCTCATCTTCTAGTACTCAGTTATTCTCTTGTTCTTCGGCTTGTCTTTGTGCTGCTTCTTATTCTTATATTCTCCTCCTTTATTCTTCTTCTTGTTTCCACTTTTATTCCTCCAATATTTTATGTTCTTGTTCTTCCTTTTGCTTCATTTCTTCTTCCTATTTCCTCTTCTTTTATGTTGCTATGTCTGTTTTTAGGATGATTGGATCTACTTTCATCATGTGGCTCTACTCTTCATTGGATCATGTTCAACCTTCCTCTTACCATTTTTTCACACTAGATTGCACCTTCCCGTTAGTTTTTTGTTTGGAGTGACTTCCTTATGTGGAGTATCCTATGATTTTCCTATGAAACTGATTGGTTTGTGGAGCTTGGAGGCATTGTAAAAATTCTTCATATTTTCCTCCTCGGGCCCGTAAAATGTCCCACTTAGACATTGAAAATAAATCCTCATACAACGTTCTTTGCAAAAATTCTTAGGATAATACAGATTGAAGTCCCAACAACCAAATGAAAATTTCTCTATCTCCTCTCTTTCGGTGTCTGCAACCTTCAAATTCTTGATCTCATACAATTCGATTTGTAAAGGAAGAACGTGCCAAGGTGCCTTCTTCTTCCTATGAAAAACTCTTGATAACCCTGTGGAAATATGATAAGAAACTTCTTGCATGACCAAATTGTCGGTGTCATACCTCGGTAGAAGATGTGGATACTTCTAAACACAAAACACTCTGAGGAATGTGTCATTCGGTGAGGCAAACCAATCTGCTAATTTTGACACTGCTTCCATTGTCTAACGAGACATGCAAGTTGGCTCTTCCTAAAAAATTAACATGTACAATGGAATGAGGAAGTGATCAGTGAACTTTTCAAATAATCCTTTGTACTTGCACTTTGAAAGCAGCTTGCACTAAATGTGCACGACAGTTTCTCTTGGTGACTAAGTCCAATTCATGCCAAGAAATGAATTCTGAGCACATATTGCATCCAACAAGTAAGAATAAATGTAGAATCTATCTTGTTTGCACTTGGGAGGGTTCTCAACATTAGTCACGTGATTCTCAACTGTTGAGCTAACAAATACAACCATTTGAATGAATTTTCTTCATTCACGTCCTGATTAAGCAAGAATTTTGAGCCTTCTAGAAAGGTCTCAATACTTCTTTGACGGTAGATTCGACAACATAAGAATATCAAGTACTGATAATCCTTGCTAAGAGATTTTGTCTTGTAAGTGTTGTTAGGTATCTGGCGGAATTTGGAAGTTTGTTTCACCCAACCTTTGATGGAATCCTTTTTACTCAAGTAGCTGGTGACTGCATAAAAACGGGAATCCATGTATGATTCTAGAAGTGACAAATGATACATAATATGGTAATAATTTTCAGGAAAGAGGCAACCCTTTGTCCATTGGCACTACTAAGGGTCATGGTCTTGGAATCCGTATGTGACAATATCCAGCTGACAATGTCTGAAAATAGAAAAATAGGGTACCTGCATGCAATATTGTGTAATCCTGACCTTTAGACATTGATATACACCTGTCAATAGTCAAGATCCACTTTGAAATTGTTTTCTGAGAATACTTCATTCACCTTTTTCCATGTAATGTCTGACTCTTTCTCTATAAACAACTGAGTGTCTCAGAAAACTAGAATTTTTTCTGGAGTACTCGCAAATGCATCCACAGTGTTGCTTTCTATAATTTCCTTTGAGGAAGATTTCTAGGGAGCCATAGTGACAATAATTGATCAAGAGAAGTGCTCTATAATATCCCAAAATGGAATAATGCATTGATACACAAACACAATATTTGTAACACAGAAAATGTACATGTACGTTTATGATCAACACAGATATAGATAGAATAACTGAGCCATTTTATTCATAGGAGATGATTCAGTTACAACAGTGTACATAAATAAAGGTACTCTAGCCAAAGAGATGGCCTAGAATGAGCCTGCAAACATGCTACAACAAGCACTACGTAACTGGAGAACTGCTAGAAGAAAATACATCGTTGTCCCTTCAGCAAATGATGTACATGTGACTGCTGGCTGAATATGGAAATGCATATCTATGGAAATCTGGAGCTCTGATGATGCCAAGATTCTAGATCTGGGCTCTATGATGGTAACCCAAGATAACCCAGAAAGGAAATTCCAGATCTATGAGATTCGAAATTTACCCTCTTGGGGTTTGATCCCTGGTCTGCTGGGTTATGCAGATCTAAAGCTAGATCTAACAAATAGATGGCTGAAATATGTCACAATATCAGTGTTGAGTCTCAAAAGTGTTTTCCATATTCATACATATTTCCATTATGTCATTACCATTCAGCTCTCATTTCATAACTATTTGACCTAAAACCCTACATCAAGTAACCATTTTCATAAATATATGGGTTAGGATCCTTTTCTTCCAAAGTTATTTATTTTATGTATTTAAAGTGAATTTATGATTAGAAACTAGAAAATTAACATAGTTTCATATATCTATATATGTGTTATGAGTTGTGTGACATGTGTAGGTCAAAAGGAAGCTTTTAAAAGACCTTTATGTGGCCTCCAAAAACCAAATTCGAATTTGAGTGGAGAAGATCATGGGATCATGAAGACATGTGTCTCATTTCCTTTTTGTATTGAAACTCTAAAAAGATATGTGTCTCATTTCTTATTTGTATTGAAACTCTAAGATTAATGTGTCTTCTCATTTCCTATTTTGATTGTAACTCTAGAGATAGAGGGAGAGATTTATGGACTCTCATTAATGAGATAACTTCTCATATTTTTGTATAAATAGGGGAAGCTTTCTCCTATCAAAAGTAGTGAAAAATAGGAGAAGAAGAGAAAGGATTGGAGAGTGTTTTGTAACAAAGCTTAAGATGGAATGGGATGTAGATTTGTGAGTTTATCAATAAAGAAGTTCAGTTCTTTGATGCTGTTTTGATTACAACTTTAAGGAGCTGAAGAATTTCACCAAATTGGTAGCAGAGGGCCCCTGCTATTCGAGGAGGTTTTACA
The DNA here is from genome assembly GCA_034641835.2 of Pinus albicaulis. NCBI lineage: Eukaryota > Viridiplantae > Streptophyta > Pinopsida > Pinales > Pinaceae > Pinus > Pinus albicaulis. The sequence goes on from CM076573.1 coordinate 143,828,059, forward strand.
TGTTTTCTAGATAATTCGTTTTCAATTCTGTTTTGTCATATTTCCTTACTTAGACTACTTTCTGAAATCATGGCTTTTAGCATTATGTTTCATGTCATTTGCTTAGATAAAGAATCCTCATGATATTGCAGTTAGTCTCTTTCTCAAACTCTTCCAATACATCTCTATTAAATGAATGGGATTCAATTGTGATATTCTGAGTTATTAACATTTCATTTTCTGTTATTTAGTTAAAAATAAGATCCTCATTATACTGCAGTTAGTCTGTTACAAAAGCTTTTCCAATAAACCTCTAATTCACGAATGAGACTAAGTTGTAATATTGCGAGTTATTGATTGTTTTGCTTCATAGAAGATCCTTATCACATTGTGATTAATCTCTTTCAAAAGCTCTTCCAATAAACCTCTAATTCATGACTGAGATTTAGTTATAATGTTATAAGTTGTTTCAGCGTTTCATAGGAGATCCTTACTCCATTATAGTAATCTTTTTCTCATACTCTTGCAATAAACCTCTATCAAATGAATGAGATTTCATTGTAATGTTCTAAGTTACTGTTTGTTTCATCATTTCCTTTTATGTTTTAAAAGATCCTCATTGCATTAGAATTAATATTTTTCACAAGCTCTTCCAACAAATCTATAACTAAATGAATCAGATTAAGTTGTAGTGTTTTGAGTTACTTTTCATATCATGAATGTTCATTTAGAAGTTGTAATATCCATGGATTAGGACTCTGTTTTCATCATTTTCTAGTTAAAAAGAGAATTTGCAAATAAATTATGTTTTCATTTATTCATTAACATTTCCTTTTCTCCCTTTTGACATAGATCTAACTTCATATTTTTAGCATAGAGTAGCATACTAAGAAACAAACATAAAAACCCCAAAACATCAATAAAACACTAAAAACAATGAAGTAAGAAAAATAGATACTTAGGCACATATAGTGCATCACACTTCATCAGTTTACTAGCCCTGGTCGATAATTTATGTTAGCAATTTAGGACACTAAATTGACTAAACATTTTGGCGCCGTTGCCGGGGAAGTGTAACTAGGTAGCCTTATTTCTTACATCTAAAAAATTAATAATTTCTTGAGTATGCTCTCCTTCTGCATTTTGTGTGATCTGGAGGATCAGAAAAAAAAAAAAATAAATAAATAAATAAATAAATAAATAAATAAATAAATAAAAAAATAAAATAAAAAATTATTGTGTTTAAAAAAAAAAAAAATGTTTTCATCATTTCATTTGATTTTAAAAAAAACTTAAAAAGAAGAAGAAGAAGAAGATATTTCAATAAATTATTTTGTTTAATAAAATATATATGTATATTTTTAATTTTTGAAAATATAACATATGTAATTTTATTAACAAAACAAATAAAATAAATTGCATTTTCTTTATTAATAGTTTCTTTTAAAAAATTAAAAAAAATCAATAAATTATTTTGTTTAGTAAAATATATATGTATATTTTTAAATTTTGAAAATATAACATATGTAATTTTATTTAAAAAAAAAAAAAAAGCATAATAAAAACAAACCAAACATTAAAAAAAAAATGAAAAACAAAGTCATGCTGTCGAATGTTTATAAAAAAAAATCCAAAGCAATAGATCCAAGCCTCTCCACGCAACGAATGCAACATTGAAACAACAATTCTTTAAGCCATGGCCAGCAACGCAACCCTTCAAACCAGATGCATGTGAATCATGTTTCAACACTTTAATGTAAACAAAAACAAAAACATGTAAATCCAAACGTTCTTTGTATAGATGCAAGCAAAAAATATGTTCGAAAATCCATGTTTTTTTTTTTACAGAAGAATTCGGATTGAAATTAAATTGTGCAGTGACATTTTATTGCTTTGACGTTAGACAGTTGGGTTGCCTTAGGCAAATAGGTCGATAGTGGTTACCGAAATCACAGCAACTAGCTGAGGCACATGGAGCTCTAGCAGAAGTAAATTTTCCAAATTATTAAGCAGAGATCACAGATCTAGATCGCCGGATTTATGAAACAATTTATTGCAGCATCTCAACAATTGCAGGTCTGTCTCCAGTGTTGAATAACCAAATTTCTCCAACGTATGCCGAGAAATTTCTCAAGGCAGTGTATACTAAATGCTTTACCAGAAGAACAAAACGCTGGATGAGTTTTCATCTTAGGCTACTGGGATCGTCTTCAGGGAACGGTGAGTTGCAACACTGAGGATGAGAATGAGGATTCACGCAATTCAGTCAATTACGTTGAGGAAGATTTTGTGAGAAGGATACCACAGATGATGAAGAGCTTCCTGGTGATAGCAGAGCTGGTGATTTTAATCCAAGCAGTATTCAAATGCTTCCATGCTACCACTTTGCATTTGAGTTTGCCTATTAAACCATTTGCATATTGTTGAGGAGGTAAATCCCCTCTGCGGACAGAGGCGATCCCTACTAGCCCAGCAGGGGTCTAGCAACAAACAAACAATGTCATGACGCAGGTTCCTAATTACGAATGAAAAGGCTGGAGATAGAAGCCTACCTGGATTCCAACGCTAGGATCTCAAGAAGAAGCGTCCCCGTTCCTCAGCCTCGGCAGATCACAATCCCTCCACGATCTCCGCGGATGAACACCTGCACAACAGAAGAAACGGGCCGTACACAAGCATAGAAACCAAAAGACACGTAACTAAACACCGCCCGAAAGGACATTACCTCGCACGATATGGAACGAGGAACCATAATCATAATCATCTATTAACAACCAAATAAGAGAGATTACAACCAAGTTCGACGTCGCTGCCTCTCTTGGACGTCTCCAGCCGTCCACGTCCCGCAAAGGCTTGCCAGGGAAAGGGAAAACCTCTCCAGAGTCTCGTGACAATGGTCTCCTTACTTGAGTCAGCCTTAAGGGAAAGAGAGGGTGCTTTACAACACAAAGGCTCTTGGGAATATGAAGATTCAGAGCTTAGGCACTTCAAGACTAGCTTGCCATTGATCTGAGCAAGCTTTTATAGATGGGGAAGGAGGAGTTGGGATCCCTATTATTATGGGATTGGCCCTATCAACAAGGAAGGTTCCATGGGAGGTGTCAAAACCACTTCCCTCCATAGAACTCCCGCAGCCAACCTCCCAACTCAAGATAGGTGATGGTTTGTGAATTTGTTAGAACTCAACTCCCGCCATCCATATTTAAAAAACAACTCCCAAATTGGGTGGCGCGACTACGGCTCTATGACAGAGCGCCAGGTGGCGCGACCTCTTTGCATTAATTTACCCATTGGTGCGAGTACTGAACTGCTTGCCCGCGCCAATGCTAAAAGGGTTGTTTTTTATGACTTTTGCAAGGAGATGTCTCAAGGGAAAATAAAGCTCATGTTCAGAGGGATGCATTGATGATGATTTCAAGGCATGACAATGTTCACAGGTCACAGAATGGGTCCTCCATTATGCGGGATGGGGAATGGTAAGGACGGTGAAAAATTACTGTGTAACACATATGTTTCTCGATTTAATTAGGATCTCGAAATAAACAGAAATCGTTTTTCATTGCCAGAGAAACGCAACTGCTATTGACACGTGATTTTGAAACACGTTTTCTGGTTGATTAATGATGCATTTCAAAAAACGGAGACATGGGTTTTTCTTAGAACATGAGAAATTAAATAACCCAGAAACATTTTTCTGAATTTCTTAACCGATTGAGAGAATTTTGTGGTTCTTTAGAGCCCTATTTCGCTGTCCGCGTGAGAAAAAACGGTTTTTACAAAGTGAAAAGTTTGAGAACGGAATTCTACGTTGATTCCACCCATGATCCGGTTTTCTAGATCTCAAGAAAGAATAATTTTAATCTAAATCAAAGTTTGATGTGGCATTCAATCCACATTCTACATGATTTTGATAAATTAAACAGTGAAATTCGATTTCTTTCACCCTCTGCACAGTTTGTTGATCTTGACTCGCCAACTTTGCATTACACACTGCCATCTTAAATTACGATTGTCATTTTACATCCTAAACTTGTCACATAATTTATCTCAAACAGATATTGACATGTCCAAAGCTCAGAGTCCTTTGGTTGATGAAGAGAAGCCCTTCACTAATTATTTTTTCATTGTTGTAACACAAAATCTTCTTTTGAGAAATTTCTTGCAGGACATTCCAATTTAAAAAAAAGAAAAAGAAAAAGAAAAAAAAGTGCTTTGGAAGGCATACTTGTAATATAATTAGAGTTGGTTGCAAACCGATGGAAGAAATAGATAGGGATGCTAAATTTTCCGAAATATATATATATATATATATATATATATATATATATATATTTTAATCAATTGTTTTGTTTAATAAAAATATATATGTACATTTTTTTTTTTTAAATGTAACATATATAATTAAAAAAAAATAAAAAATGCACCAATAAAATAATTAGGGGATTGTTTGTTTTCCTTGAGGAGATACTGGTTGATTTGAATGTCAAGACTGATTATTTGCATAAGCATGACTACTTAACTTTCTTTTCAAGATTTTAGCTACGGAACGGTGCACATTCTGCAGCTAAACATCAATTCTGCCGCTGAAAAACTTCATTTTTTCACCCAAAGTTGAACTTAGCCTAAATTTTTCATACGACATCAAATCTTGACGATTCAAGTGTCGTTGGAAAGATTTCGATGAGATCTACATAATGAGAAAACTATCATCAAAGTTTGAAACAGTAAAGACTAAAGAAATTGTTGAAAAGACACAACAGGTAACTTGAGACACTAATTTCAAAACATGTATAAATTCTTTTTGGTTTTTCTTCATAAACTTGTTTTATTAGTACCAATTCTCAATTTTTTTTGTGTAAATATCATAACCAGAGAGATTGATCACCTCTCTCTTTTGATAATTGTACATTCCATTACAGAAGAAGTACTAGTTTTATTTTGCTGGTTCCAAGAGGAAGGAAAAATGACTACAAGCGAATAGTGTCTTTCTTAGAGACTACATTTCTTTTACAAGAAGATGATCAACAGCAAAGAAATAAATATCAATGCATGAGCACATGCTAATGAAAATCAGATCCAACACTTGAAAGCCTTTCAGATGTCAGTATCTCCATTGCATCCATGCTTCCTAAGTCAATAAAACATTCACCTCATTTCCCTTTACATTCCCCATTGCATTTCTACTTAATCATTCAATAAAATCCTCATCTCAATTTCCCTCACTGCTTGTTTTATTTTCCCTTGTCATTATATTTTCCTTCCATGCTTTCATAAACTTAGCAATAAAACCATTCAGCTCCTCTACAAAGTTGATTCATTTCATTTTCATTTTCATTCTGTCAAATAAACCTTGATCCACTGCAAAAAAATTTCACCCATAGTCCTTCAAAAATTATTCTTTCATGCTCGCGTTAGATGATGGAGGATTCCTTAAGGCCTTCCTTCTAACAAGTCTTGGCCTATCGACATCAGCACATTATCTAGGTCCAAGACTAGAGTCTTTAATAGTACCTTGAGGTTTGTATGCATTAATGACAAGTTATCTCGCTGACAATCATGGGAATACATCAATGTCCCTTGATCGTCAGATCTTTCAAGTGGCTCGACATCAGCCCATTTATTCGCACTTTGCAAGATGTACTTAGGTACCTTGGCACTCATTGACATTAATGGTGAGTTTGCCTCGCATTGGTTAACGACATTCATCAATGGTCGGTAATTCAATGACTTCTCTTCATGCTTGACATTAACACATTTATTCACATTACTAGAATTGTACCCTCGGATTTTGTAACGATTGAAGACTACATCATTTCAGCAGTTTGCAGCAGGAATCAATTTGTATCAGCAGCAATAAAGATCCCAATCTTGCCATCAGCACAAAGAGAACAAAGAAGCATATCAAATTCATTTGTTTACAAAGTTCATGATCCAACAACATCAACAGCCACATTCTTCAGTATACACAACTCATCCACATTTAAGGTAAGTGAAGGTATGTGGCTTTCTAATTTTTAGTTATGTAATTCATTAGAATGTTAAAATTGTAACTTTGGAAAAATTCCTCACTCCCTTTTTCACATTGTCATATCTTTAGTTGGAGGGAAGGGACACCATTTCATATCCTTATGTCATACACTATCACACATTTTCATTTCATTTCCACCCGCATATACTGCCCAACCAACTATTGTTGCAACATGATCCAAAAGAGTATATGTCTTGCAAATGATCAATTCATTGATGAAGTATTTGATTCTAAATGTTTTCATGAACTTTGATGCAACAAAAAAAATAAAGCATTGTTACACAAGAACCATTGCTCAAAAAAACCAGTTGTCACACAAGAACCAACCATAAAAAAATGTTGCAATCAAATGTATTATACTTTGCCAAAAGAAAATATTATGAAGCAAAGTTTGGAACAAATCAATATGAGTCAAAACTCATAAAAGATCAACTCATGAACAAATGAATCATTGCAATAGTTGCATGAGGACATGCAACAACTTCAGTTGGGGGGTATGTTGAGTCTCAAAAGTGTTTTCCATATTCATACATATTTCTATTATGTCATTACCATTCAGCTCTCATTTCATAACTATCTGACCTAAAACCCTACATCGAGTAACCATTTTCATAAATATATGGGTTAGGATCCTTGTCTTCCAAAGTTATTTATTTTATGTATTTAAAATGAATTTATGATTAGAAACTAGAAAATTAACATAGTTTCATATATCTATATATGTGTTATGAGTTTTGTGACATGTGTAGGTCAAAAGGAAGCTTCTAAAAAGACCTTTATGTGGCCTCCCAAAACCAAATTCGAATTTGAGTGGAGAAGATCATGGGATCATAAGGACATGTGTCTCATTTCCTTTTTGTATTGAAACTCTAAGAAGATATGTGTCTCATTTCTTATTTGTATTGAAACTCTAAAAAGACATGTGTCTTCTCATTTCCTATTTTGATTGTAACTCTAGAGATAGAGGGAAAGATTTATGGACTCTCATTAATGAGATAACTTCTCATATTTTTGTATAAATAGGGGAAGCTTTCTCCTATCAAAAGTAGTGAAAAATAGGAGAAGAAGAGAAAGGATTAGAGAGTGTTTTGTAACAAAGCTTAAGATGGAATGGGATGTAGATTTGTGAGTTTATCAATAAAGAAGTTCAGTTCTTTGATGTTTTTTTTATTACAACTTTAAGAAGCTGAAGAATTTCACCAAATTGGTAGCAGAGGGCCCCTGCTATTCGAGGAGGTTTTACATGTTTTCTAGATAAGTCGTTTTCAATTATGTTTTGTTATATTTCCTTACTTAGACTACTTTCTGAAATCATAGCTTTTAGCATTATGTTTCATGTCATTTGCTTAGATAAAGGATCCTCATGATATTGCAGTTAGTCTCTTTCTCAAGCTCTTCCAATACATCTCTATTAAATGAATGGGATTCAATTGTGATATTCTGAGTTATTAACATTTCATTTTCTGTTATTTAGTTAAAAATAAGATCCTCGTTATACTGCAATTAGTCTCTTTCAAAAGCTTTTCCAATAAACCTCTAATTCACGAATGAGACTAAGTTGTAATATTGTGAGTTATTGATTGTTTTGCTTCATAGAAGATCCTTATCACATTGTGATTAATATCTTTCAAAAGCTCTTCCAATAAACCTCTAATTCATGAATGAGATTTAGTTATAATGTTATAAGTTGTTTCAGCATTTCATAGGAGATCCTTACTACATTATATTAATATTTTTCTCAAGCTCTTCCAATAAACCTCTATCAAATGAATGAGATTTCACTGTAATGTTCTAAGTTATTGTTTGTTTCAGCATTTCCTTTTATGTTTTAGGAGATCCTCATTGCATTAAAATTAATATTTTTCACAAGCTCTTCCAACAAATCTCTAATTAAATGAATCAGATTAAGTTGTAGTGTTTTGAGTTACTTTTCATATCATGAATGTTCATTTAGAAGTTGTAATATCCATAGATTAGGACTCTCTGTTTTCATCATTTTCTAGTTAAGAAGAGAACTTGAAAATAAACTATGTTTTCATTTATTCATTAACATTTCCTTTTCTCCCTTTTGACATAGATCTAACTTTATCTTTTTAGCATAGAGTAGCATACTAAGAAACAAACATAAAAATCCCAAAACATCAATAAAACACTAAAAACAACGAAATAAGAAAAATGGATACTTAGGCACATATAGTGCATCACACTTCATCAATTTACTAGCCCTGATTGATAATTTATGTTAGCAATTTAGGACACTAAATTGACTAAACAATCAGATCGAAGGTTGAAGGGCAGATCTCTTCACTAGATCCTCAAGCTAGAAGCTCAAGATCTAGCTCCTCAATCCTCCTCTGAAGATTGTAGCTGCTGCAACACAACTGCTCACAAAAACTGCGTTGTAAAGGAATGAGGCTCTCTAGACTGCTACTAAGATATGCAATGTAGCTCAGAAATGATGGAAACAATGAATACAATGTGATGGAATGGTCCTCCATTTGATTAGTAGATGAAATGCTATCAACTTCCCTTCTCCCTTGGATCTACAAGAATGGACTGCACAATTCCTGATGGAAGTGCTGATGCTGGGAGATGAATAATAGATGGACTGATGCCTGATATAGATATGAAGCACTAGAAGGTTGATGTTGAATCTCAAGGTGATAGGATGAATCCTTCACCGGTTCCTCAACTAAAATATTGAAGGACAACCTCCTCCTCTCAAAATGATCTTCAGAAATGTGCAATTTTTTAATATGGCTATTCTGCAGAAAGTAGGAATAATATGGCACCAATGGCTGATGATGAATGTAGTGCAAACACTCTTCCCTAGAGGTCACTCAAGGAAAGAGGTGGGATTCCCGCTCGAGAACACCCTGTGCTAAACAACACTGCAGACTTAGCTAAACAACATAAGAGTGCATGGAATGTCAAATGACAAATCTAGATCTAAAGAGATCAAAAATCAATAATCCAAAAGCTTGCCTCTAATGTTGCCTTCATCTTCATTATATAGTTTGTGAACCTTCCCATGCCTTGGACCACCTCATAACTGTGTTGTACATGTGGACATAGGCCTCCATGTTGACTGCGTTGTTTCTCCATGATCTCCATCATGTGTGAATGTAATGATTACCCTCTCCATCATGTGTGCATTAAATGCACTACTCCTCCATCAGCTCATCATAAATTATCTATGATCTTACATTTTATTCCTTCCATGATCTTAGTTGACTGCTTCAACCTCCATGATATTTCTCGTTAATGAGACATGATTTCCACTCCTTTCACATTAAGTAGTTGCTCCACTACTCCATTATGTAGATCTAGATCTGAAATATACACATACACACATCAAAAGTTGATTTTATTTATCTTTGGGGTTTATGGGTCCCTCCACCCTCTTATTTACTTAATTAATTAATTTTATTGAGAACTCTAATATTCCAATTATCTTGTGGAAAATTTGAGAATATTACAGTCCTCCCCTGAAAAATGTTGCTTGTCCTCAAGCAACTGCAAAAGTGGATGCTACAGCAAACATCCTCCCTCAAAATGGAATCCCCATGTGGAAGGCCTCCCCATCTGTCATAATGTGTCATGCATGTCCAGCTCCAAAGTTGCCTCTCTAGAATTTCTAGAATGGCCTCCAACTAAAAAGTTAGATACCCTTCATCATCAATGAATCTCCAAGTGGCAAACATATGATGACCAAAGATCTCCTCTACACATGAGATACACAAAATGAAGTGGTTCATTCCCAAAGTGGAAAATCCCAACTCATGAACTATCTTTCCAACCCATGATACATAGAGTAGATTGCATTTATCAATGCTCACATCGTTAGCCATGTTGGCCATGTAGGATCTAAACATCACATCAACATAGTGAAAAATAAGAAGTAGAGACATATGGATGAACATGAACAATGTCAAACCATATTCTCCTAATAACAACCAAAGCGACAAAACCTTCTGCTGCCATGCTAGATCATCATGAAAACAAACAAGAGAGCCATACTCTCTCAAAAGAAGCCACCACAACAATGCTTCTTGTTGCCATGCCAAATCTGCATCAATATAGATATGAGAGCCATACTCTCTCAATAGAAGCCACTGTAGCAATGCCTCTTGCTGCCATAACATATCATCATTGTACCAAATGTAGTGGCCATATTATTTCAAGAGAAGCCACCTTAACAAGGCATCTTGCTACCCCATCACATCATCATTATACCATGTACAATGACCATAATCCCCCAATAGAAGCCAATGTTGTAAGGCCTCCTGTTTCCATTCTCCAACAATGCCATGAAATATATGGGAAGAATTTAGTCCATACTCTCCCAATAGTAAACATAGCAATAAGGATTCTTGCTGCCTCCTTACATTATCATGGTGCAAGTCATGGAGCAACAATATAGTAATGGACATGTGAAATGTCTCTTCAACATAATACAAACAAGCCCCCTTTTTCCACATCATGTGAGAGTTATACTTTCTCCCAACCCCAAGTACATACATGAACATGAGATATATCCCAAACAAAAATACATGTAAAGACATGAGACATATCCCAAACAAGAGTAAATACAAGGACATAATATATATCATGTGATGTCCAAACTCTCTCATCAACAACCAAAGAAACCATGCCTTTTTATTCTGCATTCTTCCAGTGATGTGTAAGGCATGAATCAGAAAAATATGACCCATTGGCTGGTAAACATATTCACCCAAGAGCAACCAATGCATCCATGCTTCTTGCTGCCATGTATCATAGATCTGCAAGTGGTTTGGCAACCCCTTGCTCCACATCATCAACCATTCATCCCAATGAGGATGATGGATCTCATTCTACAAAAACATGGTATCCTCCCATTGTAGAATACCATCCACCTCAAACTGATGAATAACTTTTCACTCCATGATATGTTGAAGTGCATCTCCAATGAGATATCTCCATGAGATCTTCTTCTCATCAATGGCCCTCCAAAACCAATAAGGTTATGGATCTGCTGCAGGTAGAAGTTTCTCATTGAGCTGTGAGATGCTCATTGAGAAAGAGTCATCTTGAAAGGAGAAAATATTCCTCATCTCAAAATGTCTACCATCTATCATATTTTTCTCCATTGCTTCATGAATGATGCTGCCATTTGATTGCTCCCATAAGGAATGGATCTTATTCTTCTCACTGCTGCTCATTAACAGCGTCGTAGATCTGCAAGGTAAAGCATGTGCTATCTCAAAGAAATGCACAATGTTGAACTCATAGCCAGCCATTGTCCATAGGATCATACTCATCCCATCTTCTGAAACTCTACAGTTCAAATCAAAGGGTTGAATGTGGCTCAACAATGACAAACTAGGATGGTTTTTCATCTTCCTTGATTATATCAAGTGTCCTATGCACAATGATATGATGTTGCTTCAAATCAACATGTTGTTCTAACCCTTGGTTATGCATTGGCCCTGATGGCATGTCCCCATAATTTTCAATAAGAGGTACTAAAACAATATGAGATGAAAGTGGTTGCATACCTTGGATCAACTGATACTTAGAAACATCTTGCAAGGTCACAAGAGTTTCCTCTTCTGGTGCAATGATCTTTCCAACTACTAGTAAGAGTGATGGTTGCACTTCTACAAGTGTACCAGTGCTGGTATTTGTCTCCTTATCATCATGCATCTCATGAATCATGCATGGGGCTCCAAATGTCAAGAACTCAAGACCATATTGCAAAGATGAAAGTGATCCTCCTCTTGATGTAAGCACATATGCAGCTGGTGGTGGTAGAGGCTCCTCCTCTTGAGTGATAATGAGAACATATTCTCTTGAATATTCATGCACTATCCCCTTTATTATGGGAGATGTCACTATGTGAGATGTCTCTGATTTCTTTATACCATATCTCTTCTTTAGTCTTTTCATAAAATATGCATAAGCATACACTTTCATGTGTGACAAGTGACTGAACCACCAATTTCTTGCTTCACCTTCTAGGTGCAGTGCTGCAAACTCCACAACCTCTCTTTCTGATATAGGATATTTCAGAAAGAATTTAAATAATTATTCCCTCCAAGCCCTCAATGTTCTTGTGGAAGATCCATCAAATGTAGGCAAGAAGAATCTATGCATATTTCTTCTATTGCTGCTTCTGGATCTCCTCTCTTCTCTGAGTTGTAGAAACTGTTGGAGAGAGAGATTCTCCTTCAATGCTCTAGGTTGTGACTTGTATTCAAACAAAGATTCACTTAGGGTCTCATGCACCAAGCCTTCATCATATTCAAACCAGTCCCCTTTCTCAAAGAAAATGGATCTAGTGGAATAATGTGAAGCTCTTTGGTTCTCTGGTCTTCTTTATTGCTGAAAAGAAGTGTTGGGACCTTCTTCATCTTGAAACCTTCTTGAGGTTTCTCTTTTCCTTTCTCTTATTGTTTCATTGATATTCGTGGAGAGATCCTTCATAGATCTAAAGGAAGATGAGGCAAAACTTAATCCCTCGATTATAGTAGATCTCTACTATATTCTTTTCATATGTTGTCAAAATGTCCACAAGATGAGCCAAAGATCATGTTCTGATACCACTGTAATATCCCAAAATGAAATTATGCATTGATACACAAACACAATATTTGTAACCCATAAAATGTACATGTAAGTTTATGATCAACACAGATATAGACAGAATAGCTGAGCCATTTTAGGAGATGATTTAGTTACAACAGTGTACAGAAATAAAGGTACTCTAGCCAAAGAGATGGCCTATAATAACCCTACAAACATACTACAATAAGCACTTCATAACTGGAGAGCTGCTAGAAGAAAATACTATGATTTCCCTTCAGAAGATGATGTACATGCGACTTCTGACTGAATAGGGAAATTCAAATCTATGGAAATATGGAGCTCTAATGATGCCAAGATTCTAGATCTGGGCTCTATGATGGTAACCCAAGATAACCCAGAAAGGAAATTCCAGATCTATGAGATTGAAAATTTACCCTCTTGGGGTTTGATCCCTAGTCTGCTGGGTTATGCAAATATGAAGCTAGATATGACAAATAGATGGCTAAAATATGTCACAAGATCATATCTAATCCTTAAGGGATAATCCCTTCACTAGATCCTCAAGCTAAAAGCTCAAGATATAGCTCCTCAATCCTCCTCTGAAGATTGCAGTTGCTGCTACACAAATGCTCACAAAAAATGCATTGTAAAGGAAGGATGCTCTCTATACTACTGCTAACATATGCAATGTAGCTCAGAAATGATGGAAACAATAAATACAATATGAAGGAATGTTCCTCCACTAGATTAGTAGCTGAAATTCTATCAACTTCCCTTCTCCCTTGGATCTACAAGAATGGACTACGCAATTCCTGATGGAAGTGCTCCTGTTGGGAGATGAATAATAGATGGCTTGATGCCTGATATATATCTAAAGCACTGGAAGGTTGATCTTGAAGCTCATGGTGATAGGATGAATCCTTCATCGGTTCCTCAACTGAAATATTGAAGGACAACCTCCTCCTCTCAAACTGATCTTCAGAAATGTGCAATTTCTGAATATGGATGTTCTACGGAAAGTAGGAACAATATGGCACCAAGGCTGATGATGAATGTAGTGCAAACACTCTTCCCTAGAGGTCACTCAAGGAAAGAGGTGGGATTCCTTCTTGGGCACACCCTGTGCTAAACAACACTGCAGACTTAGCTAAACAACATAAGAGTGCATGGAATGTCAAATGGAAAATCTATATCTAAACAGATCATAAATCAATAATCCAAAATCCAGCCTCTAATGTTGCCTTCATCCTCATTATATAGTTTGTGAACCTTCCCATGCCTTGGCCCACCTCATAACTGCGTTTTACATGTGGACATAGGCCTCCATGTTGACTGCGTTGTCTCTCCATGATCTCCATCATGTGTGAATGTAATGATCACCCTCTCCATCATGTGTGCATTAAATGCACTTCTCCTCCATCATCTCATCATAAATTCTCTATGACCTTAAATTTGATGCCTTCTATGATCTTAGTTGATTGCTTCAACCTCCATGATCTTTCTCATTAATGAGACATGATCTACATTCCTTTCACATTAAGTAGATCCTCCACTACTCCATTATGTAGATCTAGATCCGAAATATCCTCATACACACATAAAAAGTGGATTTTATTTATCTTTGGGGTTTGTGGGTCCCTCCACCCTCTTATTTACTTAATTAATTAATTTTATTAAGAATTTAATATTCCAATTATCTTGTGGAAAATTGGGAATATTACATGCTCAAAAACTGCAGTACCTGTAGGATAGAAATACACTCAGGGAAAACATAAGTTAGCTCAGGAAAAATTAATTACAAAGCAAGATCAAGGCAGCAACCACAATACTGAGAGGGAAAACTGCAAAATTCCTTGGCTAAGGGAAGAGACTAGCCTCATGAATTGCGCATTGTGTATTCTCAATAGTCAATGGAGAAGTTTGAGGCTTGAAACTATGCAATGTGTAGTGTCAACCTTGGGAGAATGAGGGAGAGATTGCACACTGTAGAGCCTCAGTGGCCAAGGGTGAGGCTTGAGACTTGGAATGATGCAATGCATAGTTGGAAAAGCCAAGGACTATGCATTGTGTATTCTCAAAGGCCAAGAATGAGGCTTGAGCCTTGGTGTTGTGAAATACGCAGTTGAACATAGAAATTGCTGGCTATGTAAAGGGAATATTTGTCTGGGAAGGAGATGGGAAAGTGGCATATTTTAGTGATAGTGAAAGTAAGAGTGCATATTTGACGAAGGGAAAGATAGATCAATGAAAATCAAGTATAGAAGATCAACTTGCAAAAGGAAAAACAAACATGCATAGGGAGTCACCAAAATGACGACCACTAATGGGTAAAAAAAGTAAGTTGATGCAACGCTTGTAAAAAGTGAACGATGGATTGAACCAAAAATTGTAGAAGATAATATAAGTTAAAATTCCAGCAACTATGAAAAGAAACAAGCAAAACAACACTCACATAATAAAAACAAAAAAAGTGACAGAAAAAGTGGCAAAAGATGAAAAAAATAAAACTCACCCAAAAAAGCGCCACAAACTCCACCGAAGGATCCTTGATCTCCTTGGGAAGGCTAGAGATCCTAGGTCAAATATGAAAATGAGCTCTAGGGGCATTTATTAAATATATCTAAGTGGATTAGGGTTCATGACACACATGCCTAAAATAAAGGAAAAGGCGACACTTGGTGGAAAGTAAAAAATAACAACTTATGGAATCTTCGGGAAACTAACTATCCATTTCCTATTTTATAGGGATTACTATTTCAATTTTTTTTATTTTTTCTTCTTCGCTAAACTATCCATTCACACTACCAAGAAGGATTCCACAATTCCCAACCACAAGGGACTAGTAAATTCCTTAGATCAGTGAATTGCATAGTTTCTGAGGGAAAGGGAAGCTTTTGCATGATTTATGAGCTCAAGGTTGGCCTGCCTCTCAGGATTCTAGAGTTTCTGAGCTCAAGGTTGGCCTGCCTCTCAGGATTTTGGAGTTTCTGAGCTCAATATTGGCCTGCCTCTCTATATTTCACAATTAATATCCTCAAGGTTGACCTGCATCCCAAGATTGTGCAATTTCTGAAAAGAATATTGACAATGCTGCAAAGCCAAGGCAAGAGATGGCTTATGTTTGAAAGGGTTCAGATCAGGATCAAAACAAGACCCCACAAGCACTGAATATAATGATAACCTGTTAACATAGCATCTTGATGACTGTAAATGATGAGCTCCTATGGATAGAAGGGTGGCTCCAAAATTTAAGCATGGGAAAAATTTTGGAGGTTGGTTACAACAATTACAACACTTGGTGACACACTGGTAGAAATCCAACTCCATTTATGGGTCCTACTTCATGTAAAAAAGGCCTAACTATTCAATAATTATTGTTCTTTTCATTCATCACCATATATTCTTTACTTATCTCAAGTTAAATATATAATCCTACCATTCTCTTCATCGACGACACACCAACAAATACAAGTCAAACTCAGTTGTTTCAATTTGGGATGGGGAGTATATGGATATACAAGTGAAAAATGATTGTCAGAGTCTTGGTATTCATCTTTGGTGTTGCTTAGCTACCAGCAGGCCGAGACAATACCCCGACAGAGTCACTTCAAGGACATAAAGATTGCTCTACTGCCAGTGAGCCTGGACAATACCCCGGAAAAGTTTCTTGCTTCACTCCCTACGTAGGGGGTGTTTCTCTTCTTTCACCCTTTATTTATTTTTTTTCATTTTTTCATAGAACTATGCATAAGCACTTATTGATTTCATGGGGTGGAAGAGGGTTCCCAACTTATTGAGAGAAGAGGAGGTTGTCCCTTCAGAGAAGGATATGTATACACCTCTAAAATAGTTCACTTGTTAAAGTTTCCTCCCCTCCTTACTCTACTAAACTTAGTTAACACGGAAAAACTGACCAATCATTAAAACCAATTAGAGTAGGTGGTACTAGTTATAGATTCAAGCATCATGATTCCACTACGGTTCTCTTTGAGAAAGAACGTATTTTCCATCAGGTTATCATAGACTAAAAGATGCCATATTCACGTAAAAAGAGGGAATAAACAGATAGCCATGCATTGATAGTAGCACAATTTCCTCTTCAATATCACTATGCTTTCTTCGAAATCAAACATGGTCTGATGTAGAAATTATTTGCAATGGAAAGGAAAGAAAAGGGGAGGGCATAGAGGAAATGAAAACAAAATAAAACAAGGAAACAAACAAAACTACCCATACTCCTAATCTAACCAAGAGAAGGTCAATCTCACGTAAAATGAAACTTCCAGTGTAAGCACTGAAGTGTTTCCTGACCTGAGTGACCAAGGGTATCAACAACAAGAGAGATATTCAATAATAGCACCAGACAAGAAAGATAAATCATGACGTGTTGCAACATTTGAAGCCTGAAATGTAGGTAAAAAAGTACTTCAAGAATGTGTATGCAAAACATTTTGTGGATGCATGATGTTATTCGTAAACATTGCAACAAGATGACATGAAAAAGAATTCTTCTGAACTTTCGATATTTGAAAACATAAATAAAGTGGAAAACTTACATTTTTCTAATGGGCTTGATAGGTATGATTTCTCTAATGATTGATTGATAGTATCATGAAAAATAGATGGAGGATGTGCAAATTGTGAAGTAGATTGACTTTTAATCTATGCAATTGAGTGATGAGGACTCTTGAGAGATAAAGTGTTGTCCTGGTCATGATTGGAACTAGCATCAAGAATACAAGAACCTGACATAATCATCAGTGTGGGCTAAAGTTCCCTGACATCTTGCGATTATTCCAAGATATCAGAAGGTATATCATCGAAAACTGGTGGCTTAGAAAAATTGACAGTAGAAGATACAAAGTAATTACTAGAAGAGTCAATGAATATATCACAACAACCATGATTAGAAATACCATCGTCGTGAAGCAAGGGATACTTATGATCTGATGAATCAGAGAGAGGGGGAGATTGGAAACAAGGAATATCACTCTCGCTTTTTTCAGAATGATCAGATGATGGATGGGATATATCAGGAAGAGAAGATTCTTCCTCACCCTGTTCAAATGTAAAATTGACATCCCACGAGTCCTAAGTACGATCATAATTAACATCGTTAGAAACTAATTCTTTGATAGATATAACAAGTATGACATAATCGTGGAAGATGTCAGGATAATGAGGGAGGGGTGAGAAAGGAGAAATATCATCTTGGATTGCAAATTCTTGTTCAGAAATAGAATCCCACACATAATCATCGTAAATGATATCACAAGTTTCTAGGTTAACACTAACTCCATCCTGAATTTGATCCTCATGAACATAAGAACAAACGATTGAAACAAGTGGATATAAGAACTCACAATCAAGAGGAACAAAGGAACCAACAGAAGGAGGACAAGGAGAAAAAACATCATTAGAAACATCAGATCCACAGTCCAAACTTGCATTTAAATTTTGAATATGTGGGGTGGGAGAAGATGGTGGAAGATCAACGAATGGACTCTCAAGTTCTCCAACCTAAACCTATGTAAATGGAGCTATTTGATGAGAAGAATATGAAGATTCACTTGGAACAACAACTTCTTTCGTCACAGATTTAAGAGCTCCAGAACCAATATATGTTGGGATACTTTTGAAAGATTCATATTTTGTTGGATTCATCAAAATATGAACAAGAGAATTGAACTTCTCTTTCATAAAATTCCAATCAACATCATCTTCAAAAAATTCATAACAAAATGAATAAAGCGATCGTGAAAATTGTTGAGCAATTCATCAGGTGTTTTTCTAAGATGCATGATTTTCTTATAAACATATTTATAATCATACCTATCAAAGGAACGATATATCTCCTTGACAAGATGTTCGAAAGAGTGAATAGAAAGTAGTTGGAAATGTATAACACCATTCCTTAATGCATCAAACATGAGAATGAACAACCTGCAAGAAGTATCCTCATAGTGAATATTCGATAATGAGTGAAAAATTCAATAAAACGAGCAGTGTGCTCAAGAATGGTTGTTCCACCCTCGCCATCAAAATTCAATTTTGACAAGTCCTGAATTATCCCTGAAGGAAATTTTAGATTTGTGGTCCTGGAAAAACATGTTGGGGTTAAGATATGGAAATAAGCCATTTAAAGATATGAAAGTTCAAAATAGACTTCATGGGTTCAACTTGCCATCTGGATCTCCTTCAAGTGCCAGAAATTTTGACAGTGCTAGACCTGCCAATATTCAGGGGGTCTCCCCGATATGAAGTCCCAATTAGACCTCACACTGTTTGGAGTAGGAGCCCCATCCGGAATGTGACCCGGTTGTCGAAATAGTGGTTTTTAGTGTTATGCCTTGGATACAATAGTGCATAGAATGATGTATTCATGACTTTGCTGAAACAATTGTGTGAATCTATGAAGGGTCAAGTGCAATGTATGAAAGGCTCTAACAGGACAAAGGGAAGGTGAGTGAGACCCTTAGAAGCCTGCAATATTATGCAGCTTTAAAGGAACACACAAGAATAAAATAAATCATAAGTTAGCCTGCAAAATAGTTCACAAGTTAACCATGATCGAAATATACAACAAAACACATTCAAAAATATTCATACTAATGCAAACAAAATAATTCATAGGCGTTAGCATAAACGAAATAACATATGTTGCAAAACATAACAAGAATAGTCCTACTATATTGAAAACATATGCATGAAAGTGTGTTGGCTTTGAGATTTTATTAAAGTGAATGTCCCAAGCATACATAAAAAAAATATGAACCACTAGTCCCAATATTGGAACATGAAGCCAACACCTACTCCTCCAAAGAAACATACTCCCTCTATTCTACAGAAAAGACAAGGCTCTCAACAAAACTCCCAGTACTCTTCTCCTAAGCGAAAATCTCAAAAAAAATCCCTTTACATGACCAATTAGAGTAAATTTATAATAAAAAGGGGTGACTATTCATATCCCTTTTTGACTCTTTGATTTACCTCATGACTGTTTGACTTCCTCCAACCGTGACCTTTGGACTTCATTACAAAATGACTCTTCACATTCTACAATTGACACTTGGAATTTCACTTACAAATAACTATAAAATAATATTATAATATCACTCATACCCACATACGATAAAATTGGGTAGAGTTAACTAGACAACCTAATAAGACAAAACAAGTCAAGCTTGAGTTTGGGGAAACTCCATCTCAACCACTTCAACTTGTAGTTTCTCAATCACATAGTGGTGCCAATCTTTATACTGTGCGGTGATTTCCCCAAACTGTGTGATGGGATTAGGCTATAAGTGGACTTTAGCCTCCATTGCATACGGGTACACTGATTTGGAACCAGTCTAAATTTCCTTCTTTAACAGGAGAAACATAGTGTTGATCTTGACAGGGCCACCAATGTACTTCTGCATATTATTCCTATTCATGTCTAGATCTTCCTTGGTGGTGATCTGCCTGAGTTGGTCCAAGTATTCTTCAACCTCCTACATAACCTGATTCCTATGTTTGGCTTCGATGGCCAATCCAACTGAAGGGATATTGTGTGATTTCACAATGAAATCCACGCTATTGTATAAGCATGCATATGAGGCATGAATGTTAGCGATGAATGAGGCGAGTTATTTGTTACTCTTTATGATCATCTGAACTTGTGTTTTGCCTTGTTTTCTTTACCAATTTAGATGGTGCCCCTTTATGTTACATTGACCACTCATGCACGAAAACGATGGCTGTGTGAAAAACCTTGAGAGCTTTAGCATTATATTTGCACTTCTACTGCATGTCATGCAAGAAGATAATTGCTTTATGCATGGTTGCAAGCTCCTCATAAAGGCTCTTCATGGTCTCTCTCAATGTTGATACTTCACCAAGTATGGATGCGTTAATTTATTCCAGATATACATGTGCGGGAGTTGCGTTCTTGATCTCTACTTGGAGTTGCTCAAATTAATTCCTTGTAGCCTATAAGTTCTTTACCATATTTCTTTTCTCAGCCATGAGATACTCTGTGTTTGACTTGGTAGCACCTGGGAAGGAAAATTTGGAAGCAATAATGGCTTCTATATTTCTCATGGTATCTGTCACAATCACCATTTCTCTAATGAATCCAGGAGATGTAAGATTTTCTGGAAAGTGTTTCTTTCTCACTTGTACAATATTCTTCTAAAGCTCATTGTAAGTTAGATTGTACGTATTCATGATCAAACCATCATCAAGAGGAAAAATTTCCTCTTCTTCACTTGGAGCTTTCTCTGCTATCAGAGGAGGGGGAGACTGAATGGTGACTTGCTAAGTGCTCAGCATAAGATCAACATCTTGTTTTAGCAGCTCTGGTTCCACCTCCATGTCTTGAATTAAAATCAGTTCTTCAATTTCCTGATAAATTTCCTTCGCCTGCAATTGTTTTCTCTCCTCTTCTAGTATCCAGTTCCTCTCCGGTTCTTCAACATGTTTTCGTGTTGCTTCTTCTTCTTTTGTTTTCCGCCTTTCTTGTTGTTATTGTTTCTGAATATCTTCCTCCAATATTTTATATTCTTGTTCTTCCTTTTGCTTAATTTTTTCTTCCTATTTCCTTTGTTTCCTTTTATTTTCTACTTCTATGGCCACTTTTAGGATGATTGGATCTGTTTTTATCTTGTGGCTCTGATCTTCTTCTGGACTATTTGCAACCTTCCTATTTCCATTTTTGCACACTAGGTTGTGTCTTCCTGCTAGTTCTGCTTCTGTAGTGACTTCCGTCTGAGGAGTAACCTGTGATGTTCTTGCGAAGCTGACCAATTTGTGGGGCTTGGAGGCATTGTAAAAATTCTTCATATTTTCCTCCTTGGGCCTATAAAATGTCCTACTTGGCCCTTGAAAATTAATCCTCGTACAATATTCTTTGCAAACATTCCTAGGATCATACAGACTGAAGTCCAAATGACTGAATGGGAATTTCTCTATCTCCTTACGTTCGATGTCCGCACCCTTCAAATTATTGATCTCGTACAATCTAATTTGCAAAGGAAGAACATGCCAAGGTGTCTTCTTCTTCCTATGAAAAAATTCTAATAACCCTGTGGAAAGATGATAAGCAACTTCTTGCATGACCAAATTGTCAGTGACATTCCTTGGTAGAATATGTGGAGACTTATGATCACCAAACACTCTTAGGAAAGTTCCATCCAGTGAGGCAAACCAATATGCTAATTCTAGCATTGCTTCCATCGATACATGCAAGGTGTCTCTTCCTTAAAAATTAACTTGTACAATGGAATGAGGAAGTGATTAGTCAAATTTTCAACTACTCCTTTGTATTTGCACTCTAAAATCAGCTTGCAGTAAATGTACAGGACAATTTATCTTGGTGACCAAGTATAATTCATTCTAGGAAAGGAATTCTGAGCACATATTGCATCCAGCAAGTGAGAAAACATGTAAAATATGGATTTCTCACCCTTGGGAGGGTTCTTAGCATTAGTCACATGAATTATCAACTGTTGAGCCAAAAAATCCAACCAGCTGAATGGTTTCCTTCAAGTCACAACCTAATTAATCAAGAATTCCCAACCTTTTAGAAAGGTCTTAGTACTTCTTTGACTGTAGATCCGACAACATAATACTATCAAATACTGATAAGTATTCCTGGGAGATTGGGTCTTATAAGTGTTGTTGGGTGTATAGTAGACTTTTAAAGGCTCTTTCACCCAACCTTTAATGACATCCTTTGTGCTCAAGTAACTCGTGACTGCATAAAAGTAGGAATCCATGTATGATTCTGGTAGCGACAAATGATACATAAGCTGGTAATCATGTGCCTAGAAAGAGGAAATCATATTTCCACTGGAACTTCTAAGAGTCATGGTCTTCGAATCTGTATGTGACAGTATCCAACTAAAAATGTCTTCACATGGAAAAACTAGGTACCTTCATGCAATCTTATGTAATCCTGACCTTTAGACATTGATGTACACCTGTCGGTCTTCAAGATATGATTTAAAACAGTTTACTGAGAATACCTCATTCACCGTTTTCCATGTAATGTCTGACTCTTTCTCTATAAACAACTGAGTGTATGAGAAAACTTACTAGAGTATTCTTAAATGCCTCCACAATGTTTATTTCTGTAATGTCCTTTGAGGAAGATCTCTTGGGAGCTATAGTGACAATAATTGATCAAGAGAAGTTCTCAAAAACTGCAGTACCTGTAGGAGAGAAATACACTTAGGGAAAATATAATTTAGCTCAAGAAAAATGAATTACAAAGAAATATCAAGGCAGTAACCACAAGATTGAGAGTGGAAAATGCGCAATTATTGTGTTGAGGGAAGATATTGGACTCATGAATTTCACATTGTGTAGTCTCAGCAGTCAAGGGAGATGCTTGAGGCTTGAAACTACGCAATGTGCAGTCTCAACTTGGGCAGACTAAGGGAGATATTGTGTATTGCGTAGTCTCAGTGGCCAAGGATGAGGCTTGAGCCCTAGAACTGTGAAATGTGAAGTTGGGAAAGCCATTGAATATGCATTGTGCCATCTCATAGGCCAAGCACAATACTTGAGACTTGGACTTGCGAAATGTGCAGTTGAACATGGCAACCACTGGCTAAGTAAAGGGAATATATTCCTAGGAAGCAGATGGGAAAGTGGCAGATCTGAGTGATAGTGAAAGTAATAGTGTAGATATGACTAAGGAAAATATATATCAATGAAAATCAAGCACAAAATACCAACATGCAAAATTAAAAACAAACATGCATATGGAGTCGTCGAAACAACGACCAATTATGGGTAAAAACAAGAAGTTGATGCGACACTTGTAAAAAGTAAGCGACAAACCGAACCAACACTTGTACACACTAATATAAGTTAAAACACCAACAACTATGAAAAGAAACAAGCAAAAAAATAGTCACAGAAGGGAAACGACAAAATGTGACATAAAAGGAGACAAAAGATGACAAAAGAAAAACTCACTCAGAAAATCATCGCAAAATCAACTGTAGGATCCTTGATCTCCTTGGGAAGGTTATATTTCCAAGATCAAATGTGGAAATGAGCTCTAGGGGCATCTATTAAATATATATATGTGAGTTAAGTTTTATGACACACATGCCTAGAATCAAGGAAAAAAGTGACACTTGGTGAAAGTAAAAAATAACAACTTATGTCACTCTTCAGGAAACTAATTTTCCATTCCCTGTTTTCTAGGGATTTATTTTTTTCTTTTTTTCTTTTTTCTTCTTTGAGAAACTGGCCATTCACACTACCAAGAAGGATTGTGCAATTCCCAACCACATGGGACTAGGAAATTCCTTGGCTCAGTGAATTGCGTAGTTTCTGAGGGAAGGGGAAGCTTTTTTGCAATTTTTGAGCTCAAGGTTGGTCTACCTCTTAGGATTACACAGTTTATAAGCTCAAGGTTTGCATACCTCTCTAGAATTCACAATTCATATCCTCAAGGCTATCCTGCCTTCCAAGATTGCACAATTCTAAAGGGAAGGTCGACAATGTTGCAAATTCAAGGCAAGAGATGACTTGTGTTTGAAAGGGTTTAGATCGGGATCAAAACAAGACCTCATGAGAACTACATGGAAAAATAAGTCTTTAACATCACATGAATACTTGACAAAAGTGAATGCTGAGCTCCTGTGGATAGAAGGGTGGCTCCAAAATTAAAGCATGGGAAAAATTTTGGAGGGTGGTTGTAGTAGCTACAACGCAACTTTAGCTAGCAAGCTAGTTTGAAAGACCCTCTTTGGAAAATCGATAACGTTGTGTTTTGGCCAATGAAAATTTAGTTCTCAAGGCTTCATTAAAAATCTAGATGTGGTTGAAAGTGTTTTCCATTAATTAAGTTATCCTAAAGAATGGTAAAAAAAGAGTTATCCACAAAATTCCCATTGACCATTTGGATAACCTTCATCTGTGGAAGGAGGATACCCGTAATTAAACACTATGAGTTCCTATGGTGAATAGAGCATTTGGATATTTTGTGACCACTATATGAAATGTTAGAGGTATGAGGCATCCATGTCACATTGACCACAAAATCTCAATTCTCTCAAAACTAACTTGTGAAATAAATAATAATGTTGAAGTAAACGCAAAAATGGTCTCCACTTCATGCACAAAATATTGGCCAAAGCTAGCAACTAAACAACGTAAATAAGCCTAAACAACCATTACACTTATTCATAAACTTTTTCATAATCCAACTTGATGAAAAGGGATTTCAACCCAAGATAGTGAGTCATTTCATACTTTTCCAAACAATAATGACATTATTTAAAATAAATATCCCTTATATTAAGCCCATTTTATCAAGTCAATTATCTAAGGGGGGATATACTTAATCATCAAGACTAGGATTGGATCTTGGAAAAAATATTGCATGATACTTTAAATAGATTAATTGGACACTGATTTCCTATCATTTTAAGGTCCCTTACCTTGGGAATAAATTAAATAATATTTTGGTTAATGATGACCACGAGGGATTTCTTCCAAATAACTTCCTAGTAGACTCTCATTAGGTTAGGTCCAATACAGTCCCAAGTGGCTTTGAAAAAAAAGAAGCAAACATCCACCAGACCTTTGGGATTTGTTGTCATTCGTCACCATTAAGGCGTTCATCCACTTTGAGAGGGTTGAATCCCAATCACACTTAATTTTTTATGCAAATTTCCAAGGGATAAATTCAAAGAAAATATACATGGCAAATTTTCATGTATCTGACATGTCTTGGGATAGGAAAATTAAACAATAGTGAGAAAAAAATTCACTCAATTTTTCTTGGTTTTGTAATATTTCCAAAAGTCATATTTTGAGCATGAATATTCTCGTATGATTCTTGAATAGATAATATTTTGAATAAATCCTTCATAGGATGATCCCTGATTTTGATCCTATGCAGTTGGGACCAAATTCATGCTCCTTTTTCCCATTGAATTTGATCCACCTTCATAAGATGGAAAATCTTGGAAACACAATCTTGGAGATAAACATGATAGGGAGCAATCTAAATAAGGTATGACATCTCTTTAAAATCTTCCTTGTCCACTTCCTATAAATATAGTTGAACAAGCACAATTTTTTTATTGTATCCTTGTAAGCCAGGTGTAATCTAGCATATTACATCATTGCACCACTTTATCCACACTTCAACTCCTTGAAACTTATAAAGAAAGTTATGGGTCCATAAAATGGCATGAATAAAAGTTGGTTTTCAAGGATATGAGGCATTGAAGAGGTAACTATATTCGGGAAACTTTTTTTTCCCATACCCCTGGAAATAGATTACACAATTTGATGTCGATGAAACAATTTCACTTTTTCTAACACTTTCATTTGTTTTCCACATTCAAATTCAAATAAAAAATATTTTTCTCAAAGAACTTGGCTTTGTTAAGAAATTTCATGACTCACTCATTGCCATCCTTGAAGTTATAACAAGTCAAAGTAAAATTTATTCATCGCTTTGTACTTGTTGGGGTAATACAGGTCAATTCTAGCCTTGACAAGTAAATTCTTCGCCATACAATCCCTCTCAGGCATGTAAACCAAATTAACTCCCAAGTTTTCATCAAAAAACTCCACATTATTAAACTCTCTACACAAAAGTCATTATACCTCAATAAGGAGTTATCTTGACAATTCCATAATGCTTCCTTACCTTCAACATCATAGGGTGCATAAAATTTAGCAAGGCCCATAAGCATATCAAGTTTTGAAAATTTTAATAGACCTAACGAGTTGTCGAATGCACTTGGGTTTGACCTTCAAAACATTTATTCTTTCAAATCTTGAGACAAATTTCTTGTATAAAAATATATTTTTAAGGATGTAAAATAAAGACATGTTGGGGTTTTTGGAATTTTAATTTCCCAATGGGATCTAAAATGCATTTGATGGGATCTCAAAAAATACATCAAAATGCCCAAGAATTTAACCTAGTTATGATAATACACCAATAGAAACCCTCATAGAAATTAGAAAAAATGACAAGTGAATTATAGCACATGCATAGGCCTTGCATAATCACCTTAGTGACATGCTTTTTCTCCATGAAAATGAACTAAAAAATCATTTTGTCAGGGTTCGGCTAGCCATGCAGACCCACCCATGGGGCTCCCTAGGTTATGTATTCCAACCCTTAATCATAGTTTCTAATGGAACTCTACCCATAAAATAAATTAACATAGCATGATGCCTCAACTCATTAATAACAATAGCCCACGTGGTGTAGAGCAGTCGGTGATGGGGTGTATTTTTAAGGCACTCCATCTGCAAGGTCACCAGTTCGAAACCCATGGGTGATTAGGATTAGTCTAAACCACCAAAAAAAAAAATCATTAATAACAATAAGGTAGTCACTAACATGCATTTCAAACAACTCCAAGGCTTATCACATGGCTAATTTTGGGTCAAGGCTAAATCAAGGTGAACTTTGGTGGCAGGGGCAAAAGGGGTATGTCCCCCTTCCATAATGGTTAATCATGAGACTCAGAAATCAAAGTGATGAAATAATTCCTAGTGATTTAATGCAACATTTTGATGCTTTGTAAATTTGGTTTTTGTTAGGTCGGTATTGGCGAATGTACAAGTTGAATGTTGTAGATATCGTAACATTTTGTTCAAAAGCTTCAAGATCATAATTTTGTAGAAGGTCGTTCATGCATACTCCATTTCGACCATGTCCACTGGATTCAACTTGCTTATGTAAATCGTATATCTAAACTAAGCTTTAGCTTAGTGTCTTTTAATATAATGGCTATTTTTTATTCTTATTAAAAAAGTTACAACCATTTCATTTTATCTTAGAAAAAAAAATTCAGAATATCTAAATTATAACTTTGAAATTAAATTATTATTATTATATAGTTTGTAACTTTAAAATTAAAATATTATTATTATAGTTTGAGTGAGTGTAATAATTAAGAATATATATATTTTTTAAAATATAGATTATATTATATTTTTTTATATAGTATAAAACTATTAATGTCAAACAAATATTAAGTAATAAATAATATAATTAAATTTTTTTAAAGTTACTGAAAATTATTTTATAAAGTTAAGTTTAATAAATAATGTAATTATTTTTTTTTAATTTTATTGAAAATTATTTTATAAAGTTATGTTTAATAAATAATGTAACTAATCTTTTTCAATGTTATTGAAAAATATTTTATAGTTATATTTATAAAATTGATTGTGCAAAAAATCATTTCAAAAGGAAAATTAAATTAATATAAACTTAAAATAATTAAAAAGTATTAACCTACATTAATGCAATTATGCAAATAAAATCCATTTATATTTATGTTTAATTATAAGTAAAGTATGAGACTTTTTTAACATATAAATTTTCCATAGTTTCTTTAATGTAAAATTAAAATTTTGCAAGATTTATAAAATTGGGTATTGGTTTATTTTACTTTTATCAGAGATCAAAGTGTTTATTATTTTAATGATGTTAAGAGTATTGAAAACTAAAAGTATTTTTTTAATTATTTAACATATATTTAAAATAAACTTTAAATTAAAAATATTTGTCACAATATCAATATCTTTAATATTTTAATTTAAAAATACTATAATAATTTTGGAATATATATATATATATATATATATGAATGATAATTTCTTACTTTCTTAAAATTTGATTTCAATTACTAAATAGACCAAATTCATTTCAATAAAGATTATTAATCATTATTGTTTTAATAAATTTGCACGAACCTTAAACTAGAACTCTTATTAACGTTCAACGAAACTCTATGGTGTTTATTTGGCCTTTTCATACACAACTAGAGTAGTATTTGATGATAATATATTCATGGAGATGAGACCACCCGAGACATTCAAACATGACCTTAGCCTTCTTACCATCTTAGATCCATCTAACACCAGATCTATCATGTGCCGAGAGGGATCAAATCCCTAGATGTGCAAACCTTCTTTTTGGAGCGTAGAACTTGAGGAAAGGTTTGCACCTCAGGGGATTTGATCCCTCTCGATGAATGATAGATTCGATGTTAGATGGATCTAAGTTGGTTCCAGATGAGGGCAACAATGTCACATTTTTAGATTATCATGTTTGAGATTAACTTCAAAATTCACATAATTTTTTCTTTGCTTCGATTGAGCATTTAATTCTCTTCTTTAATTTATTCTATGTTGTTTTCCTTGAATGTTTTGTATGTCTGTGTTTGGATTCTTTGAGTGGTTTGTGTGTTTATGCATTTGGATTTGGATTGTAATGTTTGTGAATGTTACAATTTTTGTGTTCTATTTTAAATTTTGTATGTATTGTCTATTAGTAATTAGTTAGTGATGAAGAAGGAAGACAATCTTGTCAATAGTTTGCAAGAGGATTAATATTGCATATCTATTTCATTTAATTTTAGGTATCACCACTTCTGAAAACTAATTATTTCTTAATAGTGTCCCTCCACGTATTACTAAATATATCTTGAAAAGTAGTTTTAATAATTTACTGCATCAAGGTTACTCTTGAAATAATTTGTTTCTTTGGTAACGTTTGAAATAATATAGTTTCTTCAAGAATATTTTGATGAATTTTATTTTTATTTTTTAAATCTATAGTCTGTTTTGCAAAGTCAAGTAATAAAGAATTTTTGAACTTTTTTAATGGGTGGGCAGATTTATAAAATATGTACATTATTTTGATTTTGATTTGAATTGAATTTTTATAAATATATCTTTTCCTCTTATAAATATTTTGAATACATGTTGTATGCAATTATTTATTAGTAAATTTGAATATATATGTATTTGTCTATTAGTAATTAGTTGGTGATGAAGAAGGGAGACGATCTTGTCAAGAATTAATTTTCACTTTGTAGGAAGATTGGTTTTGCACATCTATTCCATTTTAATTCTAGGTATCACAACTTTTACAACTAATTAATTCTTAATAATGTATGATTACTTACCTTGAATTTTTTTTTTTGAAAATCTATAGTCTTAAGATTAACAATATCTAATGCATCTAATGCAAGAAATAAAATAGTATTAGAAAAGAACATCTACACTGAAATCAATGCATCTAATGCAAACAATCAAATGAGATTAGAAATCAAAATCTACATTGAAATAAATGCATCTAATACAAGCAATCAAATAGGAATAGAAATCCACATCTACATTGAAATCAATGCATCTAGTGCAAACAATCAAATAGGATTATAAATAAACATCTACACTGAAATCAATGCATCTAGTGCAAGCAATCATATAGGATTAGAATTTGACATATACAGGGAAATCAATGCATCTAGCACAAACAATCAAATAGGATTAGAAATCATAATCTACACTGAAATCAATTCAACTAGTGCAAGAAATATTGTTCCCCCTCTCCGCCCTCAATCTAATCTTGAAAAATATTTGTAATAGTTTACAGCTTCAATATTAACAATATCTAATCCATCTAATGCAAGAAATCAAATAGGATTATAAAACAACATCTACACTGAAATATATGCATCCAATGCAAGAAATCAAATAAGATTATAAATCAACATCTACACTGGAATCATTGCAAATAGTGAAAGAAATCAAATATAATTAAAAATCAACATCAACACTAAAATCAATGCATCTTGTTCAAGCAAACAGATAGAATTAGAAATCACCATATACACTAAAATCAATGCATCTAGAGCAAACAATTAAATGGGATTAGAAATGGACATCTTCATTGAAATAAATGCATCTAGTGCAAGAAATCAAATATATTTACATCTATACTCAAATCAATTCATCTAGTGCAAGTAATCAAATAATATTATAAATCATCATCTACATTAAAATCAATGCATATAGTGCAAGAAATAGTATTCTCTTTGTCTCCCCTCCATATATATCTATATCTCCTTCTTTATCTCTCTATCTCATCACCCCCAAACATAGGTTATCTCTCTCCATATCTATCTATCTCTTCCTCCCTCCCTCCCTCTTTCTATATCTCTATTTTTCCCTCTCTTCACCTCCCATTTATATCTCTATCTCCCTCTTCTTCTCCTTTTTATCTCAAGATATCCCCCGAAACATACACACTCATTATCCATATTTATCTATCTCTCGATCCCTTTCCCTCTCTCTTCCCTTTCTCTCCCTCTATTCCCCTTTTATCTCTCTTCCCCCCTGCTATCCTCTCTCCCTCTCTCTCTATATCCCTTATCACGTGTAGTATACCTAGGGGGATAATATGGGGTATTCCTAGGGGGGATCATATGGGGTACAAAGGAAGGTACCTAAGGAAATAATGTAATGTAAGGATAATAAATACATGGGCCATAATTAATAAATAAAGTGGTTACCCACATTATGCAAGAGACCACAAGTAGTTAGGAAATAATATGATAAGCCCATGATATTAGATGTATGACCCATGGTATTGTATGTATGAAGCCTATATAGAGGCTAGAGACTCTCCATTGAGGATGTCAAGGATTATTGTATTGACAAGAATATGGCTTGTGGAGTGATATCATTACTTGAGTAGTTATATGGTGTTACTCTAGCTCAAGGGTTTCTTATTAATAAATATCTGAAGCTTTTATACTCTGTTCTTGAAGTTATTAGGCGTATTTTCCATTTTATTATATTTACAGGTTAGATCTATTACAAGTGGTATCAGAGCTACAAATATAAAAAATATGCAAAATATGCCTACGAAATAACAAGATCGATCCAAGAATATAATTTTTTTTATTGATTTCTTCAGAAAAACCCTTGAGGTAGGGAAATACCATGCATTCACTCCTTAAGGAAGGATATCACTCCACAAGCCATATGTTTTTCAATACAATAATCCTTGACATCCTCAATGGAGAGTCTCTAGCCTCTGTATAGGCTTCATACATACAATACCATGGGTCATACATATAATACCATGGGCTTATCACATTATTTCCTAACTACTTGTGTTCCCTTGAATAATGTGGTTTAACCACTTTATTTATTAATTATGACTCATATATTTTTATCCTTACATTACATTATCTCCTTGGGTACCTTCCTCTATACCCCATATGATCCCCCCTAGGAATACCCCATATTATCCCCTTATGTATACTACATTCCACCCCCCTTAAGCATGTTTTGTCCCCAAAACATGAGAAGAACATAAATAATAAGATTTACTCAAAAGAGTAGTCCACTAGTACCATGCACGTGCATCAAGAAATCCTAGCGAAAGGTGAACTCTCAATATAGCTGGTGCCTTGCTCGCTTAAGATGGACGTTGATTCTGGTGGTTCCTTTGCATTGATGTGTTGTGGGTGGGTCATCGGTTGTTGTCCTTGTTGTTAATTATTTTCCATCTTTTTGGTTGTTGTCTTGCTAGGTGATGTGGGTGGTGATATGCTGAAGATTGAAATAATGGAGGATCTTTCATTAATTCCTCTACTATTGGTGCCTGAGTGGTATGGTGTCTAGTTCTTTTTCTGGTACCTCCACTATTGGTGTCTGATGTTTTTTCTAGTATTTGGTTTTATGTTTATGTTTAGTTGTCAACCATCAAAGGCTCATCATCTGATATGTCACTATCGTGAGATCTTTGTGCTTCTGCCTCTCCATTCTCCACCTGGTTTCCAAATGGAAATATCCTACAATGTAATTTTCTTCTTTTTATACCAGATCTTTAGGAATTTATTCTATACATTAATATTGAAGGAATTTCTTTATAAATTTGCACCTCCTCATTATCAACCTATGTTTTTGCAATGTGTTTTGCAGAAACGTGTAATTGTCTTGCCACATTAACATTGATAAAATTATGTTTGCAACTAGGATTGATAGACACAATGATATTCTTCTGTTGAATACATCTATGAACATGTAATATAGAAATATTAGTAGAAAATAAGCCTTTAGGGCTCTTAGTGTCCTTTCCAAATTGAGACCACTTGTCCATGATCTTAGTGTCCTACTTTCCGGCATGAGACCACTTGTCCATGATCTTAGTGTCCTTTCTAGATTGAGACCACTTGTCCATGATCTTAATGTCCTTCTTTCCGGCTTGAGACCACTTGTCCAAAAGAATTTTTTCAATTTCTTCACAAGGACATAACATCAGAAACTTGTCGTCAAGTGAATTCCACCATATAGCAGCCTCATCTTCCACATAATACTTTATGGAGGTTTACCAAAGCCCTGAGATTTCAATATTTAGAGATTGTATAAATTTTTCAATAGTAGGGCCATCACTTTTTCCTGTAAACTTCTTTCTAGAACCCATAAAAAGAGAGTGAGGATTTTTAGAAATTACCTACGGTTGGGCGAAAATTTAAAATGACCACAACTCTGTCAATATGGCTCAAAATCCTTATTATAGCGTGTTTTCGGAAATGGAACAATTATTATGCATCTTCATATGTGACTGAAATCCCGATCTCAGCACTCTGGAAACTTAGATCCGTGTTGCAATTGTCCCATCGTCACAAAATTTCTAAACAAATGACTGATTTTAAATCAACGATAACTCCCTCATCATGACTCCGATTCGACCAAATGTTTTTTTGAAATTGGGTAATTTTTATAGGGGAGCTCAAATATATACTTATTTGTCTCAAATTATGCACCAAAAACTGTAAAAAAAA
The DNA here is from genome assembly GCA_034641835.2 of Pinus albicaulis. Taxonomy (NCBI): domain Eukaryota; kingdom Viridiplantae; phylum Streptophyta; class Pinopsida; order Pinales; family Pinaceae; genus Pinus; species Pinus albicaulis. Next base: position 143,861,257 of record CM076573.1, read on the forward strand.
TCAGGAGAGTCATCGTCCACGAATGAATGTCAGAAAATTTCCTACAACACCATTGATTTTAAATCAACAATATCTCCCTCATTTGGACTCTGATTTGACTGATTGTTTTTTTTTAAATTGACTATTTTTTTTGGAAAGAATTCAGATCTGCTATTAGTTTCTGAAAATTATGCACCAAAAATTTCATATATGTTTTGCAAACTCACAACCCGAAAATGTCTTGCAAAAATGAAAAACAATCTAAGCAACTCTGCCCAAGAAAGTGCTATGATACCACTTGTAATAAATTTGACATGAAAATATAATAAAATATTCAAATAGGCCCAATAACTTCAAGAAAATAGTATAAAGGCTTCAGATCTTTATTAATAAGAAACCCTTGAGATAGGGTAACACCATACAACCACTCCTTAAGGAAGGAGATCACTCCACAAGCCATATTCTTTTCAATACAATAATCCTTGACATCCTCAATGGAGAGTCTCTAGCCTCTATATAGGCTTCATACATACAATACCATGGGTCATACATATTATACCATGGGCTTATCACATTATTTCCTAACTACTTGTGGTCCCTTGCATAATGTGGGTTAACCAATTTATTTATTAATTATGGCCCATGTATTTATTATCCTTACATTACATTATTTCCTTGGGTACTTTCCTCTGTACCCCATATGATCCCCCCTAGGAATACCCCATATTAGCCCCCCTAGGTATACTAAATTTCACCCCCCTTAAGAATGTTTCGTCCCCGAAACATGAGAAGAACACATAATAAGATCTACTCAAAAGAGTTTTCCACTGGTACCATGCACGTGCATCGAGCCATCCTAGCGAAAGGTGAACTCTCGATCTAGTCGATGCCTCACTCGCTTGAGATGGATGCTAGTTCTGGTGGTTTCTCTGCATTGATGTGTTATGGGTGGGTCATTGGTTGTTTTCATTGTTGCTAATTCTTTTCCATCTTGTTGGTTTATGTATTAATGGGTGATGCGGGTGGTGATATGTTGAAGAGTGAAATGATGGAGAATATTTCAATAATTCCTCTACTATTGGTGTGTGAGTGGTATGGTGTCTGGTTCTTTTTCTGGTACCTCCACTATTGGTGTCTGAGTGGTGTCCAATGTTTTTTATAGTATATGGTTTGATTTTTGTGTTTAGTTGTTGACCATAAAAGGCTCATCATTTGATATGTCACTTTCGTGAGAGCTTTGTGTTTCTGCCTCTCCAATCTTTGTCTGGTTTCTAATAGAAATATCTGGCAATGTAATTTTCTTCTTTTTATACCAGAGCTTCAAAAATTTATTTTGTACATTAATATTGACAATACCAATAGATTCCATCCAAGGGTATCCCAAAACGACATCCACATTATCCATATATGAAGTATAAAAATCAGAATGCAACCCATATTTATCCATATAAATCTTCAAATCTTAATAAATTTTCACCTCCTCATTATCAATCTGCATTTTTGCAATGTGTTTTGCTGAAACAAGTAATTCTCTTGCTACATTAACATTGATAAAATTATTTTTGCAACCAGGATTGATAGACACAATGATCTTCTTCTGTTGAATACATCCATGAACCTGTAATATAGAAAAATTAGTAGAAAATAAGCCTTTAGGGCTCTTAGTGTCCTTTCCAGATTGAGACCATATGTCCATGATCTTAGTGTCCTGCTTACCAGCGTGAGACCACTTGTCCATGACCTTAGTGTCCTAATTTCCAGCATGAGACCACTTGTCCATGATCTTAGTGTCCTTCTTTCCAAATTGAGACCACTTGTCCATGATCTTAGTCTCCTTCTTTCCGGCTTGAGACCACTTGTGGAAAAGGAGTTTTTCAATTTCTTCACGAGGACATGACGTCAGAAACTCGTCTTCAAGTGAATTCCACCATATAGCAACCTCATCTTCCACATAATACTTTATGGAGGTTGTCCAAAGACTTGGGATTTTAATCTTCAAAGATTGTATAAATTATTCAACAGTAGGGAAATCACTTTTTCTTGTAAACTTCATTCTAGAGCCCATAAAAAGAGAGTGAGGGTTTTTAGAAATTACTTACAGTTGGGCGAAAATTTAAAATGACGAAAACTCTGTCAATATGGCTTGAAATCCTTGTTGTAACTTGATTTTTGGAAATGGAACAGTCATTCTACATCTTCACATGTGACTAAAATCCTGATCCGAGCACTCTAAAAACTCAGATTCATGATGCAATTGGCCCGCCATCCCAAAATTTGTGAACAAATGACTGATTTTAAATCAGCGATAACTCCCTCATCTGAACTCTGATTCGACTGTTTTTGTTTTTAAATCAGGTGATTTTTCAAGGGGAGCTCATATCTATACTTATTTGTCTGAAATTCTGCACCAAAAATTGCAAAAAATGTCAAGAGAGCTGTCGTCCACGTATGGCTGTCATAAAAATTTCTGCAACACCATTGATTTTAAATCAACGATATCTCCCTCATTCAGACTTTGATTCGACTGATTTTTTTTTTGAAATTGACTATTTTTTGCAAAGAATCTAGATATGCTATTAGTTTCTGAAAATGTTTCACGAAAATTTTTAGATTTGTTCTGCAAACGCGTTGCCCAAAAATGCCTTGCAAAAATGAAAAAAAAAACTCCCCAACTCTGCCCAAGAAAGTGCTCTGATACCACTTGTAATAAATCTGACCTGCAAATATAATAAAATATGAAAATAGGCCCAATATCTTCAAAAACAGAGTATAAAAGCTTTAGATCTTTATTAATAAGAAACCCTTGAGGTAGGGTAACATCATACAACCACTCCTTAAGGAAGGAGATTACTCCACAAGCTATATGTTTGTCAATACAATAATCCTTGACATCCTCAATGTAGAGTCTCTATCCTCTATATAGGCTTCATACATACAATACCATGGGTAATTACCATGGTTCATACATGTAATACCATGTGCTTATCACATTATTTCCTAACAACTTATGGTATCTTACATAATATGGGTTAACCACTTTATTTATTAATTATGGCTCATATATTTTTATCCTTACATTACATTATCTCCTTGGGTACCTTCCTCTATACCCCATATGATCCCCCCTAGGAATACCCCATATTATCCCCTTATGTATACTACATTCCACCCCCCTTAAGCATGTTTTGTCCCCAAAACATGAGAAGAACATAAATAATAAGATTTACTCAAAAGAGTAGTCCACTAGTACCATGCACGTGCATCAAGAAATCCTAGCGAAAGGTGAACTCTCAATATAGCTGGTGCCTTGCTCGCTTAAGATGGACGTTGATTCTGGTGGTTCCTTTGCATTGATGTGTTGTGGGTGGGTCATCGGTTGTTGTCCTTGTTGTTAATTATTTTCCATCTTTTTGGTTGTTGTCTTGCTAGGTGATGTGGGTGGTGATATGCTGAAGATTGAAATAATGGAGGATCTTTCATTAATTCCTCTACTATTGGTGCCTGAGTGGTATGGGTATGCAGTTTCTTTTGGTACCTCTGTGGTGTCTAGTGGTGTACGATGTTTTTATATGCTCAGTTTTATGTTTGTGTTTAGTTTTCTACCATTAAAGGCTCATCATCTGATATGTCATTGTCATGAGAGCTTTGTGCTTATGCCTCTCCATTCTCAACCTAGTTTCTAATGGAAATATCATGTAATGTAATTTTCTTCTTTTTATACCAAAGCTTCAATAATTTCTTCTGTACATTAATATTGACAGTACCAATAGAGTCCATCCAAGGTTATCCAAAAATGACATCCACATTATCCATATCTGAAGTATACAAATCAGAATGCAACACATATTTATCCATAGAAATATTCAAATCTTTATAAATTTTCACCTCCTCATTATCAACCTGCGTTTTTGCAATGTGTTTTGTTGAAACTTGTAATTATCTTGCCACATTAACATTGATAAATTATGTTTGTAACTAGGATTGATATACACAATGATATTCTTCTACTGAATACATCCATGAACCTGTAATATAGAAATATTAGTAGAAAATAAGCCTTTAGGGCTCTTAGTGTCCTTTCCATATTTAGACCACTTGTCCATGATCTTAGTGTCCTGCTTTCCGGCATGAGACCACTTTTCCATGATCTTAGTGTCCTTATTTCCATATTGAGAACACTTTTCCATGATCTTAGTGCCCTTCTTTTTAGCTTGAGACCACTTTTCCAAAAGGATTTTTTCAATTTCTTCACGAGGACATAACATTAGAAACTCGTCGTCAAGTGAATTCCACCATATAGCAGCCTTATCTTCCACATAATACTTTATGGAGGCTGGAAAAATCCTTGGGCTTTCAATCTTTAAATATTGTATAAATTCTTCAACAGTAGGGCTATCACTTTTTCCAGTAAACTTCGTTCTAAAACCCATAAAAAGAGAGTGAGGGTTTTTAGAAATTACTTACGGTTGGGCGAAAAATTAAAATGACCAAAACTTTATCAATATGGCTCGAAATACTTATTATAGTCTGTTTCGTAAATGGAACAGTCATTTTTCATCTTCACATGTGATTGAAATCCCGATCTGGGCACTCTGGAAACTCGGATCTACGCTGCAACTAGCTTGTCATCGCAAAATTTCTGAACAAATGAATGATTTTAAATCAGCGATAACTCCCTTATCTGGACTCTGATTCGAACAATTTGTTTTTTGTAATAAATCCCCCAGCGGGGAATAGAATTTAATTTGGGCACAGGAAAATGACAGGGTTTCAAAATTGAAGCAAATAATTAGGGTTGCTTTTATTACCCCTGTCATTATCAGTCCTTGATTTATGGAGGGAAATCCTTACTAGATCCCTGTGTTGTCAAGGCATACTCCATTGGTCCTGGATCTACCATTTAACTCAACTTACGACTGAGGGGTGGCAAAGCAAATCAGAACAAAAGCCAAGGACCCACTAGAGGATCCAGTACTTCCAAACCAGGAAACCCAAAAGGACCCTCATATAGGAACATTCTGCAGGGGAAAAATAGAGCACCAACAGCAACTAAACCAGCAGAGAGTTGCCCCAAGCCATACATTGTGAAGCAACAAAATTGTGTGCCTGAATTAAAAATAGATGTTCCTGAGATAGACGAGCATCTATCCACTTATGAATCCCAAGAAATAATATGAAGATTCAATTTCTTTTGGCCCAAACCTATGGATATTTTTCATTGGATCTTCACCAACTGGACCATGGACTGTGAAATCCATGTTTTCTTTAAAGGTTTCTTCATAGTCAAGTTTACATCATTGGAAGCTAGAGATATCACCCTGAGGGATGGACCGTGGTTCTGGGGCACAACTGAACTATTCAGCACACCATGGTTCCCAAATTTTGACGCAAACACAATGGAAGTTACCATAATTCCGGTTTGGGTGCGGCTATACAACCTCTCGCTTTATTTTTGGCAGGAATTTGTGCTAGAAGGCATTGGGAACATCGTTGGCAGATATATAAAAACAGATACTCAACGTTTGGAGGAGCGCATCTACACTTTCGCACGAATCTGTGTGGAATTGGACCTTAGCAAAGGTCTACCTGAGAGAATTCATATTCTTCAAAAACAACAAAGATGGACGCAACATTTAGACTATGAAAACACATCATTCAGATGCAGAATATGCAGGAATACCATACATTTACAAAACACATGCCTGGAGGCCAAACGAGATAATAGAAAAAAGAAGGCAGGAAGCATTGAAAAATTAGCGATTTCCATAAGATATTATGTGATGTATTCCTCCAAATGAGAGAAAACAAACAGCTACCCCCTGGGTGCACAAGAACAAGAAATGCAAGATCGTTTTGACATCACAACCATGGTACAACCGGAAATGGATCTAGGTGCACCGAAGAACGGGGGAAATAAAAGACAACATACTTCAGATACTTCAGACTCAGATAAGGAAAATGGAGCACTCACAGAACAAAACCATCTCACCCCTATATCAGCCACGCCAACACAAGGTGCTTGGTGAAAGGTTGAAAACAAAAAAGGGAGAAAATCTTAGATTTTCTACCCATGTACTATAGTTTTTATTTGCAGCTACTTGTCTATCTTGATTGACAATTACCAGCACATGTGACATGTAATTTTTTTTTAATTAATAAAATTACGACTTTTTTCCTTGGAAAAAAAACACAAAATGAACAATAAGAATAAATGCTTTTATTTTTTTCTTCTTTGCAATAAATCAAGTACAATATATGTAGGGATACAACCCTAGATGAAGACATCGATCTTCAATATCCAAGGCGCCAACCTGTATTTTCCAAGCACCGACTTGGACAACCAAGGCTCCAACCTTGTCAATTCTGGGGCACCAACCTCAAGGGCTCTAACCATATTTTTGTTTCAGGCTCTGACCTGGTTTCTTGAGGACTCTAATCCTATAGGGCTCCAACCCTATTCTCCGAGGCACCAACCTTGTCTTTTTGAGGCTCCAACCTCTTTGGATCCAAACCTTTACTTCGTCAATATATATTTGGTTATACTTCACGGCTCCCAATGTCTTCTTCAATGAGCCCTGTCAATATTTAGTTATCCCCTCACTTAATATCCATGTAACATCATCAATGACAACCTCGATCTTCACATGAAGGTGTCTCTATTGTCCTCCATGGTACCCAATCAAATTCTCCAAGATCACCTCATGATCACTTTCAATGCATCATGATCTAAAAGGGTGTCTCCAAGACAATCAATGCTTGGTGATGTCTTAAGGTGTCTTCAATCAATTGCACAAGTTTTGCACAAGGTTATCCAAACAAATTCAGGTACAAGGACTACTACAAAATCTTCTTCAAGGCTTCAAATTTGCTCAACAAGTCTACTCTAGCAAGGTTTAAGTCTGCACAAAATATATTCCAAGGGTTGTTCCAATAATGGCTTCCAAGACACTTGAACCAAGATGACTTAAGGTGCCTTCACAACGTTTCCTCCAAATGCTTCAATATCTGGTCAAATATCTCTTTGAATAGACTTTAAGATGTTCCTTAAATTCTCTTCTAAGGTTTTTCCATGCCCTTCTTCAATAGCCTCTTCAAAATATACAACCAATTGACTCCAAGTTTTCTCCACACTTCAGCTCCAAGGATTTCTTCAATATTTCTTTCAAATGAGACCAAAAATATCTTTAATTTGTTCTAGGGTTGTCTTCAAAAATTTTTGTACAATAAGTCTTCTCTAAAAATGAATTCAATATTGTTCTTTCACTATATTATTGCACAATAGGTATACTTCAAAATAGGACCCAAATTATGTTTCCAAACAGTCCTGGTGTTTTCCTTCAAGGAGGGACAAAGTTTGCTTTCAAATAAGTGTATGGACCTTAAAACTGTTGCAAGGAGAGGCTAATGACTTCTCCAAAGGTGTTCTCAACTATGTCTAAAAATGTTCAAAAACATGCTTTAAAATATCCAACGATAGTCACAAGTCTTACAGGTCTGTAGCCTTATAAATCAACAGGTATACAACCATATCACTCCACAGGAATCCACACTTCTACAGTTTAATATGATCTTGTGAGATGGTCCGAGGTGTAATAAAAAAAAAAATGTTTTGAGCTAATTGTTCAATAAGTGATCTGAACTGTCCTCCAATCTGAGCTAGTTGTCCTCCACAAGTGGCAATTCACCAAACTGTTGCAATCCACATTATGTCCAGGTTCTAGCCGTGATGTAAGATGTTTTAACCCAACAAATCATTTTTAAGCCCAAAAAAGTGTTTAAATTATGATCTCCTTGTCCCTTCTTCTATCTTTGTTTTCCTATAATAATTATTCACCAAATTGATTGTGAAAAATGAGGGTTTAGACTTATATTTATATTTATTTTCAACTAAACATGAAGGGACATGTCCCTTGACTGAGAGGCCGATTTGCATGCCAATGTGTACGTTAGTTCAATGACAGGGTTAATTTCCTTAACTTTAAAAATCAATATCTCACAAAATGTATGGAGTTTTGGGGCATGTAAAGGCTCATTAGAAAGGAAAAATTATGCCCTAAAAGATGGTACACGAGTCAAATTGAGAAGTTGCATTTAGGGTAGTGAAAATTATTTTTTAATGAGACTGACCTTGAAATTTAGTGTAGAAAATATTTGGGACAAAATGAGAAGTATTTGGGACATCGTGTGGTTATTAATGGCTTCTCCATTTTTTGCACCAATAATATTATTATTAGTGTCATCATGAGAGTATTCAACAAATTCATCATGATAGTGAATCCATAATTTTCTATTTGGAGAGCTTCAAAGAGTCTTCCAACCACCATCTAGATCATTAAATGTGATATTCCAAAAATTTCATCATATTCCATCAAGTATATTTCAATTCCTTCATGTCATGTCCCGAATCATTTTACATGTCATCAAATGGTCCTCCATGTCATCATATAGTTTCCAGCCATTTCATAAAGACCTTCATCGAATGTCATCATCGAGTGTAGTCTTCTAGGTTACCAAACAAGGTACGTGTTTAACACTTGGCACCTTAAGAATATTTTTTCATCTTGACATCATACTAGTTCCAGGCTTCTTCATCAAGAGTAAGCACGTCATCATTAATGACATCCTTATTAACCAAGAGGGACTTGTCATCATGAGCAACGAACTCTTTATACGAGGTATGCATAATATCACTCCAAGGGTTTTCCATTAGGGTTTTTAGGTCTTTACAAGAATATTGATCCTCATATTGACACCAATGGCAACCTTAGACCAACATATACATGTGGTATTGTGTGCATGTTGTACATGTGTTGCGAGCATGCGGTACTATGTATGTGCATGGTGTAGTAACAGTATCGTGACATGTGTATTCGTCATGTTGTACTCTATGTACGTATATGCATTTATATGTAGTGTGTTGTGTTGTACACCAGGTGTAGCTGTAGGTGTTGTATGTCGATGTATACATATGTATTGTGTTGTATTGTATTCTGGATGTATGTGTGTGTACATGTATTGTGTTGTACATCGGGTATCGGCATGTATATTTTGTTGTATTGTACACCAGTTGTGGGTTTATGTATTGTATGTTGTTGTACGTGTTAGCTCCCCGTAATTTGCTAGATTGATTGAGATACAAATGGACAGGGGTAACATCAAACCAAGCTTTGGAATCCAAGGACCTAGCCTTCCTGGATTCAGAGAGGGATCTCTCTAGTAGATGCAAAGATGTGAACTTGTTTGCTGATTAGGGTTGATTTTAGGCTAGATGTTAAGTGCAGGGTATTTTGTTTCTTTTTGGTTGGGTATGATGCTTGGATAGATTAGATAGAAAACAAGGAATATTTTTAATTCATTGGGCAATGAAGTCTAACAAGTTCATGATAAATTCATCAATGGTTTAAAGAGTATTTGCATGGCAATCTTAACTTGGTTGGTGGATCTTTGAGGTTGTGAAAGATTATGAGATGGACATTAAGCTTGAGAACAAAAGTGAATAAAGGGAAAACCAGAATCCTTCATATACTTTTAAACTGAGGGAGTTAGAATATTTATAAGCATAAAAAAGAATCAAAGGCATAAGCAAAACCTAATCCATTTGATTTTAGACTGAAAGCACATAATCATCCAAGACAAACATTCAAATGAAATATAGAAAGGCAATAAACTTATTTAACTTTCATAGATTTCATCATCAAGATTAGAAAACATTTAAGATGCACAACTAACTATAACCATAGAAGGAGAGAAAACCCTGAACATATAAAGTTACAGCTATGAAGGTTATTTGAAACAATTAGCTAAGTAAATGCAAAGAGCATGATCAAAACAAACTTCTTTGATAAACCTAGGCAAAGATGCTTTAAAGAGATGATTCCAAGAACAGAGTAGTTAGTGAAAACAAATATGCAGGGCTAGCCATGAATCATGTTGATAACAACTGATCTAAACCATTCAATAAATAGACAAGCTTAGGAAATCCTTAGAGAGCAAAAAGATGAATTCTCTAATACATCCTAGTAGAAGAAAACATTAAGGCAATGAAGGAAACAAACAGACCTAAGGTGCCATTAGCAAACATGTCTTAGTCTAAATTATTTGTCCTACTGCAACATAGAAAGACGGAAACATATGATAAACTAGAAAACATGAAAAAAATAAAACTTCACCATCAACCAGGCTTATGGATCCTGCAAACAATCCTCCTCCATCAAAAAACAAATCAGGGCATGCATGAGCTCCAAGACATCAAATTCTCATCAAAAACTCCAAGAGACTATGTATTGCTCCAGAATAAGTCATAAAAATCAAACCCAATACATAAGAGCCTCATGCAAGGCTCAAGACACATAATATCTAAGATAATAAATGAAAAATATCATAACATAACTCCGCAATCAAATATGGAGTGATTTTCCCAAAAAAATATTAAAAAATCATTTTGCCATCAATTTGTGTGTTTTATTGACTTTTGCCACTTTTGGTCCTCTGTGCGTAGCGCCAAAATATCAAAAAAATAGGTGTAATTGCAATCCAGTTTTGACCTCCTTCCCGGAGTCAAATTTTGCTCCGTGATGGCTCGTTGGAAAATTTGATGAGTCTAATTTCCAAAAATTCTTGATTTGTGCTGAATTAATTCCATTTACCTACTCAAAAATGAAATATCCCAACACTGCTCTGTGCGCAGCACCTGGTCTGAAAAGGAGGCAGAAAGGTCAAATTTTGGGTGTTTTTCGACCTTTTGAGGGGTTAAAAATGCTCCAATTGATCTGAAATTTTGTGAGTAGACTGTTGGTGATGTGAAAAATCCAAAAAATTAAACTTTGAGAGCTGAATATTCACCAAATTTGTGCGTAGTGCCTAGGGTGTTACGCTCCTAGGGCCTCAAAATTTCAAAAACATAAAAACTTCTCCTGTGCACAGCGCCATTCTACAGAGGGCATTTGGAGGCCTTCCTGGTGTCGTAATGAGCTCCGTGATAGCTTGTTGGAAATCTTGACTTGTCTAATTTCCAAATATACAATTTTTTTCCTGTTTGGAGTTGATTTTCCCAAGACTGATCAAAAAGTACTTAATGATGGTGCAGAAATGTAGAGTGCTGGTGCAAACCACTTTTGGATGACATCGTCAATTCAAAATTGAGCTCATGATATCTCATTGGAAATATCTTGAAGTCTAGTTGTCATTTGACTCATTAAGCAAGTCATTTGGACACTCCAGATGTGAGAAAAAACATATTTTCCCAAGGTCACTCTAGAAGTGCAGAATTTCTCCCGTGACACCTGTATTTTTGAAATTGATATCAAACCATGATACCTATGTAAAAATTGGAGGTTTTTCTTCTTGGCACTATGATGGAGAAAAAAATCTCTCATTTTTTCCAAATTAATCTCTGTTTGCTCAGAAACACAATTTGAAGCAAAACTAGCCCTAGGTGTGACACATGGCTTATCTCTTGGAATGAATTCTTGGAAAATGATGGAGGCATGATTTTTATGAGCTGGTATAGAATTATTCTTTCTTACATGATATATCAAATGAATCCTTTTCTCTTGTGCCTCCTTTTTATATCAAACCCTAGCTTAGTTGGAAGAGGAAATTAGGGTTTGTTGTAGGGGATTTGGGACCGCCTTGCAGAGGGAGGGGAATGAAGGGGTTAAGGGTTGTATAAATTCTTGGGGAAATTTTTGGGGATAGGGATAGATGTTAGGGAGTAGGTGAAAGTGTAATTTCAAGAATTGAGTGAGGGGAAGGAGTCCAAAAGGTCAAAACACATGCCTAGTCTCAAAAAGTGTCAAATTGTGGCAATAGGCTAGGTTTTGTAGAAAAATGATGATTTTGAGGGATAGGAGTGATGGGGACTGTTTGTGAAGGTATATTAAGGATATGAGGAGGTGTAAGAGCATAAATAAATAAACCTTGTTGATGATTTAATCATGGAGGTCATGAAACCAAGAAAATTGCCCTCAAAAGACCTAGTTTTCCTGTCTCCCTTGTTGCAAGATGCCATCATTGAGTAGCAGACCTCTTACCTTACCAATTTCTTCTATTGGTTGGCCTCTTATTACTTCTACAAAAGTGTCAAGATAGCCCATTACCTTATGTGCAGACTTTTGAAGCTAAATGGTAGTCTTTTTGGAGATGATGACCTTGAAAAACATTAAACCCTAATTGACCTAGTGGGGATTCTTTGACCTCTCTTTGACTGAAAATTGGTTTGGAATATTCAAGTGTAAAAAACAAAGTATTGAAAAAGTGGTGTATTGAAGATACAAATTACAATGTATTTGATTTATCTAAAGAGTCTACAGAGATAGTTTAGGGACCATCAATGCTTGAGGGACTTGGGGATCATGGGCATGAGTTAAGCTTGTAGGAAACCCTAGGTGGCAAATGGAGTTATGGGCAAGGAAAAAATAGAGTGATGAGGTTATAGGTGGGAAAAATAGGATGTATATGAGTGGCATAATCCTATGAGGTGTTTTTTAGAAGTGGTAGGTTGATCAGGGAATGACAAAATAGTAGAATAGTGAAAATTTGCTCTAAGGATAATGAAGGCAATGAGATTTCTAGAACTCACAATGTTCATGAATTTTGTTTCTAGAAATCTAGGATAGACATTTAGTCATCTACAAAGGAAAAAAAATTACTGATGACTAACAATGGCTCCACTTGGGGAGGGAAACTCCTTTTCGGGAGGTGTCCAAAACCTCAGAGTTCAGACCTCTGAGCTTTGAAGACCAGTGCCTTACTTGCACTTTGTAGATCTTTCTTTCTTCATTTGCTGATGTTCTTTTGAAGCTATAATCTCACAATCTGAAAAGACATGTTTGCTTCAATCTCTTTCCTACCTACCCATCTTACTTGGCCTAACATTTTTTCTTCACTTGGGTGCACTTGGATTTGCAAACCCTCGACATTTTTATTTTTGAAAACACAAATCAAACTATCTAATTGTACCCTTATTTCTTCCAAGAGTTCAGATTAGGTTAATGAACTCTCTTATTCTCTACCTAGTCTAATCATGTGTCAAGATTAAGCTGTTTGACAAACTTCATTCTCTAAGCTATAAACATGAAATTGAAAGTATGGTTTAAATCAAGATTAGGCAATCTGACTTACCATGAGTTGTGGCATAAGAACAAGCTACACACAAACATTATTTTGCATAAAAGTAAAATAGAAAGATAAGGGTTGTGATCTACCATTTGTTATGCATCCTCATCTTCCTCTTTGGTTCTGTTTTGAGCATGTGGAACCAGTATCTTTCATTCCCTAATCTATCCCTTTTTTACAAGTCAAGTTTGAATGATTTGACAAGCTCCCTTTCACTAACTTATCAGCAATAAATTGAAAACATGTTCAGCCATGATTAGGCTAGATGACTGAACAAGAATTTTTGGCACAAGTAGTGGCATTTAGGCTTGCACACTTTCAGCATCACTCTTTTTTGGGTATGGGGTTTTACCACTTTTCAAATCTGCCCTCTTTTTCTACCTTTCTTTGTTTTTGTGTTTTTTTCATTTTTTCCAAACAATCTAGAACTAAAAAGATTCTCACAAGGTTGAGATTATTTTGCATATCTATCTATCTATCCTAATATAACCTATACATAATATACATTCATTTGGTGAAATCTCTTTTCCAACATATCCAATCAAGCAGATGATTCCATGAAGGATTTTGTTTCAGCTCTTTGAGAGTGCTGAAGAAATAAAAATGCCACTTCCACCTTACTTGTTTTCGAACAGTAGTGCCTAAAATTTTTCTCACATTTTGCAAAAAACTGTTCTTGGCAGAACACACTCCTCCTTTAGATTTCTCAAGGAAAACAACAAATGGATCTTGGAATAATACCTGATCTAGAGGATTTGAGACATAAGTTCCATTCAGGACTACTCTTTCTTCCACTTGGCTATGCTTGGTACTCTTTTGGGAAAGAAACTCCACTTCTTCCTCATGATCATATGAACTAGTAGATTCATCATATGTGGAAATGTTATCCTCTAACAAACCTGATGTGCTTTGATAGAGTGGGCTGAAATCTGTGTGAAGGTCATCATATTGTTGAGCAGCAACACTCTTTGGCAATAGATCTTCTTGAGAAAGAAGTGCGACAACTCTTATGTGATTGTAAATTTCCAAGCCTTCATCTACAATTTGAAATTCAATGGGACTTGGTGGCTGCAAATCTGAAGTTGAAGAGGATTCCTTGTCCCAAACGATTTCATCAACCATTTCAGGAAAAGGTTTTTCACTTGAAACTTGCTTAAGAAGTTCTTTTTCTTCTCCAATTTCAACATCAAAACTGAAATACTGTTGATTCCCAATCACATGAAATTTATTTCTGATGGACTGATATGAAGTAGAACAAAGGGTCATAGATCCTTCACTTACTTCTAAACTTTCAAGGCTTCCCTCATCAGTGGCATAGATGGCATCAATTGGCTTATTACTTTTTTTAAGTTGATGAAAATGATCTTCCTCCCACAAACCAATTATTGATTGCTCTGCAAGGTTAGTTTATGTTTGGAGGATATCATCATCAGATTGATCAAACTTTGGAAACTCATCAAAATAAGTAGTTTCACCAATCAAACATATTATATTATCAGTTTTTTCTTCTTTGAATTGATCTACAAATTCACTTTCTGATTTATGGTAGATGGAATTAGTGGGAGAAAAAATAGAAATGTTTTGTTCATATGAAGGTTTAGAGGTTGGATAAATGTTTAGCATCTGAGTTATTTCCTCTTCAGTCAAAAGAGGAGGCATTTTTCTCTTTCTTTGGATGGAAGTACAACAGTTCTCTTTTTCTTGTGAAGGTTGATTTTGAGGCTGAATGTTTTCTTGAGCCTCACCTAGAAGAGATGGTGAATCATCACTTGTGCCTTCAGAGAGATCTTATGGGTTTTCTTCTATACCTTGATTGATCTCTTCCTCAACTAACTCATCTAGGTTGTCATGGTAGTTATCTTGAGAATGAAATTCATGAATGGATGTTAAGAGGTCTTTAGGATGCAAATTTTCCAAATCTTCATCACTATCTATAAGGTACTGTATGATATCCTGAGATTGATCACAACAATTTTCAGCCAATGATAAATATGGGGAATTTTGTTTATAATGCTCATAAAATTCCTTGTGTATATCTTTTAAGGAAAACAAGCCACCAGGTCTTAGACTCTCATAACATTCCCTTTCCTTCCCTTTTAATGTTAGCATGAAAATATTCATAAGGCAGTCCTCATGACATTCAGCTTTTAACCCCCATACATGGATATGAAACTTGATGAGGTGTAACAAAGGGTCATCAGAATTTTCATCTTGAAACCTAGGGAGGTTTTTGTCCCAATATATCTGAGGTAATTTGTGTGGGAACCCAGGGATGTGATCTCTATTCATTGGAGCATATCTCCTTTGTATCCTTGGATCCATGTTTGTAAATCAGAAAGGGTTACTGAATCTTTTCAACCAGTCTTAGAGTTATCTACCAGTGGAGTATTTAGGTCTATTGAGATTTGTGGAGTCGCCAGGTGGAAGGTTTCAACTCTGTTGTCCACCATCAACATGATTTGGATTTCTTAATGCATTCTCAGGGGAGTTTATGAGAACTAGTGGGGTCAACAGGGCTACTGAAGACCAATGGAGTCGCCAGGTGGATGATGTTTACTGCTTTAAGGATTTTCTTGTTGTCCACCATCAACAACTAAATACCAATCTAAGGATGTTTGTGAGTTTTCTGAGATCTAAGGAATACTTAGTTTGTCACTAACTCAGAAGGTCCCACCGTAATCGCCAGAGCGGTGGGATAAATCCACAAGATAGTACTCTTAAGGGTTTTTTGAAAGGTTTAGGGAAGTCTAAGTTTGTTTATCACTCAGAGTCCCACCGTGATCACCATTATGTTAGTAATGGTGATGATGTGGCAATGAATCAATGGATACAAAATGTTTCAGCTTATGATTTACTCAGAAGGTCCCACCATAATCGACATTATGTTAGCTCCCCATAATTTGCTAGATTGATTGAGATAAAAATGGACAGGGGTAACATCAAACCAAGCTTTGGAATCCAAGGACCTAGCCTTCCTAGATTCGGAGACGAATCTCTCTAGTAGATGCAAATATGTGAACTTGTTTGCTAATTAGGGTTGATTTTAGGCTAGATGTTAAGTGCAGGGTATTTTGATTGTTTTTGGTTGGGTATGATGCTCGGATAGATTAGATAGAAAACAAGGAAGATTTTTAAGTCATTGGGCAATGGAGTCTAACAAGTTCATAATAAATTCATCAATGGTTTAAAGAGTATTTGTAGGGAAATCTTAACTTGGTTGGTGGATCTTTGAGGTTGTGAAATATTATGAGATGGACATTAAGCTTGAGAACAAAAGCTAATAAAGGGAAAACCAAAATCCTTCATATTAAATTGAGGGAGTTAGAAGATTTATAAGCATAGAAAAAGAATCAAAGGCATAAGAAAAACCTAATCCATTTGATTTCAGACTGAAAGTAGCTAATCATCCAAGACAAACATTCAAATGAAATATAGAAATGCAAGAAACTTATTTAAATTTCATAGATTTCATCATCAAGATCAGAAAACATTTAAGATGCACAAATAACTATAACCATAGAAGGAGAGAAAACCCTGAACATCTAAAGTTACAGCTATGAAGGTTCTTTGAAACAATTAGCTAAGTAAATTCAAAGAGCATGATCGAAACGGACTTCTTTGATAAACCTAGGCAAAGATGCTTTAAAGAGATGATTCCAAGAACAGTGTAGTTAGTGGCAACAAATATGAAGGGCTAGCCATGAATCATGTTGATAAAAACTGATCTAAACCATTCAAGAAATATACAAGCTTAGGAAATCTTTAGAGAGCAAAAAGATGAATTCTCTAATACAACCTAGCAGAAGAAAACATTAAGGTAGTGAAGGAAACAAACAGACCTAAGGTGCCATTAGCAAACATGTCTTAGTCTAAATTCTTTGTCCTACTGCAACATAGAAAGATGGAAACATATGATAAACTAGAAAACATGAACAAAAGAAAACTTCACCATCAACTTGGCTTATGGATCCTGCAAACAATCCTCCTCCATCAACAAACAAATCAGGGCATGCATGAGCTCCAAGGCATCAAATTCACATCAAAAATTCCAAGAGACTATGTATTGCTCCAGAATAAGTCATCAAAATAAAACCCAATACATAAGAACCTCATGCTCTATTTATGGAGCAAATGAGGAAGTGGAAACCATAAGAGGCTTCCAGAAACCCTAATTTAGTCATAAATGTCATAAATGTGCTTAATGACCATGCAAGGCCCAAGACACATAATATCTAAGCTAATAAATGAAAAATATCATAACATAACTCCTCAATCAAATCTGGAGTGATTTGCTCAAGAAAATATTAAAAAATCATTTTTCCATCAATTTGTGTGTTTTGTTGACTTTTGCCACTTTTGGTCCTTTATGCGTAGCACCAAAATATCAAAAAAATAGGTGTAATTGCAGTCCGGTTTTGACCTCCTTCTCAGTGTTGGATTTTGCTCCGTGATAGCTTGTTAGAAATTTTTATGAGTCTACTTTCCAAAAATTCTTTAGTTGTGCTGAATGAATTCCATATACCTGCTCAAAAATGAAATCTCCCAACACTGTTTTGTGCACAACAACTAGTCTGAAAAGGAGGCAGAAAGGTCAATTTTTGGGTGTTGTTTGACCTTTTGAGGGGGTAAAAATGCTCCAACTGATCTGAAATTTTGTGGTTAGACTGTTGGTGATGTGAAAAATCCAAAAATGTAAACTTTTAGAGCTGAATATGCACCAAATTTTTGCATAGCACCTACGGTGTTGCGCTCCTAGAGCCTCAACATTCCAAAAACATAAGAAATTCTTTTGTGCGCAGCGCCATATTGCGAAAGGCATTTGGAGGCCTTCCCGGTGTCGCAATGAGCTTCGTGATAGCTATTTGGAAATATTGACTTGTATACTTTGCAAATATACAATTTTTTTCCTGTTTGGAGTTGATTTTCCTAGTAAAAAGTTTATTTTCCCAAGACTGGTCAAAAAGTACTGAATGATGATGCAGAAATGCAGAGTGCTGGTGCAGACCACTTTTGGATGACTTCTTCAATTATAAATTGAGCTCACGATAGCTCATTGGAAATATCTTGAAGTCTAGTTGTCATTTGACTCATTAAGCAACTCATTTTGACACTCCAACTATGATAAAAATGGATTTGCCCAAGGTCACTCTAGAAGTGCGGAATTTCTCCTGTGACACTTGTATGTTTGACATTGATCTCAAACCATGATACCTGTGTACAAAATGAATGATTTTTTTATTCTTGGCCCTATGATGGACAAAAACCTCTCTCACATTTTCCAAATTCATCTTCGTTTGGTTATAAACACAATTTGGAGCAAAACTAGCCCTAGGTGTGACACATGGCTTGTCTCTTGGAATGAATTCTTGGAAAATGATGGAGGCGTGATTTTTATGAGCTGGTATAGACTTATTCTTGCTTACATGATCTATCAAATGAATCCTTTACTCTTGTGCCTCCTTTTTATATCAAACCCTAGCTTAGTTGGAAGAGGAAATTAGGGTTTGGTGTAGGGGATTTAGGACCGCCTTGCAGAGGGAGGGGAATGAGGGGGTTAAGGGTTGTCTAAATTCTTGGGGAAATTTTGGGGGATAGGGATAGATGTTAGAGAGTAGGGGAAAGTTTAATTTAAATAATTTAGTGAGGGGAAGGGGTAAAAAATGTCAAAACACAGGCCTAGTCTCAAAAAGTGTCGAATTATGGCAATAGACTAGGTTTTGTAGAAAAATGCTGATTTTGAGGGATAGGAGTGATGGGGAGTGTTTGTGAAGGTATATTAAGGATAGGAGGAGGTGTAAGAGCATCAAGCTACAAGCCTTGTTGATGATTTAATCACGTAGGTCGTGAAACCAAGAAAATTGCCCTCCAAAACCCTAGTTTTCATGTCTCCCTTGTTGCAAGATGCCATCATTGAGTAGCAGACCTCTTACCTTACCGATTTCTTCTGTTGGTTGGCCTCTTATTACTTCTGCAAAAGTGTCAAGATAGCCCATTATCTTATGTGCAGACTTTTGAAGCTGAATGGTAGTCTTTTTGGAGATGATGACCTTGAAAAACATTAAACCCTACTTGACCTAGTGGGGATTCTTTGACCTCTCTTTGACTTTTAATTGGTTTGGAACCTTCAAGTG
The DNA here is from genome assembly GCA_034641835.2 of Pinus albicaulis. Lineage (NCBI taxonomy): Eukaryota > Viridiplantae > Streptophyta > Pinopsida > Pinales > Pinaceae > Pinus > Pinus albicaulis. The sequence goes on from CM076573.1 coordinate 143,880,483, forward strand.
TAAGAAAAAAGTATTGAAAAAGTGGTTTATTGAAGATCCAAAATACAATGTACTTGATTTATCTAAAGAGTCTACAGAGATATTTTAGGGACCATCAATGCTTGAGGGACTTGGGGATCATGGGCATGAGTAAAGCTTGTAGGAAACCCTAGGAGGAAAATGGAGTTATGGGCAAGGAAAAAATAGAGTGATGAGGTTATAGGTGGGAAAAATAGGATGTAGATGAGTGGCATAAGCCTATGAGGTCTTTTTTAGAAGTGGTAGGTTGACCATGGAATGAAAAAATAGTAGAATAGTGAAAAATTTCTCTAAGGATAATGAAGGCAATGAGATTTCTAGAACTCATAATGTTCATGAATTTTGTTTCTAGAAATCTAGGATAGACATTTAGTCATCTACAAAGGCAAAAACATTACTGATAACTAACAGTACGCCTTGTGTGGATGTACGTTTTGTGCATTATGTGTATGTGTACATGGATGAGGAGAATGCATTGGGTGCTTGTCAGTGTGGCAACCAATCCGGTGTGTGTACATAAAGAAAAAACGTGGAAGTAAGGACTGATGAAGGATAAGTATCGATATTTTACTTCAGTTCTATTATGTATGTGATATGTGATTCTGACTTATGATGGTTACATGTGATTTATAATTATGGTTTATGAATTTTGCATGTGATTTATGATTTTGATCTATGATGGTTGCATTTTGAGCTAGCTTGATATGATATGTTTATACATGATGGTTTGATCAAAAAACTAGTTTAACTTGTGTGACAAGAAGTAAAAAAAATTACAAGTGTACCTTACCGATGAAGCTACCAATAAGGTATGATGTGATTTTATTTCAATTTATTTTGATTCTAATGGAAATAATGTGATTGTTACAGGAAAGCATGCAATGCCTAGTTTGGGATGGTCGAAACTAATTGTAAGCATTAGAAGCAACAACAAAAGGAATTGAAAGATGCAGTACTGTGTTCGTAATGCACTTCAGGAGCAGGGCCATTGTGGGACACGGGTTACTAGTCCTGGAAGTCGTGGTTGGACAAACACTCTAGAGCCCGATGGACGGCTGTTGGGTTGAGTTACTAGTCCTAGAACCTTGGTTGGAAAAATTATTTGGATCCCTAGGTGGGTTGAGTTACTAGTCCTGGAGCCTTGGTTGGACAAATTCTCTGGAGCCTGAAAACAGCTGGGGTTGAGTTACTATTCCTGGAAGCCCTGGTTGGACAAACTCTCTGGAAGCCCTGTAACAGTTTGAGTTGAATTACTAGTCCTGGAATACCTATTTGGAAAAAATGATCTGGAGCCCTGGAGAAGATTGGATAGAGACCAATTTGTGATGGTTGTGATGTTCGACTGTGAGGTGGAATCACAGGTTGAGGGTTGAGGTGGTTTCGCCCATGGAATCCCTGGATTGATTTTGATTTATTTTTTTCATTAAGTCCAACATTCATTCTTGGAATATGGCACAGGGGTGATTAGTTGAAGTGAGACTTGGCTCAGCCAATCTATGGTCAGGTGGAACGTAGAAGTCTCATCTCCGGTTGGTTTTTACATTCAGTAATGAAGAGCTCATTTCTCCGGTATTCGATATGAAAATATACTAGTTTATGTATGGATTTCATTTCTATTGTATTCATGGTATTTTTATTGTTAATTTGTTGGTTATAAGCAAGTATTCAATCAATGGTCATGTATGGCTCTATTCATTTTTTTTCCTGTAAATTATTATCCCATGTATCTATGGTAAAATTGATTGTATGATAGCTTATTATGTAGGGGAGCAATGTTTCTTAGCCATTATCAGATAATAAAGAGACCCCTTTGTTTAAATATGTTGTTTATGCATGTAGATTTTATGTTTGTGAAATGTTTGACGAATTCCTGTCATTGTTGGGTGGGGTTGGATGAGTTCTAGTTGATTTCATTGCTTCCGTATGTTTGTTCTAATGTTATTTACCCTCTCCTGAAGTTACAGGAAGTTCTGGACAGTGACCTGGGCTCAGGAGTTGAAAATGTGTCACAGATCCCAGAGCTACAAGTGGAAAATTCATTGTTTGGGCCTTAGCTGCTACCTTGACAAGGCTAGCCTGTGGCTATATGGTCTATAGTCGCTACCTTTCCCTTACAAATCTTCTCATCCTCAAAGTGGTTAAAAATCAGTTCCCCCTCAGGGAACAGAGCCCTGGAAGGTTGGGTTACCTCTTGGGGATGTCAATGATGCAGTGTAAGGTGTGTTTTTGGAGTTTATGTTGGTTCCACTTCCTTAAGCTCATCTAGGAGGTTGATTCTCATATTAATAGCCTCTCGTCACATGTTTACCCCGGTTATCCAATTACTTGGATAGATGTGGGAAGAGGGTGTTACACACTGGCCAAATACCCTTTGGAAATATGGCTAGCTACTCCTTGACTGGGGTAAAAGAAAAACTAGTCTTGGGTCACCAAATATCCAAGTCATCAATTGGAACCAGATCAACTCTCCCTGACCAATGGTGAAACCCTGGGCCAATTTATGATTCCTCCAATGTTGTCACATGGAAACTTGAATGGTAAAAAATACTTTCCCAATGTTATGGTGCACCAAGGGATCACTCAAATAACCCACTAGCAAATTAACCCTTGGCAATATCGTCAGAACCTTCTAATCGAGGGATCACTCTGGGCCCTAATTCTCTTTAGGTCATTCTCCCTAGCCACATTACACGGAAATCGGTCAATACCATTGACCAAGGGATAATTTATGCCTCAATGCTACAACATCAACACTCCCTCTCAACAAGGGAGGAATTCTCAACTAATACAAGCTTGTCCCTGAAGTATACAAAATTCATCTAGGATAGATGCTTTGCGAGAATGTCAGCTACCTACTCATCTATAGAAATGTATTAGAGCATAATTACTCCCTTATGTACCATGTCTCGGATGTAGTGGTACTTGATCTCAATGTGCTTCGACTTGTCATGGAAAACTGAATTTTTGGAAACTTTAAACATATTTGATTATCACGATATATCACGGCCATCTCCAACACCTATTCAAACAAACATGTCAGTAGCTTCCAAAGACATACTACTTCACAAATTACCATATTGTAAGCTACAATATACCAACCTCTGTAGTGTTGAGTGTGACATATTTTTGCTTCCTACTCATCTAGGATATCATATCATAACCCAAACTGAAGCAACATCCTAATGTGTTATTTATGTCTTCGATACTCACTACCCAATCAGAATTTGTGTATCCCTACAGTTCTACTTCATAATTTGAGACATATCCTAATCCATATCCAATTGTACCATGTCAATACCTCAACACATGTTTTGTCGCATGTCTCGACTCAACCATAAACTGATTGACTTACTTAATTCGATCCATCACCACAACTGATTTTCAATCACCTTGACAGGGTGCTCCCTTTGACACTTAAACATATCATGTTGTGGAAATTCTAGCTACTCCCTCTGCCAATGTTTCTTCCTAGTCACTGAAGCATATTCGTTATCTAGCATGGTCCACTCATAGAAGGCATACTTCTCTTAGATATATCTTGTCTATGACCATCTAATATGACAATCTCAATCCCATGACATCCACTTGGGTGCCTAGTCCTTCCACTTTTCTTTATTGTCTGTACATCCTGGGATCCATCAAATCTAAATCAAAGCCTCTCAACATCTTCATATTGGTCACCACGGGAGTGTCCATGGACTTGCAGTCCATCATCCAAAATATCTAAAGGATTATAATGATATAATTCCCTCGACCAAGGAATAACTTACTTGGTTTCCGTCATACTTCTAATCCCAAGTAGTAATACATCAAACCTATGTCCTTCATCTCGAACTTAGTGGTCAACTCCCTCTTACACTTGATCAATGATATTTTATGCTTCAGGCATAAATAAGTCATCAACATGTAACAACAATATCACATGCTCACCTTTAACAACCTCGTAGTAAAGATTGGGATTGGCATCATTCTTGGGGAAACCAAGACTCATGGTCACTCATCAGGTATCCATCAATTCAAGAATACAATGCACGAGGTTCCTGCTTGAGTCCATACAAAACCTTATTTAGTCTGCAAACATGAGATTCCCTTCCATGTACCTCAAATCCCGAAGGTAGCTCTATGTACACTTCTTCCTCAATTACTCCATTGAGGAAAGCGGTCTTCACATCCATTTGATGCAATTTCCAACCCATAATAGAAGCAATATAAATAATACTTCTAATATAAGTCTACCTAGAAACTGGAGCAAATGTCTCTTCATAGTCCTCTCCATCTTTCTTAGAGAACCCTCTTTCCATGAATCTCACTTTGTATTTATCTATGTTTCCATCTAACGCATGCTTAACCTTCTAGATCCACTTGGAATTCACCACTAACTTCCCTTCAAGTCTTAGCACAATTTCCCACACGTATTTCTTCATGATGGACTAATATTCCTCCATCATGGAATCCTTCCAAATGTTGAAATGTGTAACTAGGTTCGGTCTTCATAATTACATGTGTAATCATGATTATATGTAATTAATGAAAATAAGAAGAAAAAAATTATTTTTATGTTATGCTTGAGACATGAGTTTCATGCTAAAGGAATCTTACAGATCAAGCTCCCATTGTGAACTATTAGGTTTGGTCATTAAGTCATAAAGTTAACTGAGTCAATATCATGTATTGAAGACCCATTTGGGAATTTACAGGAATTTATTTGATTCATTATAAGAGTCAAAAACCCTCCAATGCCTAGTCATTAGTACTCAATCAAGTCAGCCTTCCAAATAATATTTAGATCGTTCTAGAAGGATATTTAGGCCTAGACACTAGCACAAGTCGACTTATTCGCATGGGAAGATCACTACATAAAGGACAACTTGGCCTTACTTGCAAAGGAATCTATCAAGAATTCGAAATAGAAGAATAAGTGTGAGTGAATGGTAGAAGGAAGCCTCTCCTCCAGTGAAGGGAAAAAGAAGAAAATTGAAGTGTTTTGGCTTTTTTTTTGGCTTTCTCACATGCATGACTGAAATTAGGGTTTTTAGAGAGAGGTCAAATTAGTCCTTGAAGGAGCTAAGAAAGGGGTCATAAAGCAAGCACTCTTGCTAGTCGATATAAAAAAGGGAAGTCACCAAGTCAAGCGAAGAAGAAAAGCCTCACTAAACTCCTCCAATCAGCCCACACGTGTGAAATTGTAGTGATTTCTGGTTGGAAGAGAATTGCAGGATTATGGAATGAAGTTGAATTTCAGGGAAGCCGAGAATAGAAGTGCAAGAGGTCGGTTTGAAAAGCGTTGAGTTGCAAAAGAATAAGAGTTATTCAAAATTATCTTGTGACTTGGTCTTGGAGGGGTTGTTAGGTCAAGGGTCTTGGTCTTGGAATTCATCACTTGAAGATTTTATAAGAAGGATAATTCGTTTGGGTTTTCCTCCCAAGTTGGAGAGGTTTTGGCCCTGGTTGATCACCTATATTTTGTGTCCCTTGTTTCATGTGTATTTATGATTTGGTAGTTGTTTGATGATATAATAAATTAATATAATCAAGTGAAATAAATAATCTAATAAATATGAAGTAAAATTTCATCACAAAAATTTATCATTGCAAGAGAAATCACCTCATCCCTCTACCCTAGATTTCTCAACATCGTATCAGAGCTAAGGTAAAAATTTAGGGAAGGGCGGCTCAATAAGGGACTCTCAATCACTCAAATACATAAGTTATAGAAAGGCTCAAGGGAATCAAAGAATCAATAATATCCTCTCATCTCCAAGGAATTTTGAATAAAAATACTACATCATCATCTTGAAGGAAGTGTCAAAATACTATATCAGACAAAGAATAAGTCCATAGTTAAAGTATTCTTAGGATCCTCACTCAAATCATCATCACAAGGAAGGAGACCTCAAAATAACCTAACCTTACTTAAATTAAAGAAATCATCAAATAAAAGCATCTTGAAGTATACTCATCCAAGGGAAGAAAGAAGAAATGAGTTGTTGGCATAATCAAAGGATTCAAGGCGATCTCCCTCTCTTTGGAGTCAAGGATCATTTTTGAAGAAAACCATATTCATCAAGAAGAAGTTTTCTACTATCTATATCATCATCAAATTCAATAAGGAAGTAAGATGAAAGAGCATATTCACAAGTAAGTATATTTATGTCAACATTTGAATCTTTCAAAATGTATTTTTGTAAGGAAAGCAACAAGTTGGTTGGGGCTTCAAAATTTCTTGCATGGAAGAAAAGGACGGATATGAACCTCATAGAAAATGATTTCATGGAACATGTTAAGGGCTCCATCACCAAACCTACAAAGGAAGATTCTCAAGCACTTGTAAGGTATATGAAAGGGGAAGTAAGGTCTCAAAGTATTCTCATAGAATCCATCAAGGATCCCCTCATTCCCTATGTATCTAAACTTGAAACATCAAAATAAATGTATGACTTGTAGAGTTGTTTTCCATAAGCACTGCAGGAGAAGTAATCTCATTAATACAAGAACTCTATAAGATGAGGATATCAAAAGAAGAAGATATAACCTCATAATTTATAAGGATATTTGAAATAAGGGTGTTGGCCCTCGTTTTTTATCTCTTTTTGTTTATAAAATAAACCTTATTTTGCCATATTATCCCTCGTAATGGAATTATGGTTTGCATATGTGCAGGGCACTTGAGCTCGAGCTAGATACATTTATAGAAGGCTCGGGAACTAAGAATAAGATTACACCTATTGGTATAGTCAAACCAAGCTTTAATAGGCCCGGTCAAAGGCAGTCAAACATGACCTGTCTTTATGGAGGATCCCTAGAAACTAGGTCAAAACTCTTATTTTGTGGGGTTTTCTAGATTTTGATGGATCTGATGGATGATTCGACTCACTACAAGGAAAATACGCTCTAGTGGATGTTTTTTAGGAACCCCTTATAAAAATACCCCATACATCCGTTTCTAGTGGAGGTTACTAGAGGAGGTTGGCAGGCAGAGGGTTTTGTGGATGTTTTCCACTCGGTGCGCTTATCATTTAACATTGCACCAGTGCTCCTTACAAGAGAAAGCACCAGTGCACACAAAACATTGGCACACCATACATCGTACACTCCGTACACACACTCCCTGTGCGTTGTATTACTGTAGAGCATCGGTGCTTCACAACTCTTTCACACTGGTGCATCATAAAACACCACGCCAAAACTGAAAACGCCCAGTGCAGTATTAAGAAACCGCACCGGTGCATCATAAAACAATGCGCCAAAATGAAAACTGACTGGTGCGTTCGTAAGACACAGCATCGGTGCACCTATAAAGCACGTGCACCGGAAAAGGCTTAAAAAAAAATTACGGGAAAAAAGCCGGATTTTTCACTTTTTTCAATGCTCTAGAGCTCTCAATTACCAGTGCACTCTACAAGAGAAGGCACCAGTGCGAAAAAAATCTTCCGCGCTGGTGCATCATAAAACATTGCGCCAAAATAGAAGCGGACCGGTGCATTCGTATGAAATAGCACCGGTGCGCATATAAAACACATGCACCGAAAAAGGGTTAAATAAAAAAAATTACAGTGAAAAAACCGCATTTTTCACTTTTATGCTCTCAATCACCGGTGTGCTCTATAAGAGAAAGCACCGGTCACAAAAAAACATTGGCACACTAGAAACTGTGCGCTCTGTACACACATGCTTGGTGTGTCCTAATACTGTAAAGCATTGGTGCTTCAAGACTATTCTGCCCCGGTGCATCATAAAACATCGTGCCAAAACAGAAACAGCCTGGTGTGGTGTTAAGTAACCGCCTTGGTGCATCATAAAACAACGCGCCAAATCTGAAACCGCCTGGTGCGTTCTTAAGAAACCACACCGGTGTGCCTATAAAACCCTGCGCACTGGAACAGGGTTAAATAAAAAAAAATTATAGCCAAAAAACCGCATTTTTCACTTTTCTCAGCACTCCAGAGCTCTCAAACACCAGTGCAATTTCTCCTTCTCTAAGCCGCCCTAACATCGGTGCTCCCATTGCACCCATTGCACGCATTGCTGCTGTGCATTGGCCACCAATCTCCAGCTTGCATTTTTCAAAATGGTGGGAAAATTTTATTTTGCAAATTCTACAGCCAATATGCCTCCTCGACGGCGAAATGTACATGTATTTTTCTAGTTTTTCCATAATTAAGCTTTCTAGCAGATTAGAATTTGAAATAACCTTAAAATTAACCATTAAAAAAGAAAAAAATTTGTCGCGCGGTGCGTATGAACTATTCGGCTCGCACTGGTAAGCGGTTCTTCTTGTAAAATTTACAGGTTGCACCGCAACCGGTACTAACGGTATCCGCACCATTTTCGGGGCGGTACCGAAAGGTCCCCCGCATTATTTTAAAATTAAAAAAAAAAATCAGTGCGGTCATTTAGCTGGGCACGCCATTGACCATGGGAATAACAATGCAGTGTGTTGATGGATATATCTTCCCCGGTGTCTGTCAGCACCTCGCATTCGGCATTCCGACAGGGTCAACGGTGCAGCCGGGTAAAAGACCGCATCGTCGACTATATAATTTGTCAGGAAGTCAGTACGCTGACATGACTATATGCACCGGGGAGTATATTTTAGTCAGCGCACCACTCTTCTGACACCATATATAGTCAACGGGGCTTGTGAAAATTTCAGGTGCACCACATACGGTGCGTTTTATGTCATCTGGGGCACCGCCTCCGATGCTCTACAAAAAATAGCCGCACTAGAACTGGTGCATGACTGTTTTTGTGGTGCACCGACTGGTCTATTTTTTTTTCCAAAAAAAATTATATATGTATATTCCTAAATACATGTCTGATTTAATAAAAAAAAATATTTAATATGTCAATGATTCAGAGAGAAGAGGAGGAACAATAGCAACAACAGGCGGAGCAGTATGACATGCTTCGCTAGTGGGAGGCACGAGAGAGGGAGAGAGATGCGTACCCTCACCCTATTACAGCAGATACCCAGGGGCTCCTAAGGCAGGTAAGCCTCCTCAAGTTCTATGAGGAGGCTACTTCCCTAAAGGCCCATAGTGTCTTTTTGAGACATCTTATCCGCAGGTGGAATGCCCACCAACAAACCTTCTAGGTTGGTCCTGACCAATGGTACACACCCACTAAGGAGGATATTTATTTCATTACAGGGATATTGAGGAGAGGGGTGGATTTTCCCTCGTTCCCATAGGTTCTAGCTGGTTGTTTAGCAGGGATTCAGTTACTTTAATCCCAGAGATACATTGGAGCAAATGTACTCTCTCCTTCAGAGTTTCAAGTCCCTGGAGGTCAGCTACGTATTGGTGCATTTGGTAGACAGGACGTGTAGTGGCTGTCACTTCTCATTTCGACCATTTCACACAACACCAGTGATGGAAAATGCATTAGTTTCCCACTTCTATATTATTTTGATTCTTTAGTATAAGAGCCATGACTTGTCAAGTGGTCTGCCATTTTTTTTCTAGCAGTTTTGTACGGCCTTAGAAAGATGTCATGCTCATGCACAAGGGAGGGTCAACTTCCCTTTTGCTTCAAAGATTTTTTGTTTATTTCTTGAGATGTTTCTAGAGATGAGGCCTGCTTTTGTTCGATAGACTCGTAGGCCGATGTTGGAGGCCCGGATTCACATGTGGGGGCAGATGATGCCCAAGAGGGGAGAGTTTATGTTTCCAGTCAGGATATCGCATGATGCACTAGACTTACTAGCCAGTGTTGATGAGCTGCATCCCTTCATTATGGTCCCCTGTCCTTAGTTGGATTGGATTGGCGAGGGTGTGCCAACACCTCTTCACAAATGATGAACCACTAGATGATAAAGGTAATATTACTATTTTATTTATATTTATTCTAACATGTTCTTTAACTTGTTTTTATTAAATTGTGTAATGAAATTATGTAATTATTGTTTTTTACTTCTATATATTTTGCAGACATTGGCTCTTTTGATGGCGAGGATAACCGGAACCAGCACATGATCCAAGTGTGGATCCTAATGACGATCAAGACATGGAAGATGTTGAGGATCATGATCAGGAGGCCGGTGGAGAGAGACATGCTCCTCATGCTGGTGTGCTCGTACCACCTTTTGCTAGGCACGGTCGACCTAATACTCGATATAGGATGGAGTTGGGAGACCAACTCAATGCATTGATTGTTGAGGCGGGCATCAAGCCCGCTCATTACAGAGACATACAGGCCAATGATAAGCTAATACAGATGTGGAGAGGCATGCCGCATGAAATGTACAACTTGATGCGGCATTTCATAGGAGCTATGACAATTGTTACGCATCTTAGGAGGATTGTTGCACATTATAGGTGTGGTCCAGCCGCAGCATGTGATGGATAGTCCACGAGCAGTGACTCATCTCATGATCGTTCACCTCGCTCTGCATATGATGAGCATGAGGCTCCACTAGCATCTAGAAGTCATTATGGAGATGAGGCTAGACCATCGGCCACGTCCAGCCATCAGCAGCCTGTAGCATCTATCAGTACTAGTCATGATCATGAGCAGGCTGGACCATCGAGCGTCGAGGCTGCACCATTGACTGAGCATGCCTCCACTACTACTGCTTATATTGATGTTGTACTACCACCAGCTGATCCATCCATTAGTACTAGTCATGATCATGAGCAGGCTCGACCTTTGACCATCAAGGCTGCACCATTGACTGAGTAGACCTCCACTAGTACTGTTATATATATATATATATATATATATATATGGTCCATGCATTTTATGTTCATGTTGCAGTTGTACTTAATTTACATGTTGGTGATCATCATGATGTTTATATTGTTAGGTCATGTTAGAAATGTTCATTTAATGTTTAGCTTGCAGATAGATGTGTATGTGATAGCATGATTTATTTGATATGAGATGTATATTTTATGTTTGTGTTGTGATGATGTTAATATATAATGTTAATTTGATGTTTGAATGTATTTTTTAGTCGAATATGATGTTTGTACGATGGTTATCATGATCGTGATGTTCATTAATTAATTTAATATTAAATGACCATGATATTTATTAAATATTATGTTGTGATTGTAATTGTAATTTAAATTTTAATTGTATGTAAAATTGTATTTGTATATGTAATTGTAATTTTAACTGTAATTGTATGTAAAATATTGGATGTAAAATTTTAATTGTAGTTGTAATATTTAATTTATTGTGAAATGATTGTAATTGTAATTTTAATTGTAATTGTATATATGACAAATTGTAAAATTGTAATTCTAATTCTAATTGTATGTAAAATTCTAAAATTGTAATTGTATTTGTAATTGTAATTTTAATTTTAATTCTATGTAAAATATTTGTAAAATTGTAATTGTAATTGTAAATGTAATTCTAATTCTAATTCTAATTGTATATTGTAAAATATTTGTAAAATTTTAATTGAATTACTGTGAAATGATTGTAATTGTAAAATTTTAATTGTAAATGTAATTGTATGTAAAATTAAAATTCTAATTCTAATTCTAATAGTAATTGTATGTGAAATTGTAAAATTGTAATTCTAATTCTAATTCTAATTCTAATTTTCACTGTAATTGTATGTAAAATTTTAAATTGTAATTGTAATTTTAACTGTAATTGTATATAAAATATTTAATGTAAAATTTTAATTGTAATTGTAATATATAATTTATTGTGAAATGATCGTAATTGTAATTTTAATTTTAATTGTATATATGACAAATTGTAAAATTGCAATTGTAATTCTAATTGTATGTAAAATTCTAAATGTAATTGTATGTAAAATTAAAATTGTAATTGTAAATCTAATCGTAATTGAATGTGAAATTGTAAAACTGTAATTCTAATTCTAATTCTAATTTTAATTGTAATTGTATGTAAAATATTTGTAAAATTTTAATTGCATTAATGTGAAAATTTTAATTGTATTAATGTGAAATGATTTTATTAAAATATTTAACTTTGTAAATAATTGTAAAATAATAAATCTAAAATAATATGAATTTTTGTAACATAATAAAGTTTAGAAAATAATGCAAATAAATTCATGTACTTTAGAATTATCATTAATTTATTATGATCTTACATACAAAAAAAGAACTTTATACAGTCTGGTGTGCTTATCATCGTAACATGCACTGGCGCGTCTTATTACTCCAATGCACCGGTGCTTCAAAACGCCTTTGCACCGGTGCGTCATAAAACACCGCACCAAAACAAAATCCTCGATCTTACAAACCACCCCAGTGCGCCTATAAAACACCGTGCACCAAAACAGGGTTATTATGTAAAGTGCAGTATTGGAGCAGCGGAGGGTTCGAATCGCGGACAAGAATTTTTCTGAGGAGATGAGGGTTTGAAAAGACGAGAATTCGAATTTTAGCTGAGAAGTTTATAGCAGAGAAAATGAGTGATTCAAACAAAAAGACGGACAAAGATGCTTATAGGGATGCAGACAGCTACAGAGCTCGACAGAGTACAAGAGGAGTACAGGTTGAGACCAGCAGAGAGCATTTGGTTGAGGCCAGTGATAGGGTTAAGAGGTCCCATGATGGAGAAATGGAGAGCAGAGTTGATGGCAAAGAAAGATCAATTGAGGCAGTTGATAAAGCCAAGAGTCACCATAAAGGGAAGGATTCTCATTCCCTTAAGGACAACAAAGAAAGATCAATTGATGTTGTTGATCAGGCTAGTAGGTCCCATGAAGGGAAATATTCTCCAAAATGTGTTTAAAAGCAGTTGGGATTATTGTCCGAGCTTCGGTTGGCTTACTTAAACTTTTACCGGAAAAGCTGACGTCGCATAAAATCACATCTTCGGCTTTCAATTGAACTTGAATGGCATCTCTAACTTGTCTGAGTTGTGGTCCTATGGATGAAACCAGAAAAAAATATACTTGTATTATAAATGGAAATCCGGTGACCATTTATGTGGGAAGAAAAGCATAGATACCCGCAGCTACCATATTTCCACTTGCAAATCGATTTCCCATTGGAAAAACTAATTTAATAGCCTATTTTGCAATGTCTTTCATCTGCTCAACCCTATACTCATTTTCTATGGGAAACCATTGCCTCCACATGTAATAACTTCATCAACTAGTCGAAAATCAGTCTTCTTCTCCTAACAAATGCAGAATGAATGACTCGTTGTCATTGCTTCCATAACATTACCCTTCTGTAGATTATATGTACTAATTGCTGGCAAGCCATCCGTCTATCTGCAGATTATATTCTAAAACATATTGGTTGCAAATAGTTAAGTGCCAATTATAACAAATTCACATGCCACAATTGCCCACTTGGGCCCTATAGTATTGTATCTTCACACGCCCCACATTCCATTCTCTCCACATAATCAGTGGGGACCTCCTGCAATAAGAAAAATTCGTTGCAAGAATAGTTATTTCCATCAAGAATTTATCCAATTCCAATTCTAAATTTTAATTCTAATTCTAATTCTCAAGAATAAACAAAATTATAATTCTCAATTTCTATGGTTGGAGTTCACTAAATTTTGGTGTACACACCTAAAAGTAATTTCGGTGCCTTAACCGAAAATCGGTGCTACTGTACATATAACCGCACCGGTGTCAGTGTTACAAAATGACACACCGGTGCGGTGCTATTAAGTGACGCACCGGTGACGAAGAAACGCAAATAAAAAAAGTGCAACTCTATTTTCTTTAAGTGAAAAAAGAATGGAAAATTGAAAAATGGGCGGCAAAATATTTTTGAAAATCTAATTTCATAAAATAATTCTTTAAATACTAAACACTTTTTATTATTTCACTATTTTTTCTAAAATTTTCAGCTAGATATTTGTAGGAGACATATTTGAAGCAAGAGAGCACGAGGGCACTGTGGAGCAGTGAAATACGTTCGAACAGAAGTATTCAAACAATCAGAAATCAAACCTCTGGTGATTCAAACCCTGTATCATAGAATTTCAAACCATCTCGTGATCAAATTTGATTATTTTTTTTACTTTTTCTACAATTTTATCCATTTCTACCCTAAACCCTTCATTTTTTTTTCTTTCCCTTTCTTTTCCTTGTTTCTATGATTTCAGAATTAGGGCTTTTCATTTTAGATTGACATCCAACCCTTGGGGACAACTTGCATAGCCGAATTCCAATCCATTCGGCTATTACATGAATTTTTGGGAAAAATGGATTTTTTTTTTATTGGTGCGCCCGACGTAACCTAGCGCACCATGCAAGTACTTTGTAATAAAAAATTTGAAAACAATTTTTTTAAATTAGTGTGCCATATCTGAAATAGGGAACCGATGCTCCATGTTATAATGATAGCACCGTAAGGTCTATTACATTGTCTGTGTGGTGCGTTTATAATACCCCGCGTACCGTACGGTCTATTATACTGTTTTTCGGTGCGTTGGTAATACCCCCACGCACCGACGGTGGTGCGTACATCAAGAAAGGCGCACCAGTGCCTTGAGATTTATTTTTTACCTGAAAGGTTGACAAATTATTTATAAATATATTAATGAATGATATGGTACAGGTTTCAGATTGATAAAGAAATGACTGACAAGAGATCAAGTAACAAAAATACTGATAAAACATCAAGAAAAGAAAAAAAGGAAAGTTCTTTGTAAATTCTTTATAAAAAATATTATTTTTGAACTATATGTAAGTTTAACTAATATTATTGTTTACTGTGTATCATCTAGAGCCACAAATGACGAAGCTCGATAAGATTATTTTTGATCTAGGACCAGAAGAGCGTAAAATCTTGATGAAAATACTGCCAAAGGATGAATCAAGTGAATGAAAAAATACTATCGATCCAATATGAGTTTCTTTTTTTAATTATCATTAATAATATACTTTAAATTTTTAGATAACATGTGTCAAACAGTCTATTAATTCACATATGTTTAATGTTCTACAGGGACCAACAACTTAGAAAAGGAATGCTTTTCTAAGAAAAGAAAAAAAAATAGAACATGCAAATGAAAATGAATTGCTCCCTAGCTCATTTGGAATGGTGCTAGAAGTTAACGCAAGGGGGAAAAACTTTTACAAAAGTTTGAGGGATCTAGTGGAACGAATGTATAGACATTCTTTCCACTTACAATACAAAAATCAATCCAATTATTCCGAGAACCAAATTTTATCTAAACTACAGGAAGAGTTTCCAAAGAATTGGTCAATGAGACATGTCAGACTTTTAATAGCAAAAACGTACAAAAAAAAAAAGGAATGACAAAGTAATATTCCTTTAAATGTTTGTCTAGAATTATTTATAAATGTCACTTTTGTTATATTTACTTTTCATATATCAATATAAAATTAAATATTTTATTGTGATGTTACATTTTCAGGAAGATAAAGAGCTGATATCAGAAATATGTCAGTAGGAATGTCCAAAAAGGTGTACAAGGAGATGGTCAAAGAAATGGACAAAATTGCATCGCAGGAGGAGCCATTTCAACAACAACGTGATTCAAATGTAATATGTAATCATTGAATTTTTCAATCATTAGGTACAATAAAGAAACAATTTAGCATTAAATATTAATTCTCAATAATTTTCTTACAGAAAAAAAGAAAGAAAATGGAACCCATTCAACACATAAAACAGGACAACAAGGAAGAAAAGGGTTGATATCTAAGTTTGTGAGTAATTTTTACTTCCTTATAACAACTTAACTAGATTTCATTTTGGTATTTTTTAAGTCGTTTTACAAAAATCATCATTGAATGTCTTCAAATAGGTGCTAACATACAAAGAAGAACCATCAGACGAATTGATTGAAATTGGGTTAAATATGGGTTGTGAGTATATGTTGGCGTATTAGAAAATAATTGTGGAATTTGCAAGCATCTATCGATCTTGTTTTACTTATCTCCGTCTATAATTAATAGAACAAAAACATCTTTTATATTAAATATATGATTTGTTATGGGGTATAAAACTTGCAGGAAACAAAGTATGGAACTGCATCAACAAATGAAATTTTGAAAGATGGCATGGTACATGGTTTTGAAAGAATGTGTATAGTTTATGAGTCAATTGTTGCTATGGTACATCATTTTTATTTTCGATTTACATTGATGTATATATTTAATATTGCAATTTTCATTATTCTCACCAATGTATATACACTCATTTCAGTTTATTTTTATGTTTGTAGATGGAAGGTGAAGAAGAAAAAAACAATCAACACCGTGAACAAAACATTCATGAAAATAACTCAAGTAATGGAAGTAGCTCTAGCAGTGACAGGGGTTCAAGCGAAGAATGATGATCACTATGTTTGGATATCAAAGCAAGGCGTTGTATTTTTTGAAATATGTCTATGAAATCAGACATTTTGTTTAATGTAATGGACATAGTGTCTCAATTGAAAGACAAAGGGATACCAATAATTGTCCCATTTTGTATGATAAAGACTGTCTTATTCATATATATTATATATCATAAAATATGTTTTAATTTATTCTATTGCATTCTCCATTGTTGATATTATGTTCTCCATTGTCATTCTCAAATGCACTAATAAAAATTTAATTCATATGAATATTGTTATGATCTATATATGTGTCGACTTTTGATGAATAATGAATTTTTAAAAACCACAATAATTATGATATGATATAACAAATTAATCCAAACATCACATTCAAATGCATTAATAAGAATTTAATTAATATGAATATTGTTATAAGATGTGTCGACTTTTGATGAATAATGAATTTAAAACAATCACAATAATTGCACTGTCATAGGTCGATGTTTCTAAAAAATACAAAATGAAAACCGGTGCGTGTCAGTAACTGTACATTGGTGTGTTTGTATTAAGAAGCACGTCGGTGTATTTCTACGACCTATGAGCACCGAAAAATCACCAAAACCAATTAAAAATATCGGTGCATTTGTGCGGTACGATGCACCGGTGCGTTTATGTGTCTATACGCACTGGCGTCGTTGTACGATCTATAGGCACCACACGAATACCGATACCAATTATAAATCTCGGTGCGTTTGTGTGATACTGTGCACCGGGGTGTTTATGTGTCTATAAGCACCCGTGCATTTGCATGACCTATGGGCACCGTACAAATACCGAAAAAAAATTATAAATCTTGGTGCCTTTCTATGATATTTCGCACCGGTGCGTTGATACAACCTATCGTCACCGCACAAATCCCAAGACCAATTAGAACAGCCCCATGCATTGTATCACCAACACTATGCCCGGTGCAGTTTTATACCTTAACGACCTGGTGCATTTTCCTTCGACCGCCCCGGGGTGCCTTCTATATGTACGCATCGGTGCGTTCAAGCTAGAGTAGCGCACCGATGAAAAAAACATCCGTAATAACCTCCGGCCAACCAATTTTTTTTAGTTGTGTTGAATTTTTGTTAAAAGTTCCGCCAAAACCTTTGTAACCATAAACGGATGTTGTAGCAAATGTTTTTTTGACAATTTTGGCCAATTTTATAACACTAAAAACCTCCTTTATAACCTCTGCTAGAGAGTCTTTTCCTTCTAGTCACTTGATATGACAGGATAAGGATAGTTATGACTACTTGAACTATTTTAAATGATTTTGTTAGATACTTTATCTATTTAAGCCTAAAAATTTGAAGGCTTTGATATGTAAAACTCGTATGACTTATTATTATTATTTCTGAGACTTGGAGACATAATTGAAGATCTGTTCTATCATATTTGATGTTGTTATATTCCGGTTGATTGATTGAAGTCTTAAGTAGCTGAATTTACCTTCAGTGTGCGAGACAAGGGTGGAGGGCCCCCACACCGAGCTAAGTGCACTTCTTAGTTTATTTTGTAGCTGCAATTTCTGAATTTTCTTGCTTATGTTTAATTTGTTTATGCTAATTATTTCCAAGTATTGATGAATCTAATGATCATTCTTAACCTTCATATGAAAGGAAAAACAAATGTTTAAAGTTAAACATTCTTTCTAACTAATCAAGATCTTCAGTTACAATTCATCTTTACATTCTTTTACATGTTTTTACATGATTGCTGATGGATCTTAATCTTGTTTCTATTCTGCATACGAAGATTCAAACCGATATTTAAAGTTAAATACTTCTTCTATCTTATTAAGAGACTAAAAAATAAGATTCATCTTTCCTGCTTTTTCTGAATTCTTGTTTTAACAATAGCATTACTGATAAATGAATATATTATGAAGGATAATCAAGACCTTTTCATTGAAGAGCCTCTTCAATTATTACTTCATGTATCTTAATCTATTGTTTAGTTAAGGAGTTTTTTATTTCTAATTCACATGATAATCTTGTTAAGAGAAGGAAAAACAAATCTCTTAAGTTAGGAGATTCTTTCTAATTACACATCTGAATTTAGAAATTGTTTAAGTTAGATTCATATTTGTAATATGCATTTCCCTAATCATCGATAAACCATATTTTGAATTGATCGCACTTGAAACCCATATACTTTGGGGATGCTTCTAAGTTCCACTAACCTAGATTGATAATAAATACTTTTGTTATTTTACAACAGTAAATTGACCCAAAATTTTGGCGTCGTTGCCAGGGAAGCATATTTCAAAATGGTCAAATAGGAAGACAAAAATATTAAAAGACAAAAACACTATAAAATCACTAAAACAAAAAAAAACATAGTTTTTCTTTCAAGTAATGTTTTCTTATGCCTAGAGATAGAGATCAAAAATGTAGATTTGTGAAACAAAACCCCCCAACAACTCATTCATCCACAGGACTAACAACACCGGTTGCTGTAAAACTGACTATAGAAGAGTTAGAGGAAAAACAGAGATCAGGACAGAGATTAACTTTAGTTGAAAGACAACCTTCTTAGCCTTAGAGGTAAAGAAAAAGAAATCACCTAAAGAACCTCCTTCCATATGGAAACAAAAAGACACAAGAAAACCAACTGTTGAACAACTAGAGCAACATGTCCTTAAGGAAATCAAAGTAGTTGAAGAAATACAAAGTTAACCTCATATCAAAACACTACAAATCTATGAACAAAAAATGGCTGAAGAAGGAGAAGAATCAACTAGATTAAACATGATTCCTGATCAAAGATTAGAATATGAAGGACAGCAAAGGGACTGGCAAAGACAAAGAGAAGAAGAAAGAAGAATTGAGGTGGAAAGAAAGGAAAAAGAAGACAGAAGAGCAGAAGCACTTAGAAGAATAGAAGAAGAAGCAAGAAGAGAAAACCAAAATCAAAGAACACAAGAAAAGAGCAAGAAGTTAACAATGATCAAGAAACTACTTTTGGATTTCCTATTTTAGATGCAAGAGCAATACTAGGAGAAGAAATAAAAATGAAAAATATTCCACCTTCTATATTTCCTAATTTCTATGGAATGTGAACATAAGATCATGATGCCTTCATGTTCAAGTTTGACATCTTTTGTAGAACCTATGGATATACTAATGACACACATAAGCTTTGACTTTTTCCTACTACTATGAAAGCAGCAGCCTTGAAATGGTTCATGGGATTAGGTGAGCATACAATTGCTTCTTGGGAAGATATGAAGAAATTTTTTCTTGAAATTATCAAGCTTACTGCAGGGCTAGAGACTCGAAAGAAGAAATTTTCATAACGTCACAACAAGAAGACGAAATTTTGGAAGAAAATTTGGAAAGATTCATTTAAAATTTGCAGAAATCCAAACATCATTCTCTTAGTTCTGATACCATCCACACTATTTTTCTTAAGGGTATTAGAGATGAGTATTTAGACATTCTTAATGTAATGGGAAAAGGAGAAATTTCTAATTTTCCATTTGAAGAAATTGTTGAATTATGTCAAATATACTCTAGGGGAAGAGCCAAGAGTGGGAAGAGAGATATTTCATCAAAAGCTTCCAAATCTGAAACAAGTGCAGTAACAAGAGCGGAGATAGGAAGCCTGCTAGAAAATTTTAAAACAGATCTCTTAAGCACTTTCGAAACACATGTAGATGTTTTTAAAGCTAAGAAAAAGAAATAAGAACAAGATGAAATCTTAGCAATTTTTTGCCCAAAGTGTAGACAAAAACATCCACTCAGGGAATGTCCTTTGCAAGGTATACAAGTATTTGGACTATGCACATAAAATCATGCAACAGAAAAATGTCCCAAATTAAAAGAATTGCAAGGAGACAAAGTGCAAGGAGTAGATTCTCTCTACTATATGGCACCAAGGAGACCTTGGCAGCCAAGGATGCCTCAACAATTCCCTCAAAAAAATCCCCAAAATTTTCAATATCCTCAAAATACATGGAATACACCAATGCCATGGTAGGCTTGGCCACCACAACAATATCAAAACCAACCTGCACAAGGTTGGAGGGGATATGGTTATGGAAACCAACCACCACAGAAAATGTATCCACAGCAGTATCAATATCAACAACCATAACCTCCACAACCATTTCCTCAATATCAAGAATTTCAGCAACAACAACCAATGCCATATCCATCTCAAAACCCACCAATGTTAATTCAACTGCAGCAACTTCAGCTTCCCACTAACCAACCACCTCCTAGACCAACACAATTTCTAGCTCAACCAATAGCTAATCCAAGTAATAAGGTGGATAGACCAACATATCATGTGGAAGAGGCAACATATTATCCTACTTATTCAATTCTTCATGTACAAGATGTCCACCTAAGTTTTGGGAAGGTGTTACAAAAATGTTCTCCTCGGATAATTGAAGAAGAAATTGAACAAGGAGAAAAAATTCAACAATCTCAACTAGAAAAGAAAATTCAGAAAGGTTAATCTATTATGACATAGAATCCACCATATCGAGAGAGATTGATACAACAGAATATTCCAATATCTCTCCCTGAATTTAATATTCTGGATGAATTAAAAAATACATATGTTAAAACTCCTTTGTTGTAGGAAATTAAAGACATTCTGATATATGCAAAAACAATAAAGGAATAATGCATTAAGAAATCTGGCAGAAGAAAAAAGGATCCACCAAAAATCCAAGTAATTTGAATTCTATCAAGTCTCATGTCCACAAACACAGCCATTGAAAATTATGTTGATCCAGGAATTCCTATGGTTACCATTTCGATTAACAAATTTTCAATGCCAAATACTTTAATAGACTTGGGAGCAGTTATCAATGTTATGACAACAGAGACTATGAATCATTTTAATCTGAACAACATTAGACCTACTACTACAGTTTTAGAACTTGCATACAGATCTAAAGTTATCCCAGAAGTTATGTTGGACGATATCATTGTCTCACTAGATTCATGGGAGTATCCTGTAGACTTCTTGATTTTGCAGCCAAAAACAAACTTGGGAGGGCATCCCTTAATGTTAGGCAGACCATGGTTAGCCACTACAGATGCTTACATTGGATGCAGGTCAGGAAGTATAATTATTGCACATGGAGATGAAATAAAGCATGTTACATTATATCCTCCTGCTCAATATTCTTCTTTATTATCATGGCTTGACAGAAAGGAACCACAAGAACTTCAATCTGTTCTCTTAATCAAGTTTATAATTTTAGAGAGGAGGAAGAAAATGAGGATTTATTAGATCTATTCATCTCAGGACCAAATCTTTCAGAGCAGCTTAGAATAACTCAATATGAAGCTGCTAGTTATCTTTGAAATGAATGTTTTCAGGAAAATTTCACAATACAGTCATTGCAAAATACATTCGAAAGAATTTTTCCTGTAAATTCAATTACCAATTCAAACAGTAAAATCATTGAAATCAGTCCTGAGAGACATTTGAATATCGGTAATAACTTACAATCATCACAAGAGGAAAAGCTAATAACATTATTGCAAAAACATTCAAAAGATTTTTCCTAGGATTACAAAGACATGCCTGAAATTCATCCAAAAACATGCATCCATCACATTTACAATGATAATGAAATAAAACCTGTAAGGCAACCACAAAGATGGATGAACCCCATGATGAAGGAAATAGTGAAAGAAGAATTACAGAAACTATTACCAGTTGGATTTATCTATCCTATTTTCGATAGTCAATGGGTTTCACCCTTAGTTGTGGTACCAAAGAAAAATGAGAAATGGAGAATTTGTGCGGATTGCAGAGAACTCAACAAAGCTACATTAAAATACCACTTTTCTTTACCATTTATTGATCAAGTGTTGGATTCATTAGTGGGAAAGAAGTTCTTTTCATTTCTTGATGGATTTAGTGGATATAATTAGATAAAGATAGCGTTAGAAGATCAAGACAAGACAACATTCACATGCCCATGGGGAACATATGCATACAATGTATTACCCTTTGGTTTGTGTAATGCACCTGCTACTTTTCAGAGAGCAGTTCTTGCAATATTTGTTGATTTAATTCATGAGTGTGTGGAAGTTTACATGGATGATTTCACTGTGTATGGTACAACATATGATGATTGTTTACAAAATCTTTAAAAAGCGTTAAAAAGATGCATTGAGCCAAATATATCACTCAGTAATGAAAAATGTTTTATGATGTTAACTGAGGGGATAGTGTTGGGACACCATATCTCTTCTTCAGTGATTAAATAGGGATTAAGGTGGACCCAACAAAAATTTGAACTATGATTAACACCACAACCACAAAAAGTTATAGTTTCTTCCAGGTTATGTAGGCTACTATAGAAGATTTATAGAACATTTCGGTAAAATAGCTTTGCCATTATTCAGGTTACTTATGAAAGATGTGGAATTCCAATGGAAAAATAAGCGTCAGCGCATTTGAAAAAATAAAATAAAAACTATCGAATTCACCCATTCTTTGAGGACCTTATTGGTCTTTGCCATTTCACATTTCAGCTGATGCATCGATCTTGCTATTGGACAAAGAGAATCAATTCAATTATGCCATATATTTCATCGGTAAAAATTTAACACCGCGAGAATTGAACTACAACATTAGAAAAGAGATGTTAGTTGTAGTACATGTAGTTAATAAATTTCGACATTATATGAGGTTATCAAGTTTATATCCACATGGATCATTCATAGCAAAAAATATTTAATAAAAAATCAATCACAAATGGAAAAATAACTAGATGGTTGTTATTAATGCAAGAATTTAACATTACAATATAAGGCCGACCGGGAAAAAAGATAACCAAGTTGCGGACTTTATGTTGTCAAGACTACATTCACCTAGTGATCAAGAAGTCCCGATGTCAGAACTGATTTTCCAAACAAACATATATTTGCTATAAATGTCAAAACTCCATGGTTTTATGAGATATTGCTAACTATTTGTCATACATCCTACCATTTCATTACACAAGCAATAAGAATAATTAGAGAAATTGCTAGATATAGATGGGTCAATGATCTATTTTCAAGAAGCTGATGTGAGTCTGTGATTATAAAATGTGTAGATAAGATGAGATTCTTGAAATTTTGAAAGCTTTTCATGATGAACCATGTGGTGATCATTTTGCAGATAAAAGGACAACATACAAAGTGTTGAAACTTGGCTACTATTGGCCATCCATCTTCAAAGACTCCAGAGCCTATGTGAAAAGATGTGACAGCTGCCAAAGAATTGGTAGACAAGTGGCATCAGATGAATTCCCATTAAAGCCACAAGTACTGATTTAACCATTTGAACAGTGGCCTTTAAATTTCGTGGGACCAATCAACCCTCCATATAATGAAAAGAAGTACATCCTGATATGTACAAATTATGTAACTAAGTGGGTGGAGGCCAAGTCAGTAACACGGGCAACAAAAGATATTGTTGTGTCTTTTATGTTTGAAGAGATATTTGTAAAATATGGAGTTCCAAGACAGATAATAACTGACCAAGGTACACAATTCACATCAAAACTTGTTCGAGATCTTACGGAGAAATACAAGATCAAACACAGAAAATCAAATCTGTATCATCCTCAAGCAAATAGACAAGTGGAATCAACAAAAAAAGTCCTAGAGAACATTATGACAAAGACTGTAAATATGAACAGAAAGGACAGGTCAGATAAATTGAAAGATGCACTATGGGCATACAAGATAACTTGGAAAAACACAAATGGGTTTAGTCCATATCAGTTAGTGTATGAAAAATAAGTCCTATTGCCCATCGAATTTCAAATACATACAAGCTAGAAGCAGAATTGGGGATGGAATTGTCTGAGGCACAAAAACAGAGAATTATGGAGTTAAACAAATTGGATGAGATACCACAGCAAGCGGTTGAACATACATCTCTTGTCCAAGAACAAAGGATCAAATGGCATGATCGATTGGGCACTCTTGTTTGACTCCAATTTCAAAGACTTCAAAGCAAAATTCACAACGCATTGGCTTGGGCCATATGAGATTGAAGAAATATTTGACAATGGAGTTGTCAAGATAAAAACAATTGATGAAGCATATGTTTTGTTTGTTGTCAATGGACATAGGCTTAAAATTTATAATAAGCCTATAAATAAAGAGGATTTTCTCAGAAAAAATAAAAAATAAAAAATAAAATAAAATAAAAAAATAAAAATAAAAATAAAAAATCGATGGATTCAAAACTGGAACTAATGCGACAGCATAGCAATATGCCATCCATAATTCCAGAAGAAGAAGAATAAAAATAATAAATAAATAATAAATAATAAACAAAATATAATAAAAGAGTTTGGTTGTAAAAATCCAGGAAATTGACACAATACAAACTCGAATTCATATCGGAAAACCAACTTGTTTGGCCAATATGAATTCTCTTTTTGTTTTAATTTTATTTTACTAAAACAAAAATTGCAGATATACCTTCCAAAGACATCGCAGACTTGAGGACAAGTTAAATCATCAACTTGGGGGAAGGTGTGTAATAAAAAAAAAACTATGAAAATAGTTTTCAGCAGCTGAATTGAAGATAGAATATGAACTACAATTACAAATGAACTTGGTACATCATTTGACATTTATAGAAGGGACATGGATTTTTATTGAGAAAATTATTCAGAAAGGGACCCGAATCATTACGACAGAAGAAAATTTCAAATATTGAACATTATTGCAAATTACGCCAGAAGGGACCTCAGCTATATCAAATAAAGATCATATCAGATGGGACCTGAAAATATCAAATTTTAACCTGTAGAAGGAACCTGAACATTTGATCCGAATGGAAAATAGTATCCACCCATGGTATTCATCTACCCATGTTATCCATCCACCCATGGAATTTACCCATGGTATTGTAAATGTCATCGACCCATGGTACTCATCCACCCATTGTATTTATTCGCCCATGGTATTGTAACTCAAAAAATGCGATAAATAACAAGCCTCAGTTTGTAAAAGGACATATTTTCCACCACAATGTATATTCTACAGTTATTCTTTGTTTTAATAAAACAAGTTACTTTGTGGGTTTATTTGCAGTGTGTTCTCTTTTTCCACTAATCCAAATCTTGGGGGGAGGCCCCTAAGATCTAAAAATTTGAAATCGATTTGACAATATCTGCTAAATTAGAATGCCATAAAAAAAAGAGAACACACTGCAAATAAGCCCACAAAGAAACTTTTTTTATTAAAACAGAGAATAATTGTAGAAGCTACATTGTGATGGAAAATCTGTCCTTTTACAAATTTAGGCTTGTTATTTATAGCCTTTTTTGAGTTACAATACCATGGGCGAATAAATACAATGGATGGATGAATACCATGGGTCGATGACATTTACAATACCATGGATAAATTCCATGGGTGGATGGATAACATGGGTAGATGAATACCATGGGTAGATGCCATTTTCCATTCGAATCATTCCTCCCTACTTAAGAAGCAATGGTCCCCATTGCGTGAAGTTCCCTCGTGAGAAGCCTTTGTTGAATACAAAGAGCCACTAAAGAGAAGGGTTTTTTGTAGTTAACCCATAACTGTGAGAAACGAAGATCCGAGGATAGAGATACCCTGTAATGCTTGTGACCAATTGTGATATTTATAGTGTGCGGCCTGGCAAATGGACTTCGATGAAGTATGGGTTTGTGGATGAACCAAAACCATGACAAACGAAGATCCGAGGATAGAGATACCCTGTAATTCTTGTGACCAACTGTGTTACTAACATTGTGCGGCCTAGCAAATGGACTTCGATGAGAAGGATTTTGTGCAGTTGACCCATAACTGTGATGTTGATTGTTGATGAAGTAGCAGGTGCCTACATATCTTGGGGTGGGAGGGCACATTTCCAAATAACCCAAGCCGAATGATGCTATGCTAAAACTGATGAATGTGAAGCAGGTGTCTACTAAAGCGAGGTGGGAGGGCACGTCTCCAAAGGGAACCCACTCTGAATGCTGCTCCAAATTTAAAATGAGCATAACTCGATCAATATAACTCAAAATATTTGTTATAACATGTTTTTAGAAATGGAATGATCATTTTGCATCTTCTCATGTATTTGAAATCAATATTTGGACACCCCAGACTCTCAGATGCGCATTGAAATTGTCCCACTGTCACAAAATTTATGAAAAAAATACTGATTTTAAATCAGCGATAAATCCCTTGTCTGGACTCCGATTCGACCGATTTTTTTTTGAAATTGGGTGCTTTTTCAAGGGAAGCACAATTTTGTAACAATTTATTTGAAATTTCTCACTGAAAACTGCAAGAAATGATATGAGATCCGCCGTCCATCAATTATCGTCAGAAAAATTGCTGCAACATTGCTGATTTTGAATCAGCGATATCTCCCTCATCCGAACTCTAATTCGGCCGATTTTTTTTTTGAATTTGAGTATTTTCTCGCAAGAAATCCAGATTTGGTATTTTTTTTGTAAATATTTCATCAAAATTTTTAGAGCTGATCTGCAAACTCGCCGCCCAAAAAAATCATGGAGTTTGGTGAAGATTGCTGCAAAACATTGAAACTGAAATATGCTTCAATCACTCATTCCCATGGATTCGTAACCTGAATCAGATACCACTGATCCAGATCTTGGGGGGAGGCCCCTAAGATCTAAAAATTTGAAATCGATCTGACAATATCTGCTAAATTAGAATGCCATAAAAAATAAAAATAAAGAGAACACGCTGCAAATAAACCCACAAAGAAACTTGTTTTATTAAAACAGAGAATAACTGTAGAAGCTACATTGTGGTGGACAATTTGTCCTTTTACAAACTGAGGCTTGTTATTTATAGCATTTTTTGAGTTACAATACCATGAGCGAATAAATACAATGGGTGGATGAATACCATGGGTCGATGACATTTACAATACCATGGGTAAATTCCATGGGTGGATGGATAACATGGGTAGATGAATACCATGGGTGGATGCCATTTTCCATTTGGATCAACATTATTTATCTAAATCAAATCAAATGAAAGAATAAATAAAGTCTCTATATAGTATACAAGAGTCGTCGTAAAAATAAACACAATGTCGATCATCATGAACGTCAAAAGGGAATACAAGTATAGTGAACAAAAATCGCTCTTAAAATTTCAATTTTTTTCGAAACTATTCTAGAATTGTAAAGACTAATTTGATATTACTTATGCATTTTTATTACGTACATTTCATCTACATTTTATCACCTATACTTTCATCTACATTCCATTATCCATGATTTTTAGCCCTATTCTATCCACATTCATATCCATACCACTATTCAATAAAACATTACATAACCTATCCATATCATACCCTACCCTATTTTTCTAAACAAAGAGAATCATAAACAAAAGGTCAATATTAAACCCTTAGAAGACCTACAAAACAACAAACAAAGGTTAGTATTATTATAAATATTTAATTTTAAAATTGTGAGTATTACATTAGTCAATTTTTAAAAAATAAATAAAAAAGAAAAAACCAAAATTCAAAAGTCATATGATATATCACAACTATTTCAAATGTCAAAACAATGCAAAAGGAGCTCAATCATAAAAGGTGACGAGCTAAGGTAATGGAGCAAAGTGTGAAATCATAATACAAACAAAATGCAACCAACCTAAAGTATGATGTGGTGATAAACCAAATGCGTGACAATAATGATATATGTTATGCTATGATGAGACCGTAATGCATGCAGCAGTGGAGGAATGAAGAGGAGATAGCATATGGTGATGAAGTATGATGGCACATATGTAAATGGAGATAATGCGGAGTATGGAAGCAGACAGTATGATTACACATGGAGATGATGCGGAATATGGAAATAGTGACATGGTCATAAAAAAAACGTGAAATGAGTTTCATAATGAATAAAAAAAGGACGAAATGTACACCAGAGCCAGCATGACAGTCAAAGAAAAGACATGCATGAACCGGTCAAACGGTGGTTGATGAACGGTTAGAATAATTTCAAACGCTATAACACAACACTGTGTAAAACGTATGAGACCATTTCCGCCATTGCTAAGACTTGAAACGGCCATTGCTAAGACATCTACGTTGCGTTTTCACCATCATTTCCTTTCAAAAGGCTCAGTGAGAGAGGGAAAGCATGCAGTCAAAGCACGCATCCATGTTTACAACTCTGTGAAAACAAAATAAGAACGCAAAACTGGAGAAAAGAGAGTGAAGAGGCCGAGAGGATAATAGAAGAGATAAAACGTAGTGAAGAAGGCAGAGAATATAGCAAAGAGGAGGAATGGAGTGATAAGGGAGTTAACTAGAGTTTAAAAGCCAACAAATCCAGAAAACTTATCAAGCAACTGTGTTATCACGAAGTGAAATCCCGTGAAGGAGAAGGTAAGAAGTAAATGTTGATTTGGTTGGTTAAAACAACGAATGGTTGCATGAATAGATCTCAGGAATATTAAAACGAACTGAGAGTTATAAAATGAGTCATATATTTCGATTTGTAAAGCCTTTCATTGTGTTGTATTTTGTTTTGACACCACTCATAAACACTTTGACAACATTCAAAAATACTTTTCCATTAGTCAGCAACGAAATCTTCTGTTGATTAAGTGAGTTAATGAGTGAGGATTTTAATGAGATTGGCACTGGTTGAAACAAATAGAGACCTCAGTTAAACTAGAAGAAATATCACGAGGATCAAAGTGGAAGATCACAAGGATCATTTCATAATATTGGTAAGCTCAAACACGTCCTCACATGCAGCCTTCTATTTCGAAAAAAATGGAAAACATAGAATGAAGACTTCTAATTCGAATTGCACAGTGAGATTGTTTTAATTGAGTTGTGTAATAGATTTATTTTATTAGCACACTCAATAGAAGGATTTGAAACAGAATTTGTAAAGAAATATTGAGCTAGAAGACATAATTAAAAATGTTTTTACATAGTAGAGGACAGAGCATGGAGAATGTTTGAAGGAAAACAGTGAATTTATCATGAGTTTCTTGATGAAATGTTTGAGCTATTCTCTTGTATACACAGTGAGTTTAAATTATAGAGATCATGCTATGTTTTGAAAAGAATTTTGTATGAAATTGAGGGGTGAAAAACACTGTTGTATAAAAAAAAATCAATTTTTTTTTACACAGTCAAATTTCGTTTACAAAACAGAGACATAGATTGTTTTTTTAAAAGAGGGAAGAGAATTAAATGGAGAGTAGAATAATAGAAACATGAATTTTTACTCTATCAATTCTTATGTTTATTTGAAGCAGTTAGCTCACATTTTTCAAAGGGAAAATAGAGGATTGTTTGGAAAGAGCAGTAAAACAAGAGATAACCCTACTACTGTAATAACATCCAGTACTTGAATTTTTGTTGACAAAAAATGAAGTTAATGACAGTAGATGGATACATAAAATCGTTTTTAGATAAAATGACTTCTTCAAGGATAGAACCTAAAGCCTTTCAAATTGAACACTGGAATAAGGAAACAACTGAAAAACTATATCAGTCAGGTTTAATAGGTTTTATCCAAAAGTTCAAAGGTCACAATGAGGATGTCACAAGAGAATTTGTAAACAATTACAAAAATAATGAAACCATGGTGGGTAGTATACGTATCCCTTTGACTCTAGAGTATATTTCTGAAGCTATAGAGTTACCATCATCAAGAGAACTATGCCATAAGGGATTGCATTTCAAAGACAAGGGTTGGACATTCTTCTTGTATAAAAACAAGAAGGGTTTTTTTGATAGGTCAAAGGGGATTCCAATGGAGTGGTTCAATGAACCTTGGGCAGAACTAGTTTTTATTATTCAGAAGTTCTTCACCTGTGACAAAAGACATAGTGTAGTACTCCTTTATCATATCAAGTTACTACAACATATTAAAGGAGATATAAGGATCAATCTACCCTATTTATTTTATACAAAATTGATGAAAATGATTGAGAGTGTCAAATATGATACCAAGGCCAAAGAAGCCCAAATTCTTCACCAGGGGGTCATAAAAATCCTTGTGGACTATTAGCTGAAAGTTAAGGGAATGGTTTGAGAAAATTTTCTAATTGAAATTAAGTTTGTAGAACAAGTCATTGAAAACAAACTTAAACCAATACAAGAAACAAGAAGTATTATGCATTCACCTCTTTATCCCAAAATCAGGCCAAAGAAACATCAGGAGACAGATATGATAAAGAGGGAGACATAGTTTTTAACCATTTTTAGAAGATGGAAAAAGAAGAATTCAGTAGAACCAGAAGTGCAAGTCATAGAAACTTCTCCTTTAACTAAACAGGCAAATGAAATACTTGAGAGGTTGCAACAAGAAGTATATGAGAATCCTGTAGACAGAGATTCCTATTTTGAAAATAATGAGGTGGAAGCTACTTTAGTTTCTAAAAATTCCAAGGAGGAATATCAAAACCTTTGCAAAGTTAGAGAATTAATTGATAGCCTAGAAATAAGCAAAATCATGGAGAGGCACCTGAAGGAAGAAAATGAAACTTATAAAATAACTAATGAGAAATTGGTTAAGGAGAATGAGAAGATAAGTGGAGAAATGGGGAAGTTGAAAATCAAAAACAATCTTCTCTATACATAGGCATTCAGGTGGCTTCAAGAGAAAAATTATTGGAAGGTTAAGTATGAGAAACAAAAGGTTAAGACCTCCATCTACAAGGAAGAACAGGGCAAAGACATGGATTCTCTTCTATATACAGCACAGCGGGACGTTTCAGGATCAGGAATGGGATCAGCATCAGAGCTCAGAAGGTCAAAGAGGAAAAAGAAAGCATGAGGACATGCTTGATCATCAATTTGGGGGAGATGTTGACCCTCGTTTTTTATCTCTTTTTGTTTATAAAATACACATTATTTGCCATATTATCCATCTATTCATTATCATATCCACCTTATATTGACCAAAGATGCATATACAGGTATTTAAGTTATGTTTTTCAATTATTAGATGTTTTTGTAAAAATCGAAATTTAAGCGCATTTTTGGACAGCAGCAGAAATTCTCGTAATGGCATTATGGTTTGCATATGTACAGGACACTTGGGCTCGAGCTGGATACATTTCTAGAAGGCTCGGGAACTAAGAATAAGAGTACATCTGTTGGTACAGTCAAACTGAGTTTTAATAGGCATGGTCAAAGGCAGTCAAATATGACCTGTCTTTGTGGAGGATCCCTAGAAACTAGGTCAAAACTCTTATTTTGTGGGATTTTCTAGATTTTGATGGATTCGATGGATGAATTTGACTTGATATGATAGGATAAGGATAGTTATGACTACTTGAGCTATTTTAGATGAGTTTTTTAGATACTTTATCTATTTAAGCCTCAAACTTTGAAGGCTTTGATATGTAGAACTTATATGACTTATTATTATTATTTCTTAGACTTGGAGACATAATTGAAGATCTGTTCTATCATATTTGATTTTGTTATAGGCTGGTTGATTGATTGAAGTCTTAAGTAGCTGAATTTAGCTTCAGCGTGTGAGGCAAGGGTGGAGGGCCCCCACACCGAGCTAAATGCACTTCTTAGTTTATTTTGTAGCTGCAATTTCTGAATTAGCTTACTTATGTGTAATTTGTTTATGCTGATTATTTCCAAGTATTGATGAATATAATGATCATTCTTAACCTGCATATGAAAGGAAAAACAAAAGTTTAAAGTTAAACATTCTTTCTATCTAATCAAGATCTTCAGTGAGAATTCATCTTTACATGCTTTTACATGATTTTACATGATTGCTGATGGATCTTAATCTTGTTTCTATTCTGCATACAAAGAGTCAAACTAGTATTTAAAGTTAAATACTTCTTATATCTTATCAAGAGACCAAAAACTAAGATTCATCTTTCCTGCTTTTTGTGAATTCTTGTTTTAACAATATCATTACTAATAAATGAATTAATAATGAAGGACAATCGGGACCTCTTCAGTGAAGAGCATATTCAATTATTACTTCATGTATCTTAATACATTGTTTAGTTAAGTAGTTTTTTATTTCTAATTCACATGGTAATATTGTTAAGAGAAGGACAAACAAATCTCTTAAGTTAGTAGATTATTCTGCTTGTAATTACACATCGAAATTTAGAAATTGTTTAAGTTAGAATTATATTTGTAACATGCATCTCCCTAATCATCAATAAACCATCTTTTGAATTGTTTGCACTTGAAAACCATATACTTTGGGGATGCTTCTAAGTTCCACTAACCTGGATTGATAATAAATACTTGCGTTAGTTTACAACAGTAAATTGACTCAACAAACGTACCAACTATAAGATTGAGGAGAAATAAAGTCTGACAAAGAGATGACTACAATAGTACTAAATGCAATACCCGAGGAATGTGGTGACTTTACATTGAGCATTTATGAGAAGAAGGAATCTACTCCATTCAAGGATATATGGTCGCTATGCAAAATTGAAGAAACTCAGTTGAGGGAAAACTCAAGCATATGATGCTATGGCAAAGAGAAAAGGAAAGTTTGAGAAATTTGGTCTTCAAAAAGGAAAGAAGAATATGGCAAAGGTTCAATGCTATGGATGTAAATAATATGGGCATTACAAGAGAGATTTTCCTAAACTCCATAAGCACAACAACAAAAGAGGAAGGTAAAAATCCCAAATCATTGAAGAAGTGGAGGAAGCTAAAAAGAATAAATCTAAGAAAGAGGAAGTAAAAGATCTCTACTATGATTGATATAGTCTTCCTCGCTTAGTTATTTTCAAGTTTCCTGTTGTAAAATATAGCTATCAGGAATCATTGAGAAGCATGATAGGATGCATCATGGCATCATAGAGGCATACGATTGAAATCAAGAGCTCATTACATCATATTAGAGAAACGTGAAAGATAAGTGAAATAAAATTTTATGCAAGTCACCTATAGAAGGATATAGCTCTTGGTAACCTCATTAGAAGCATAAATAGTTCTTATGGGAAGAACAAAGTCATCTAGGATAAATCTTGTCATACATCATTCAAGAGAGGCATTTTCAGGATGAGGATGATCATGATCCTCTGTTGGAATCTTAATTATAATATTCAGTGATTGAAAGAAGAAAGTGCTTCATAAAGAATTCCAACTTCTAGGGAATTAATGGGATGATGGTGTGATGACAAAGTGAAGCAGGTCATGATGACTGATGTACCTTCAATCAAGGGAGTTTTTGAACGAAGTCTAGATGACCAAAAGAAAGAAATGAGGTATGTATTCATATATTTGGATAAAATTGAGTCATGTCATATGGTTGGAGGGATAAATGTTCTACCTTTTGAGCATGATCAGAAGAAAGGTATCTTCTCCTTTGGAAGGATGCATGAATGAATGATTCACATATTGCCTAGATGAAATCAACATGATATTTCCTCATATGAAATATGAGGCAATTGATGAAGATATAGGAACTATGGATGGAATTTACTAGGGAGTAGAATGTGAATAAAATAAGGAAAAGCCATGAAAAATGCAATAATGAAAAAGGAAATCAACATCCAAGGACTAAATTTTTTTGAAAATTATATCTCCATGGGAAAGATATGAAGATCTTGATAAATTTTGAAAAAGGAAGAGACCCCTGACATTGTATATATTTCTGGAGATGTGTCAATATATATGCAGGATTTTTATGCAAACAAGGATATTTCATGATAAATGACCATCACAAAAGGTAATTTTGATTTAAATGTTTATTTTCTATTATTGAAAAATATATGGATGGGATAATGCAGGGCTACCAAGGGAAGAGTTGTAGATGTTATTTACAATTTATGTTCATGTGGTAGGATGAAAGATCCTGAAGGAAACATGACATGAAGAAGGTAGCAAGGCATGAATGAAGAATAGATATGGAATAATGGATCACTCTTCGATGAAAAGAAGGATGACATCACTGACATGATTCATGGATGAAAGTGATGGATGGTTTGTACCCTACAGGAAGTCCCAAAAAGATGTAGGCTCCATAACATAGAATAAATTCATGACATCAAAGGAAGGATTCCTACAATTCATTGTTCATCCCATGATCTCTGGCTTAAAGAGTTTTTGGAAGCAAGTCCCTCGTCGAGAGGGAGCTTGGGTGCATTCCTTTTATAGAAATGGGTACATTCCTTCAATGGAATGCGCATATGTTGATTTCTGGTAGCATTGGACGCGCTCTAAGTCTCAAATTTTGCAGGGAGTCTTAGACACATGTATTCCAAAATACCCAAAAAGTGTTTTGGGAAATTCCACTCGGATGGGGTTTTATTAAATAATTAATTATTTTTAATGGGAGCCTAAGTCTAAACTTAGGGAATTAAAATAATTAAAGTATATTAATAGAACTCGGTGTGAAACTTCTAGAATATCATCGAGTTTATTTGATTGCAATGAGGGGCAGTGATAGTTCCGGTCAGAAAATATTTCCCTGAGTCTGGTATACATCGCAGAGAAGGCAGAGAAGAGGACGCAGAAGAGGCAGCATAGGGGTTACGATGGGTAGCGCAGTGCCACGTAGAGGCAACATTGAATCCTTGAGGAGATCCGAATTTTTGTTGAGGATCAGTCAGATCCAGTGACGGAGTGTCAAGGTGTGACAAAGGAGGGGAAAGAGATTAGTATCCATCTAGCAGAATGACCAGTAGAAGGAGGTGACGCATACCCCAGCCAAAGTGATGCAGATCTGCGCAGAGGTAGTGTGGGGTTGTCGAGTTCAGTGTTGGGTCAGTGCCAGATTTTTAATGTCAGTGTGAGGTAATCCTCACTAGTTCTCTATCAATCATATTCTCTATGGATATCCATATTTGGACATCTAGTTGTATTCAGAAAAACTTCTTCTTAATAATACAAACCCTCAGCTGCTACATCGGTTTTCCCGCATTGGGTTTTTCCGGGGACTTAGTCAAAAAATAACGGTGTAATATGTGTCTAATTTTCTTGCTCAGATCTTGTTTCTGCATTTAATTTACACAGTTGAATTAGTGAAGGTTTCAATGTATTTTCTTCAGTATTTAATTTTAGAACACAGTAAATAACGTGCATAATTTATCAAGTAGGAGAAGTAGTATCAGTTTGCTGCAATAGGGATTCTGGGATTAGGAATTTTCACATGGTATCATAGCAGTGCAGGTGAAGCAAGAGCTTAGATCAGAAGAACTTAGCATTGAAGAGAAGAGGGAGATAAAATAGTTGTGTAGGAAGCTGATCGAATCCCCAAGGGATTGTGCAGTCCAAGCCAAGAGGGCAAGATTTGCAAGGAAGTCTCTCTATGAGTGAGCTGACAAAGAGGTAAGACTTTCCATTTCGTGATTTGTCAGCGGTAGATGGAGAAGCATACCAAAAGCTTCAACGCAGAGCAGTTTTTATGCAGTATTTCTTTGTGGGAAGAAAAGTTCCAGAAGAAGGAAGAAGGCACTCCTTGAGGGAATTTATTCCTTATATAATTTTGATCCAAGGAATTTTAATTCTCAGTTGCAGAGCAGCAGTAGCATAGATAAAATATACATACTCCAGCAAGGAGTGCGTAGGCCAACGTAGCAGCTGTGTAGAGGAGAGAGAGGGAGAAGTTCGACATTTTTCAGTTGGTAGAGATGGCAACAAATGGGCTTAAATATCAAGATCGGTTGGAGGTAGCCTCACACTATATGAACTGGCAGGAAAGAATCAAATGTTTGCTAGATGAGCATGATCTCAAAGATTTTAACAATGGTGTAGTAGTTGTCCCCATGAATGCAGATCCGTTAAAAGCTTACAAGAAGGATATGGCGAAAGCCAAGCATTTGATCCTCGACGGAGTGAGGGATCATGTAGTATGTCACATCGCTGGCAAAGGGACTGCCAAAGAGATGTGGGATTCCTTGGATACTTTGTACCAAGGATCTTCCGAGAAGTAGAAGATGTTCTTGCAAGAGAAGATGTGATCTACGAGCATGCATAAGGGATAATACATTAATCCATTTCTTGTAAAGCTTTAGGAAACCAAAGATCAGTGGGCAGTTGTTGGATCAGCACCTCAGGCCCACTAAGATGGACAGATTGGCTCTAAACTTTGTATCCTATGAATGGAAATCCCTTTTCCAGCTCATCCTGGGCATAGAAAGGTTGTCTGATTGGGAACAGATATGGGCCACCCTTCAGCAGGAAGAGATGAGGTGAGATATGATCAAGTGAAAACTTGATGGCAACAACAGTAGTGGGTCGAAGACCAAGGAGGAGAAAGAGAATGCATCCCTTGCATCTAAGTGGAAGTAGGATCAGGGGAGGCGGAAAAAGGATGTCTCAAAGATCAAATGTTTCCGGTGTGGTGAAATGGGTCACTACGTTATGTAGTGTCCTCTCAAGAAGAAGGACAAGGATGAGAAAAATGATCTACACCCTGCAACTGAAAGGATCGAGGAGGAGGATTTAGCCATGATTTCCCACATATATCCAGGGGAGAATTGGGGTGATCTAAAGTTTTAGTTCGAAAGAACTGTAGTTAGGCAGGATTCTTGAGGAGTCCACCTCACGGATCACTACCTTGCTACGGGAGCCCAAATGAGCAGTAGCTAGAGAGCGCTAGAGTCTGAGAAGCGTAGAGTGTTGATTTTATAGCATCGAGAAGTGTTCCAAGTCTCAAATTTGGTGGAAAGGCTTAGAAAGCAGTTATCCAGAGAACCCAGAAATCATTTGTATAAATTCCACTCAAATTTTTCCTTATTATAATAATTAATTGTTCTAATGTGGACCCTAAGTCTAAACTTAGGGAAATTAAATAATTAAAGGGTATTAATAAAGCAGAGTGTGAATATTCTAGAAAACAGAGATCAAGTCATATTTTAATCTGAGCCATTGATTAAAGATGTAATCTTGGTCATTGATTCATCAGCGAGAATATTATAAGAAGAGGCTTGAGGTTCATTTGGAAATTAAGCCGGGCACATTCTCAGTACTTGAAGGAAATCGATTCTAAAGCAATATAATTCAATTTCAGTGGGTGAGTTTGTAGAGGCGGGATTGCAGAGGCAGGAGGAGGGAGAAGTTAGTTGACAGAGAAGCAGAAGGTAGAAGAGTGAAGGGAAGGCAGTGTTGAGCAACAGCATCAATCCCTCCACGCAAAATTATGCAGTCCAGTGAGGGACTGCGCAGAGAAGCTGCGCAGGATAACGCAGAGGGTGTAGGAGGACATCCCGTGTGTTGGGAATACTTCCAGAGAGTCCGCAAAATTCATACCAGGTGTATGCTATTTTATTTTTTCTCACCAAGACTTTTGTAAATGATTTTTCATTGCTTAAGATAAATACAAACCCTCATTGCTGCACGAATTTTCCCATATTGGGTTTTTCCGGGGACAATTGTCCAAAAAAAACTATGTCCATATGGTTGTTTCTATTGTGCTACATGTGTTATTTCTATGCTTCTGCTTTTTATTAGAGTGAAGTAATCCAGTTGTGTTTATTTCCAAATTTACTGAAGAATCTGTAAATAACTTATCTAATAAGTAGGTGAAATAAATCAATCACTGCAATAATAATTTTTAGATCTTAAAATTTAACATGGTATCAGAGCAAAAGGCTAAAGATAGAAAGGGAGGATCTACTATGGACCAAAGAAACAACATTCGGAAGGGTTCACGCAGTTAGAAGGACTCATGCAATCCTCCAGAGCACTCAGAAACGCAGAGGGAACATGGCATGATTGTGCTAGAATCCAGACTAGAGGAGGATCTCACTTGTGTGTCAAGCACGACTCCTCCAGGTGTTTGTTATATTGACAGTGGAGCATCAGCTCAGATGACGAGAGTTCGAGAATGTTTTTCGAGCTACCAAGAATAATATTTGAATTTCCATATTACTATGGGAAACAAGGCCAAGCATACCCCTGTTGGAAGAGGTACCATAATATTTCAGATAGAAGGTGGAAACAAGATTTGGGCTGTTAGAGTTAGAATATGCATTCTGCCATCAGTGATTGGTATCATTTCATTTCTCATTTTAGGTGTCTCATTCTGAAATTTTTATATCATTCCATTAGGTCATGCTAAAAATTCTTTCACTGATGGTAGCTTTCCTCAATAAAAATTCACTCTCCTTCAAAGAACCATATTTGCTGACTCACTCCCATGTCTCCTTGAGCATAATAATACCTATGAAAATGCTCATTTCACCATGTATTGTCTATATCAAAGTCAGTCATGGAGATCAGGTCTTAAAAGTCTCATTAGGTCATTAGGGTTTTGTTTTTCAAGTTCCAAAATGCACTACACCATCCAAATAAAGTCAGCAAGCATAATGAGAGTGACTCAAAGAAATTTTATCTTTTTCTACAGAAGATCATCACTTTGTAACTAGTCTATCTTTCAAGTTGTAATTATTTCAATGATTTTTATATCAAAATGTTATTTTGATATAAAATCAAATATGTAATTTATTTTTCATTTTTCAAATGTAATTTTGTGTTTTTATATGTAATAAATTATTCCCTAGCTGCCAATTCAATCATTCTTGCCAATTTGAAGCAAAGAAAGTCAAGCTCCATTAGCTAAATCAACCTACAAAGCAAAATAGTCAGAAAGGTCAAAGAGTATCAGTGTCAAAGTTTGAGAAGAAAAAGTGAACATAAGGAAAGTGAGTAATTCA
Organism: Pinus albicaulis; assembly: GCA_034641835.2. Lineage (NCBI taxonomy): Eukaryota > Viridiplantae > Streptophyta > Pinopsida > Pinales > Pinaceae > Pinus > Pinus albicaulis. The sequence continues at coordinate 143,919,434 of CM076573.1, forward strand.
AATTATAAATATAACCCACTAGATTATAAAGCTATTCAACACCTCAAAGAAAAGTCTATTTGTTTCATTCATTCTTCAGCAATCCTCAACAAGGGAGAAAATTGGCATTTTTAGAGAGCAACCAAGCTAATTTCCAGGGTCGCTGCGCGTTTGAGACAATCGTTGCACATTTGAGACGAGCATTGCACGTTTGATAGGGGTCACTGCGCGTTTGCCCGAATTTTCCTTATGCTGGCATGGACTTTCGTGGCGACCAGGAGATACCCCTTCCTCCAGGAGCTCAGTGGGACGAGTCAGGTAAAAAATCTCTTTTGACATGTTCTAATTTCTAATTTTTATTTTGTTTTTTAATCGTCCAAAACTGATAACAAAAATTTTCAAATGCAGATGTGGGTCCAACTCGACCAGCCACTCTCCGCCCCTCGACCAGCCACTCTCCGCCCCTTTGACCACAGGCAAAGGGATGCAGCACCACCACCACCACCCCCACAGGATTAGACTGTAGAGATCCTGACTGACTTAGAGCACCATCTGGAGCGACTCACTATAGATATTCCTGAGACTACTATAGATGATATCCCGCTCCGTATACAGAGATATGTCATAAGTGTTCCAGGTCCATTCAGGAGGTTTTTGACTAGGGTGGCACGAGCAGTGGTGTACTATCGTGATCATCACCACAGATAGTGGATGATTGACTTGGTGCTGAAATAAACTCTTAATCAAGGCTTCCTGGGAGAAGACACAGGTCTAGGTAATCACTGAGAACCTAAAAGAAAACTAATCTAAAATAGAGGATTTTAAGAATTTTCAAAATTTTGACAGGGTCCATAGAATTTAGTGCAATCCAGTGTGGTCCCGCACTGTGGGTACAGAAAAAGTGCAGAGCTGCCCGCACTGTCTCAAAAGAAAAAGAGCAGACACAAGAAAACAAGAGAAAAAACAAAAAATTCTCAAAAACTTCTCAGGGATTCTAGAGGGATAAAACACTCAAGCCAGTATAATTCAATTAAAATCAGGAAACATAAATTCAAAAATCAAAAGTAAAAGAAATCAAAGCTCCAAATCTATCCCCAGTGGAGTCGCCATTTTGTTGGACGAATTAGTCGTTCTTGCGGAAAAGACAGACCTCCCAAGTGTCCTACGGATAGCTAGCAACAAACGGACAAACAAAGCTATCTTTCTATAGATATATTGTGATTTATAATTAAATTCTATAAAATTTTAAAGATCCTACCTTTAATCCAATGCTTATTTGTAGTAGTAGTCCTTCAATCGCTCGAAAGAGTTCTCCTCGAAGATTCTACAATCACAAACAAGAAAACATCAAATAGCATCTGCATAGCATATATTCATAAATCATATCCATTATGGTGATCAAGGAATCCATAAAATAAACCAATCAATTGACAGCTTATTGAGAAAAATGGATTTATTTGTATTAACTTAAATAAAGAAGATCCTTACAACCGCGTTCGCCTTGATGTTGTACAAGTCTTCCTAGGGTCTGGAAGCAGGCGTTTCCTCTACTCTGACCAGCCTTGCACTCTTCCAACTGAGATACATACAGGTATGTGATCTTTCCCACATGAAATCTCAGCTAAAAGGGTCTAAGTCTCAACAGCACTTTGTCTCCAACAATAATAAAACTTCAACTCATCAATTGTCTTCTAAAATCTTAACCCCTTTGAGGCTGCCCTATGCCTCTTTTTATAGTGGAAGAGAAGAGGTTACGGCTCCAAACAAGAAGGGATAGAATCCTCCTTCAAAAGGATTAGTTCCTTACATCAAGGTGTTAGCTCCTTATTGGATGAAATGCATGAACATGAAAGGAGCGATCTTTCCACCGCAGGAATGTTTCTAGGAGCTTCCAAAAATGACTTTAACTGAGCTTCTAGATTTTACTTGCACCTTTTTAATCTTTTACAGGGGTCTGCACTTTTAATAAACAGACAGTGCGTTTGGCTCCGCAATATTTATAGCAAAAAAGTGCGGGATGCAGGCAAAACAAGGAGAAAGTGCGGTACCAGAGTTTTAAGGCTTTTATGAGCTTTTCTCTTAGTTTCAAGGCTTGACTTTGGGAATTATGATATTGTAGACTTCCAATGGAGTACTAAAATGTCATGGTGACAAATTTCAGTGTAACAAATTGCCCCCTAAAGTGTGAATTCTGAGAATATTCGAAGAGTGATGTGCTTTATCATTTCAAGGATCAGCCTATGGACACCCCAGTCAGAAACCTGTAAAAACATTCAATGCAACACACACACACACACACACACATATATCATCGTTGAGGTAGGCATTTCCATACTCAGATCAAAACTAACTAAACTTGTTCTGATACAGAAATGATTTTAATATTACATCAATAGTGTAGACACAGTATGGCCACAGCCATCTGTAATGAATTGTCTACTGCATAATGAATAATAAAATTCCTTGCAGCCTGGATGGTGGAAACTAGATCCAGGGTCTTGATTTCCGCATCCTGAACTAGTACGATTCTATCCATGTGATTAAATGTGCTGAAGTCGAACAAGGTAGAAACCACTTGATTACCATTCAATGATGTGAACTGTTAACAAGTGTGAGAGAAACCACCAATAATTACAATGGCTCTCAAAGTACTCAGTACAATCCATGAAATGTGAATATGTGATCTGAAGTCGAACATTTCACGGAATCGTTCGATCGAAGGTCAATGATGCAACCTTTCATCGAAGGCGAGAAACCTGCCATTAAGGCATGCAGACTCCAAGGTACTGACGAATTCTAGATCAACTTCCTAGATGATGAGCTGTCGTCAATTGAAAGTGATTCATCGTAAGCAAGCTCACGACATGAAACCATAGATCAAGTTTTGAAGAAATTGTTTGCAAGGACTGACTCAGGGATGGTCAATGCGAATGGAGACAAGTGTTTGCAGATGAATGGTTTATTTTACTGTCCTCTTGAACACATAACAACACTGCAGATGGTTTGGTGACAGTTGCCCTAAGCTAATACCCAGAAACCGGTTGAAGACCTTCAATATGGTTTGATTAACTGATAGACAAAGGATTTCCCAACCCAGGTGGAAGTGTGACAAAAAGTGTCGTGTTCAAGAGTGTTATAATACTTTTACAAATCAAAGTGTGACAAACGAATCTGTTTTTCTCTCTTTTCCCTCACCATTTATGGCAAGTACCTCTTTATTTTTTACAAGCTTGAGGAGGATAACATTTGCTTGTTTATAAGCTCATCCTTCGGATGAGTCCAACTTAGTTTAAAATCGAACCCTAAGAAGGAGTGGTCCATTCCTGTTTGTAATCGACAGGTCCTTTACTGTTAAATTTTAACGAGTCCAGTATAGGAGAAACTCGGTTTTTCTCATTTTTAGGGAGTCAGAAGAAAAACTTAAGAAAACTTCATGGGTGTACTTTTTCATAAATTTAGTCTCTCAGGCCCGAAAAATGATAAAATAATGCAAGAGAGAACTCTATTGACCATGTTTAGTCAACGTATACCTTTTTCGCAAATAGTCCATTTCAGTCCGGAAAAGGGGTAAACTTATACTGAAGGGACGACCGTTCATTTACTTAACGAGTTCAAATAGTCAAGTATTTGGAAATCTTTTCATTTTTAGAGAGTCTGAAAAGGGCTTAAAAGAGGACTCCAGGTTTTCACTTTTTCGTAGAATTTAAAGAGCCCAAAAAAGTGATAAAAGTTTACTCTTTGTCAAAAGTGACTATTTCGCCTGAAAAATCCATTATTCTGCACAAAAACTCGAAATATTAAACATACCTGCTTCAAATAATAAAAATATTTTTGAAAAATCGACTTTTTAAAATGAAAAATAAACAAATTTAAAATTCATCTATTCGAAAAAACTTATAAAAAGGAGTTTTTCAAGTTCATTTTTACCGTTTGAATTTGGAGTGAAGTTTTTAGAGCTCTGGGCAAAAAATGCTTCGGAGAAGATTCTGGGAAAACTAACCATCGGATTCGAAAACCATCTATTTCAGGTAATCCACAACCTCCTTATCTTGCACTTCAATGTTTCATCCGTTCAATTTTTTAATTTTGGGTCAGAATTTCATTTTTGGGAGGAAAATATACCAAAAAATCCGCCCTCGGGGGTCCGCACCTAATGCATTATGTACTTGCGGACCCCAAAATTTTTCTACAAATAAAAATGGTGGGGCCCTGCACTTTTAACATAGGGCCCGTGCGTATCTACGCACTGTTCCTGAGTATAAAGTTCGTAGGTGCCGTGGCAAATTAAAAAACATATTTTCTTCCTCAATTACCCAATTTTTTTGCTTCAAAATGATTTTAATCCTTCATTTTACTTGTTGTAGGATATCTACAATGTTCATTTGGCGAGAACGGGAGAATGAAGAGGTATATGAAGCAGCAATACTTCATCAACCAACTTTGCAAGCTTTAAGAGCATGCGGGCTTTACAAATTTTGGGCTATCAGTGGCATGAGAGCTCAAGTTGATCTTCTTAATTGGCTGGTAAGTAAATGGGATGTGCAGGACCAGTGTTTTGTGATCAGAGGTCACCGGCTCAAGATTGAGCTGGAAGACATCTATTTTTTGACTGGTTTGTCCAGGAGAGGTGAACCATTATCTCTATTTGGGGCTAGGCCAGGAGGCCAGTCTGTCACCAGCCTACAATTAGAGTTTTTTAATGATGAAGCCAATCCCCGGGACAAACGGATTGACATAAAAACTATCATCCATCCAGAGATGAAATTTATTGCTTTTACCATTGTCAAGTCGTGTGGAAGTGCAGCGTTGCATGTAGCCATAAGCTCTCCGATGCGCATAGCAGTAGATTGCTTTCGAGGCACCATATACAACTGGTGTGAGGCAATGTTGGAAAATGTGAAAATCCAACTTACCATAGAAAAGAATGGAAAGCTAAACAACTTTGGATATGGTTCCATTGTAGTCACCTTTGCTCTAGAGAGGATCCACATGTTAGCCCCGCAACATATTCCTGTCGATGTTGGTCGACCTCGAGAGCCTAGGATGGTTCGTTGGGTTGCCTTGATAGCCCGCCACAGTGAAGGTGGGGAGATTGTTCATTTTCCTTCTACTTATTTTCGTTGGCTGGAGCACCAACTTTTTGTTATAGAGGATTTTCCTTATGTTGGCACGGACTTTCATGGCGACCGGGAGATACCCCTTCCTCCAGGAGCTCAGTGGGACGAGTCAGGTAAAAAATCTCTTTTGACATGTTCGAATTTCTAATTTTTATTTTGTTTTTTAATCGTCCAAAATTGATAACAAAAATTTTCAAATGCAGATGTGGGTCCAACTCGACCAACCATTCTTCGACCCTTTGACCAGAGGCAAAGGGATGCAGCAATAGCACCACCACCCCCACAGGATCAGACTGCAGAGATCCTGACTGACTTAGAGCACCATCTGGAGCAGCTCACTATAGATATTCCCGGGATACTACCATGCGTATGATATCCCACTCCCTCTACAGAGATATGTCATAGGTGTTCCAGGTCCATTCATGAGGTTTTTGACTAGGGTGGCACGAGCAGTGGTGTATTATCGTGATCATCACCACGGATAGTGGATGATTGACTTGGTGCTGAAATAAACTCTTAATGAAGGCTTCCTATCAGAAGACACAGGTCTGGGTAATCACTGAGAACCTAAAAGAAAACTAATCTAAAACAGAGGATTTTAAGAATTTTCAAAATTTTGACAGGGTCTGCAGAATTTAGTGCAATCCAGTGCGGTCCCGCATTGTGGGTACAAAAAAAGTGCGGAGCTTCCCGCACTGTCTCAAAAGAAAAAGAGCGGACATAAGAAAACAAGAGAAAAAAACAAAAATTATCAAAAACTTCTCAGGGATTCTAGAGGGATAAACCACCCAAGCCAGTATAATTCAATTAAAATCAGGAAACATAAATTCAAAAATCAAAAGTAAAAGAAATCAAAGCTCCAAATCTATCCCCAATGGAGTTTCCATTTTGTTGGACGGATTAGTCATTCTTGCGGACAAGACAGACCTCCCAAATGTCCTACGGACAGCTAGCAACAAACGGACAAACAAAGCTATCTTTCTCTAGATATATTGCGATTTATAATTAAATGCTATAAAGGTTTAAAGATCCTACCTTTGATCCAACGCTTATTTGTAGTAGTAGTCCTTCAATCGCTCGAAAGAGTTCTCCTCGAAGATTCTACAATCTCAAACAAGCAAACATCAAATATCATCTGCATAGCATATATTCATAAATCATATCCATTATGGTGATCAAGAAATCCATAAAATAAACCAATCAATTGACAGCTTATTGAGAAAAACGGATTTATTTGTATTAACTTAAATAAAGAAGAGCCTTACAACCGCGTTCGCCTTGATGTTGTACAAGTCTTCCTGGGGTCTGGAAGTAGGCGTTTCCTCTACTCTGACCCACCTTGCACTCTTCCAACCGAGATACATGCAGGTATGTGATCTTTCCCACATGAAATCTCAGCCAAAAGGGTCTAAGTCTCAACAGCACTTTGTCTCCAATAATATTAAAACTTCAACTCATCAATTGTCTTCTAAAATCTTAACCCCTTTGAGGCTGCCCTATGCCTCTTTTTATAGTGGAAGAGAGGAGGTTACAGCTCCAAAAAAGAAGGGATAGAATCCTCCTTCAAAGGGATTAGTTCCTTACATCAAGGGGTTAGCTCCTTATTGGATGAGATGCATGAACATGAAAGGAGCGATCTTTCCACCGCAAGAATGTTTCTAGAAGCTTCCAAAAATGACTTTAACTGAGCTTCTAGATTTTACTTGCGCCTTTTTAATCTTTTACAAGGGTCCGCACTTTTAATAAACAGACAGTGTGTTTGGCTCCGCAGGATTTATAGCAAAAAAGCGCGAGACCACAGGAAAAACTAGGAGAAAGTGCGGTACCAGAGTTTTAAGGCTTTTATGAGCTTTTCTCTTAGTTTCAAGGCTTGACTTTGGGAATTATGATATTGTAGACTTCCAAGGGAGTACTAAAATTTCATGGTGACAAATTTTAGTGTAACACCTATAGCATTGACAAAATGGCATATATTGCCCAAAAGAGAGGTTATGGTCATCAAATGCAAAGTCTTTTCCACCACTCCCTCATCAAAATTATAGTCATGTATCAACTTGATCAATTGAGCATTCCATGGGACACCTTCATATCCAATGATATTTTTACTACCCCACCTAGTCAGCATGACCAGAATGCCCCTTCATCATCTCATCCTCCCTCATCTATCCCTCCATCTCAAACTGTTGTTCATACATCATTACCAGGTCAATTTCATACATCATATTGAGCCTTATTCTTCACCTTTCTATAACCCTACATCATCATCACATTATGATTCATAGTCATCAAGTCGTGAGGAAGATATTGAGGCAAAATGGGCTAGTTTGGCTGAGGTTGAGCCATTTCCCAAAACTTACCAGAGAGGCTATATGCACGTGTTTTCTTCACTTGGAGTTAAAGGGGGCATGCCTTATTCATCAACACAACAGGTAAATAAAGGTAAGGAAAAGGTGACAGAGCCAAACATTCATAATGAGGAGGGAAATCATGAGAAAGAGCAAGAATTTAAGTTGATTGACTTAGGTGAAGAAGATGAAGAAAAAAACACCAATGCAGTAATTAAAGGCAAAGAGACAAAGATTAGTGAAATTCAGGCTAGCCTTGAGAGGGCTAAGTATGTGATTGACTTCCTTGAGCAAGAAAATCAGCAGTTGAAGACCAAGCAGGCCATCAATGAGGTGAAGTGTATCAAAGCACAAAGAGAGGTAGAAAAGGCTAAATCTTTTCTTGAGGAAACATTGGAAAGGTTTGGTGAACCTGATGATAGGCTGACCTAGCAGACCATCTCACACCAAATGAACAACTTGTCATAGAAATCAATAAGAACAAGGAACCATGGCTTGATAGAGCCAATCTAAATTTGGATAAGTTGCTAGATAAGGCCAACAACGACAATTACTTCTTGAGGACAAGGGTCAAACTTCATGCACGGAAAGAGAGTTGCCACGGAAATTTCTGAACACCTCTGTCAGAGCTACCATCCCCAATAAGGCCAATGTTAGAGTCAAAATATGCATTCTGCCATCAGTGATCGATATCATTTCATTTCTCATTTTAGGTGTCTCGTTCTAAAAATTTTATTTCATTCCATTATGTCATGCTAAAAATTCTTTCACTGATGGTATCTTTCCTGATGTTATCACTCCACTATATTCCCAAGGCTGAGGAAGGAATCCCAACAGAGGTAACCACAAACCAAGCTTTTGACTTGGGAGCTAGCCCTATCAAGCCGTCTCCAAAAAGGGTCACAACCAGGAGGGCTGCAGCAATTAGGGTTTTTAGGCTAGATAATGAGTACAATGGGTTGTTTTTATTTTTGGTTTGGTTGGGTAAATCAGTAGATAATGAAAATAGATCAAGGAAAGGTTAGGTCAAGGAAAGAGACAAAAAGGGTTGCAGGGATGAATGGGACAAGGTAGGTACAATGTCAATTACTTGAGGCAAATGGTTATGGGATGGTTCATAAAATGTAAGAAGGCTGAGGGAAGCATAGAAGATGAATTTCTCTCAGACAAAAGACATGAAACAAATTATGACCAGTTATCCAAAACAGAGTGTGAATAGCATGAATTATGAATCTTGCACTTATTAAAGATCATATCATAGAAATGGAAAGGAAATGAACAATACATTCACACATATGAAACTAAAGAGGAAACAATGAAGGACATTTAATACCACGGGTATCCCATAAATATAGCTGCAACTCCTCTTGTATTAATGGCCAAAACTGAATACAAAGTCTTCTTGATCCAAAAAACAAAATGAAATTGATTCCAAAAATTGAATCATGTGAAGAACTGAGCTAAAAAAACCTAAAAACCACCTCCACTCATCCATATGGGTCGAATTCATGAGATGAGGGAGCTATTACATAAAAATTTGATCTAATAGCTAGAGTGTAGGATGAGAAAAGTGACTCATTCCTATCTCTAATGAATTGATTCATTACACCTCAAATGGTTGACTTACATAATGTATTTACCCTAGGTAAAAGTAAAAACATGATATTTACATTCATTTTGACCATTTACATAAGTAAATTCCTCATTTCCTAAATTAAAATTCAAATTGGAGTGAAACTTAAAAAATTTCTAAAGACTATGTAAGATACATTTTTCTTGTGAAACGCGCAGCGTCCAGGCAGAAAAATTGACCTTTGTTCAAGGTTGATTTTGAGTACGTTCCCAGTGTCCAAATCAAATCCATGATAGCTCATTTTAAATCCCTTTGGGTCTATTTTACAAAACTACCTCCAGTTTTTAAAATGGTGCTCATTTGCCCTGTCAAAAACCTATTCTCCCAAGACTGGTAAACGCGCAGCGACCAAGCAGATTTGGAGGCATAAACTTGAAATTTTGATGGACCAGTTCTCCTCAAAAAACTCTAAAAGTTTCTAAGGTTTATGTAATCATCAATAAAAACCTGATGGTAGTGGCCATTTTTCATTTTGAGGTCCCAAAAAAGAGCGTAGCATCCAAGTCGCTACACGTTTAGGAAAATTTCTATGTGCAAAAATACTCAAAAACGCATAAGCATCACCTTTTTGAAGACCAAATTTGGAGACCTTCCTGGTGTCCAAATTTGGCCCACGATAGCGCGTTGGAAATCCCTTCAAGTATAATTTCCAAATATACCTTTTTTTTTCTTATTGGAGTTGATTTTCCTTTTCAAAACTTAATTTTCCCAAAACTGGTCAAGAAGTGTTGAATGAGGGTGTAGAAATGAAGAGTGTTGTTGCAGGCAATGTTTGGAGGCCTTCCTCAACTCCAAATTGAGCTCATGATAGCTGATTGGAAATATCTCTTTTCCTAGTTATCATTTGAATTATCAAGCAAGTGATTTGGACACTCCAACTATGATAAAATTTTATTTTCCCAAGGTCACTCCAAAAGTGCAGCAACTCTCCTGTGGCACCTGGTTTTTTTACATTTCTCTAAAACCATGACACCTATGTAAAGCCTAAAGGAGGTTTTTCTTCCTTTACCTATGATGGAAAAAAACCTCTCTTAACTTTATCAAATTCATATTTTTTTGGTTAGAAACACAGTTTGAAGAAAAACCGACCCTATGAGTGGCAAATGACTTGACTCTTGGAATGAATTCTCAAAAAATGATGGAGACATGATGTTTATGAGCTAAAATGACCTCATACTTAATGATATGACCTACCTTATGAATCCTCTGCTCAAATTTCTCGTTTCCATAGCAAACCCTAGCTTAGTGGGAGAGGAAATTAGGGTTTAGTGCTTGTGCACAATCATGACTTGGGCACCCTTGGGAAAAATGGTTAAAAAATGAAGCGAGGTCAATGATAATGACAGAGATGAGGTGAAAAGAAATTGAAATAAGGTGAGATAGGTGGGATGCAAATGTCAGTGCTAACAAGGGCCACAAACATTCTGCATGTACCAAGGTTGGGAATGAATTTTCTCTCAGTGTCTCAGCTCTAGAACAAGGGTTATGACGTATACTTTATCGGAAACAAATTTTATGTCAAACATCCTAGCTGGAACAAGAAAGCACAAATCGGAGTAAGGAGCCATAAACTATATAAGCTCCAGCTTGAATCCCCAGTGGCTCTGAATGGCAGTACGGGCAAAAGGGATCTGAATGAATTATGGCACAGAAGGATGGGGAATCTACGTCATGGAGCCTTGAAGATTCTTAAGAAGATTGTAATAGGAGCTCCAGAACTCAGCACAAGGAGAAAATAAGTCTGAAGGGGATGTGTATTAGCGAATTATGCTAAAGAAGCATTTCCAAGAAGCAGCAGCAGGGCCAAGAGCATATTTGAGTTGATACACTCAGATATTTGCAGTCCAATGTCCGTAACCACTCTCAGTGGTGCAAATTATTTTGCTACCTTTATTGATGATCATTCCAGAAAGACTTGGATCTACTTTCTCTCAACCAAAGATGAAGTCCTTGAACATTTCAAATAATTCAAAGCATTGGTAGAGAATTCAACATGAAATAATATCAAGAAGCTGTGGTCAAATAATGGTGGAGAGTATATCAATAAATACTTCACTTGTTTCTGTGCAAATAAGGCATCAAGAGAGAATGGACAGCTCCATACAATCCAGAGAAAAATGAAGTTGCAGAGAGGAAGAATCGGCCCATTGTAGAAGCTACAAGGGAAATGCTATATGACTAAGATATGCCCAAATTTTTGTGGGTAGAAGCCTACAATACAGTTGTGTATGTGCAGAACAGAGTACCCCATAGAGAATTTGGGAAGGTAACTCCTGAGAGTGTTTTCACAAGCAGCAAGTTGGAGGTGAGCCATATTAGGATACTTGGCAGCATGGTGTATTGCCACATTCCAGATGAGAAGAGGAAGAAGTTGGATCAAACTGTGAAAAAGGGTTATCTTGTGGGCTATAGTGAAAATGTGAAGGCATATCGCATCTATATTCTAGAAAACAGGAAGATCGTAGTAAGGCAGGACGTGAAATTCATGGAGGAGAGAGCCTTCAGGAAATCCTGAGAAATGGCTACATATACGCAGATTGAGGAGAATCCAATATTACAGCCTCAATGGCCTATAGAGGATGGGTCAAGTGCCTCTACAAGGCACAAGGATTCTGAGGATATTTCCTCCAAATAAGAGCAGGTAAGATCGCCCACCACCAGTGGAAGACCCAGCAGAGAACTCCAACAAATTCTAAAGGATGCAGAAGAATTTGTTGGAGCCCATAGAGACGAGAAGAGGGTATGGAGGTAACCTGACAGATACCAGGCCCTGGTAGCTCAAGTTGGAGAACCCTCCAACTTTCGAGAGGTAGCTCAGCATCAGGTGTGGGTGGATGCCATGGTGGAGGAGTATAGTTCCATCATGAAAAATGATGTCTAAGAAGTATTCCCTAGACCACAGGACAAATCATTTATAGGATCAAGGTGGATCTACAAGATTTATGTTGCACACGGAAACATAGAGAAGTTTAAGGCCAGATTTTTGGCTAAGGGGTATGCACAAAAGGAAGGGATCAATTACAAGGAAACTTTTGCCCCTATAGCTCGCTACACTTCAATCAGATCCATCATCTCTCTAGCAGCACGGATGGGATGGGAGATTCACCAGATGGATGTCAAGACAACATTCTTAAATGGGATGATAGAGGAGGAAGTTTACATAGAACAACTAGAGGGCTTCGAGACACATGAGAAAAAGACTCATGTTTGCAGGCTTAATAAAGCCTTGTACGGTCTAAAACAAGCCCCCAAAGCATGGTATGGGCGAATTGATAGCTATTTGCAGAAGATGGGTTTCGTCAAGAGTGACGCAAATCCCAATCTCTACTACTTGAGAGTAGGGGATGAGTCATTAATCTTGTTATTATATGTAGATGATATGTTTCTTACTGGATCATCTAATTTCATCAAGGACTGCAAAGAGAATCTGGCTACTGAATTCGACATGAAGGATTTGGGGCATATGCACTATTTCTCGGTTTGGAGGTCTGGCAGCAGAAGGGAGAAATATTCCTAGGGTAAGGAAGATACACTACAGAAATCCTAAAGAGATTTCAAATGGAAGACTGTAGACCCATGGCCACGCCAATGATTACAAACTGGAAGAATATAGACACAACTGAGGATGATGAGGCTAATCCCACCTTATATAGGCATCTCATCGGATCATTGATGTATTTGGTCAATACTAGACCAGACATCTGTTTTGCAGTGAACACCCTCAGTCATTTCATGGTGGAACCAAGGAGGGCTCACTAGGCAGCAGCCAAACATGCTCTCAGATATCTAAAGGGGATAGTCAAGTATGGATTGATGTACAAAAAGGGCAATGAGGTCCAGTTGAGTGGGTTTACAGATGCAGATTGGGTTGGAAGCACAGTGGATCGGAAAAGTACCAGTGGGTACTATTTAAGTATCAGATCAAGAATGACCTCCTGGTGCAGTAGGAAACAAAATTTTGTCACACTAAGTTCAGACAAGGCAGAGTATATGGCAACAAGAACAGCTTCGTGCAAGGCCATATGGCTTCGTAAATTACTCTTGAACCTACTCAAGAAGAGGTTGGGACCGACTGGGATTATGTGTGATAATAAAAGTTGCATCAAGCTCTCTGAGAATCCTGTGTTTCATGACCAGTCAAAACACATTGAAATTCGGTGCCACTTCATCAGGGACTATGTCCAATAGGGAGCAGTGTAGTTGAGGTACACTCCTACAGGGGAATAGGTGGCAGATATCCTCACCAAGGTTCTGACTAAGATTAAGTTCACTTACTTCAAAGAGAAGATGGGGATGGTTGAGAACCCCTTGCATTAGAGTAACAGATGGTCTATAGAGTCAGAGGGAGCTACAGTACGGATGAGGCAGTGGCAGAGATAGTGTCACATGCAGCAGCATAGAGGGCAGCAACGTAGAGATGAGGGGTGGAAGCCAGGACATCTACAGCACTACAAATTTTCTAGAATCAGAGCAGTATAGTTGGTACCTTGCTTGAAAACTTTCCTCGCTTAGAGGGATTGTTGATTTTATAGCATAGGGAACTGTTCCAAGTCTCAAATTTGGTGGAGAGGTTTGGACAGTAATTATCCAGAGAACCCATAAATCGTTTGTGGAAATTCCACTCGGATCTTGCTTTATTAAAATAATTAATTATTTTGATGTGGACCCTAAGTCTAAACCTAGGGAAATTAAATAATTAAAGGGTATTAATAAATCAAAGTGTGAATCTTTTAGAAAACAAAGATCAAGTCATCTTTTAATCTGAGCCATTGATTAAATATGTAATATTGGTAGTTGATTCATCAGCGAGAAGATTATAAGAAGAGGCTTAAGGGTCATTTGGAAATTAATTTGGGCACATTCTCAGTACCCGAAGGAAATCGATTCTGAAGCAAGAGAATTTGATTTCAGTGGGTGAGTTTGTAGAGGCAGGATTGTAGAGGCAGAAGGAGGAGGGAGAAGTCAGCGGACATAGAAGCAGAAGGCAGAAGGGTGAAGGGAAGGCAGTGTTGAGCAACAACATCAAGCCCTCCACGCAGAATTACGCAGTCCAGGGAGGGACTACGCAGAGAAGCTATGCAAGATGACGCGAAGGGTGTAGGAGGACATCCCGTGTGTCGAGAATACTTCCAAAGTGTCCGGAAAATTCATACTAGGTATATGCTATTTTATTTTTCTCACCAAGACTTCTATAAAATATCTTTTCATTGTTGAAGATAAATACAAACCCTCATTTGTTGCATTATTTTTCCCACATTGGGTTTTTCTGGGGACAATTATCGAAAAATAATTGTGTTCATATGGTTGTTTCTATTGTGCTACATGTGTTATTTATGTTCTTTTGCTTTTTATTTGAGTGAAGTATTGTAGATGTGTTTATTTCAAAATTTATTGAAGCATCTTTAAATAACTTAGTTAATAAGTAGGCAAAATAAATCAATTACTGCAGTAATAATTTTCAAATCTGAAAATTTCACACATAGCAGGGTTGGCAGTGGTGCAACAAGGAACAGCGCAGAGTCAGTAGAAGTGCAGCAGCTTCAGAGGGTCATTGCAGAGACTAGCAGCAGTCACATCTTCAATATCATATGCATCATGTTGAACACTAAGTTCAATAATTTTGGATGTTTTTCTGCAACAACAGAGTTGCAGTGAAAATGCAGTTGGCAGCAGCATGCAGGGTCAACAACAGCATGGATGTAGCAGCGCAGTAGTTGGTGGGCAGCAATTTCAGCCATCAGCAGCACAGTAGTTGGTGGGAAGTAGTGTCATACATCATCACCGCACAGTGAGACGTTACAGAGTCAGTGTAGTACTTCAGCAGGATGCATTACTAGAGCACATTCCTTACTAAGAGGGAGAGTTGATTTCAGGTAGAATCGGATGTGCTCTAAGTCTCGAATTTTGTAGGGAGACACAGACACATGTAATCCAAAATACCCAGAAAGAGTTTTGGAAAATTCCACCCGGATGGGGTTTTATTAAAATATTTAATTATTGTTAATGGGAGCCTAAGTCTAAACTTAGGGAATTAAAATAATTAAATTATATTAATAGAAATGGGTGTGAAACTTCTAGAAAAGGATGGAGATCGAGTCAATATGATCTAAGTCGTTGATTATGTTTTAATCTGGGTCATTGGTTATCCAACGAAAATATTATAAGAAGGACTTCGATGGGAATTTGGAAAACACACCAAGTGAGTATAGAGATTGTTTTTCTCAAGTGAGAAGTGTAGAGCAGCCAGAGAATATTATCGAGTTTATTTGATTGCAATGCGGAGAAGTGATAGTTCTGGTTGGAAAATATTTTCCTGAGACGGGAATACATCGCAGAGAAGACAGAGAAGAGGACGCAGAAGAGGCAGCATAGAGGCTACGTTGGGCATCACAGTGCCACTTAGAGGCAGCGTTGAAGCCTTGAGGAGATCCAAAGTTTTGCTGAGGATCAGTCAGATCCAGTGCTAGAGTGTCGGGGTGTGAGACCAGAGGGGCGAGAGATGAGAATCCATCTAGCAGAAGGAGGTGACACAATATCCAGCTAGAGTGACACAGATGCGTAGAGGCAGCATGGGGATGTCCAGTTTAGTGTTGGGTTAGTGTCAATTTTCCAGTGTCAATGTGAGGTAATCATCACTAGTTCTTTGTCAATCAGATTCTCTGTGGATAGCATATTTTGGCATCCAGTTGTACTCAGAAAAACTTATGCTTGATAATACAAACCCTCAGTTGTTGCATTGGTTTTCTTGCATTGGGTTTTTTCGGGGACTTAGCCCAAAAATAATGGTGTAATGTTTGTCTAATTTTCTTGCTCATATCTTGTTTCCGCATTTAATTTCCATAGTTTAATTATTGAAGGTTGCAGTGTATTTGTTTCAGTATATACTTGTAGAACACAGTAAATAACTTGCATAATTTATCAAGTAGGAGAAGTAATATCAGTTTGCTACAATAGGGATTCCAAGATTAGGAATTTTCACATGGTATCAGAGCAGTGTAGGTGAAGCAAGACATCAAATCAAAAGAACTCAACATTGAAGAGAAAGGAGATCGAATAGCTACGTAGGAAGCAGATAGAATCCCCAATGGATTGCCCAATCCAAACCGAGAGGAAAATATTTGTGAGGAAGTCTCTCTTTGAGTGAGTCAACGGAGAGGTAATACTTTCAAACTCGTGATTTGTCAACAGAAGAGGGAGCAACACAGCAAAAGCTTCAACGGAGAGGATTTTTCTGTGGGGCATAATTTTTCTATAGCATTTTTTTGTGGGCAAAAAAGTGCCAGAAGAAGGAAGAAGACACTTCTTGAGGGAATTTCTTCCTCAGAGAATTCTGAGCCAAGGAATTATAATTCTTAGTTGCAGAGCAACAGTAGCATGGAGCAGATATACATACTCCAACAGGGAGTGTGTAGGCCATCGTACCAGCTGCGCAGAGGAGAGAGAGGGAGCAGTTCAAATTTTTTCAGTTGGCATATATGGCAGTAAATTGGCTAAGAGATCAAGGTCGGTTGGAGGGAGCCTCCAACTATGAGATCTGGTAGGCGAGGATGAATTTTTTTCTATATGAGCATGATCTCAAATCTTTTATCAATGGTGTAATATTTGTCACCGTGGATGCAAATCTGTTAAAAGCTTACAAGAAGGATATGGTGAAAGCCAAGAATTTGATCCTCGACGGAGTGAGGGATCATGTAGTATGTCACATCGTTTGAAAAGGGGCTACTAAAGAGATGTGGGATGACTTGGAGACATTGTATCAAGGACCTTCTGAGCATCGGAAGATGTTCTTGCAAGAGAATATGCGATCTACAAGGATGTAGAAGGGAAAACACATTGATCCATTCCTTGCAAAGTTTTAGGAAACTAGAGATCAGTTGGAAGTTTTGATTTTGTATCATTGGAAAGTGTTCCAAGTCTCATATTTTGGGAAGAGGCTTGGACATCAGTATTCCAGAGAACCCAGAAATCGTTTGTGGAAATTCCACTCAGATCATGCTTTATTAAAATAAATAATTATTTTAAAGTGATCCCTAAGTCTAAACTTAGGGAAATTAAATAATTAAAGGGTATTAATAAAGTAGAGTTTGAATCTTCTAGAAAATGAAGATCAAGTCATCTTTTAATCTGAGCCATTGATTAAATATATAATCTGGGTCGTTGATTCATCAATGATAAGACTATAAGAGAAGGCTTGAGGGTCATTTGGAAAGGAAGTCGAGCACATTCTCAGTACACGAAGGAAATCGATTCTGAAGTAAGAGAATTTGATTTCAGAGGGTGAGGTTGTAGAGGCTGGGTTGCAAAGACAGAAGGAGGAGGGAGAAGTCAGTAGAGACGAAGAGAAGGCAGCACTAAGAAACAGCACTGGCCCTCCACGCAGAGTGACGCAGTCCAGTGCAGTGACCGCGTAGAGGGGCCACGCAGAGTGATGCAGAGGGAGAAGTGCCTACCTTGTGTCGGGAATTCTTTCAAGGTGTTCAAAAAATTCATCTCAGGTATATGCTAAAGATATTCTTTTCATATATTCTGTAAACGATCTTTTCACTACTAAATATTAATATAAACCCTCATCTGCTGCACCGGTTTTCCTACATTGGATATTTCAAGGGACAATTGTCCAAAAATAATTGTGTTCATGTGGTTGTTTCTATTGTGTTATACATGTTCTATTTGTTCTTCTATTTTAGATTAACGTGAATGTTGCAGCTGTATTTATTTCAAAAATTTCTAAATAATTTGTAAATAACTTATCAAAATAAGTGGGCGAAATAAATCAATCACTGCAGTAGCGTTTTCAAATTGAAAATTTCACATGGTATCAAAGCCAAAGGAAAAAGACAGAAGAGGAGGTTCTGCAATGGAACTAATATCTGACATAGATTCGGCAGCAGCTCAGAAGGGTTCATGCAGTCCTCCAAAACACATGGAGAAACATAGGGATCATGATATATCAGTTATGGCATCCAAACTAGAAGAGGATTTTGCTTGTGTGTCAAGCACTGCCTCTCTGGGAGTTTGGTATATTGACAATGGGGCATCTGCACACATGACGGGAGTCCGAGAATGATTTTCGAGCTACCAAGAAGAGCAAATGAACTTTTATATCACGATGGGAAACAAGGCGAAGTGTACCCTCGTTGGTATAGGAACCATAATATTTCAAACAGAAGATGGTAACAAGCTTTGGGTTGTTAGCACTCTATAATTTAGAAGATTGGCAAGACTACAATATATAGCCCAACATCAAACCACTTCCGAGTCCAGGTTCTATCATTCCTAGACTCAGAGAGGGCTCTCTTTGTTTTACGATGTATGATTTAGCTTGAAGGTTATAGTTGCAGATGTAAGGCTAGTTATAGATATTTTTTTGTTTGTTTGGTTTGGTTGGTTGCTTGAACATATAGAATATGGGAAGTTTAATACATTGGGCTATGGAGTCAATAAAATGGTTGGGTTGCACATCAACTTTTCCAGGTCATTCACAGGGCAAGCTAACTATATAAAATGGATCTTACTGGCAGTGTGAATATGGTATGACAGGATGTAGAAGAGGCTAAAGAGAATTTAAGAATTCTTTAACCATACTTTCAAAGAAAAAAAACATTTAAGATACTTGTTCCGTGAAGCTAAAGAGAAGTTAAGAATTCTTTAACTAAAATTTGCAAGGAAAACTTTAAAGATATCAACTTTGGTAATGCTAAAGAGGAGTGAAGAATTCTTTAGCTATACTTCAGAGGAAAACCTTTAAAGACAACAATTTCAATCGAGCTAAAGAGCAGTTAAGAATTATTTAACTAAATTTCACAAGGGAAAACTTTTAAAGATGTCAGTTTTGGTAAGGTTAAAGAGCAGTGAAGAATTCTTTAACTATACTTCAAAGGAAAACCTTTAAGACAATAGTTTCGGTAGAGCTAAAGAGAAATTAAGAATTCTTTATTTATACTTCAGAGGAAAACATTAAGATGACAAAGATAAGTAGACAAAAGGTGCTTTCTCAACATATCTTAATCTAAAATTTCTTCTATGTAATCAGAGAAACTGGAGTACAGTATGGAAAAACAAAGAAACAGTAATATGAAAGAAATAACATCACCATTAACATAGCTAAAGGATCCTGTGAACGTGATTTTATCATTTATGTCCAGCTCAAAACTGTTACAAATCTTCAATACAATAATCTAGCAACGCATAGTCTAAACAAATTCCAACCCTTGATAAGAAAATACATGCAGTATTTAACTGCAACTGAGGCAGTTTCCCTAATCTAGTTCGACAATCTGCATTAACTACGAAGTAAATGGAATTTGGACAATTGTTTCCATGCAGGGCCCGAACTAAAAAATCATTTGGCAGATTGCCTACAATATTAACTTCTACAATAACTTTCGAGTGATATTTAAAATATCTCTGGCAAACCGCCTACAATATTAACTTATATAATAATTTCTGAGCTAATATTTGAAATATCTCTGACTATAACATTAATTGCAGCAACTTTCAGTAAATCAAAAAGTAGGCTGGAGGTGGCCTTTATGTTTGCAAGGAGGCAACATTGAGTAGTCTGGACATCTGGCTTTTCCTTGGGTTTCCATTGCATATGTCATAAGAGAGGATGTACTGCTGGCATGCTGCAAAAATTATCTTTCACTCAATAATTTCACAAAACTTATCCCACTGATATTCACTCAGAATCTCTATATTTACCATGTTTCTGAAGATTTCATCCACCTCAGTGAATCTTTCAAAGGTTGGCTTTTGAATAAATAATTGTTTGATTTGATGTTGAATCATCAAATCAAATTGTAGAGCTTCAAGAAACGCTCTGCCTGTAATGTGACCCTTGATATTTGCAAACTTTTATTTGTCTATAGCAATTGTATATAGCTTTTTGCAATAATCTTCCAACTTGACCAGTTTATCATCTAATCCAACTAGACCTGATAGTCCTTTCTGATTTAAAACATTAAAATTCTTATGAAACCGTTGGACAATGGCATGCAAGGCTTCACACTTGGTCTGCAACTGGTTAATCAAAGAGACTTCAGTATCTCCCAAATATATGATCTTTGGTTGCCTCTCTTCCGAAAGCAAGGAAGGAGTGAACTTGGGTCTCTTATATTGTGAGATGAATTCTTCCACGAGTCCCTTGGAATGGGGTGTCTCTTCTCTGACCCTTTTTTGTTGTTTACTTTCAGGGACTCGTGTTTGCGCATTCAAAGTGGAGATGCGCCCTTGCTCATTTGCTTCTTGTAAGGTACCTTCTACCCATTCATAATGATTCATGTACTTCTATATTTCTACTCTTGAGGTATGGGTGTAAGGGGTTATCTTAAGTTCAACCCTCAGAGCAGAAATAATGCCATGGGGGTCATATGACCAAGAAAAACTTGATAAAAAAACCCATCTTCTTCAATATTATATCTACCTCAAGACCAGCTGCTCTGGTATTACAAATGAAAGATCCAACATTCACCTTGAGTTTAAACTGGGCTTTCCTCTTTCCTGAAACAAAGTGCACTTCGTCCATACTTATCATTTGCCTGATGTACTCTGAAGAGAAAAGCCTCATAGTCACATACTTTGGGAGTTTGTATGGTGGGTGCTCACAACCATACACCTTGATCTCTGAGTAATTCTTGTACAAATACCAATCCCCAGTATTTTCTTGTTCACTGAGGTGAAGGGTTCTTTTTATGTCTTCTCCAATCCTAGGCTTTGATTGGCTAGAAAGGAACTGCCTAACTAGATGAATGAATGAGTTTATGAACTCTGAGAAAGAAGTGGTTGTTGCCAAGGATCTGACCAATTCTATCCAGTGAATCACTGATTGATTCACTACCTGAGTGTCCATCTTGTTGAGATGAATGGGCAACATATCTGCCTCTTGAAACAAAACCATGTGAATGATCACATATGAATAGTTAAATTCTCCTTGAGTAGTGAAATTCATGAACTTCTCATGTATATAATCAGCCAAGAAATGACTGTAATTTTACATAAATAATGGTGTTTTGTCGAGACTGAAGATAGACAGGAAACCTAGGATGAGCTCATTAATGGTTTCATTGTTGGGGTACCCTAGCAGATAGGAAAGTAGAGAGATGCAGTGCTTGGAAGCTATAGGAAATATGGAGGATGCGTATGGGGGATTTGTCTCTGGTAAGTCTGCATCCTTGGGTAGGAATATGTCGAAAATCTGAGCTCTCTGAGGGAAAGACAACTTGTGGTAGAGATCCATGAGGGCAGTAGGAGAAAAATAGGATAAGGAGTCAGAGGTAGGGATGAGAAGCATCTGATTAATGGTTTCAGGGGATATGGTGATCAGAACATTTCCATTATGAGCCACCACTGACCTAGTTAAAGGGTCATATTGCTTCTGACACCGGGCAATTAGATCTAGGAACGGTTGAGTTTGAGGGAAAGCAAACATAGGCAACATAGACTCACAAAACCTGAGGGGGTCTTGGTTATCCAAGTGCTCTTGTTTTAGCCACTGATGTAGATCTTAAAAATAAAACTCACAATGACAGTCAGCAACTTTAATGTAAGTATCAACAAGGGGTGTGAGGTCGAGATTTATCTGTGGATTTGCAGGAATATCTATTGCAACGAATTTGGTAGCTTCAAGAGTGACCTCTGCAACTAGTTGAACAACCTCGGGCACGACCCCTGCAATATTGTCAACATTCTAGATTTTACCAGTCATTCATTTCCTGCCTTTATCTTTTGGAGTCATTTTCTTCTTTTCCTTGGCCTTGGGTGCCATGCTTTTACTTATGTAAACTGGTATAGGACGTTAAAACTTGGGTTACCGGAGAAATGATAGGGTTTCGTGACTGAAGGGTCGTCATAGGAATAAAAACTCATGGTGGAATGAATGGGAGGATGAAAGTGAATCGAAGGTGGAATTAAAGTAATGAACGAGAGGCCATTGGTGATTTTATAGATTGCAGTTCAGGTTTAATGGTTATGGCTCTCCAACAATCAAAAATGAGTTTTAACTGCACAATGTACCAATATTTTGCAACACCTTTAAGGACCATAATACTTTGGCAATAATTTATTATCCTTCTTATCTTGCTTGAGGGAAATTTTTTTGTATGGTTGTAGCCGTAAAAATACCCAGTCTCCTAAGTCAAAACTTCTCTCACTGCGATGTTGATATGCCTATTGTTTCATTCGATTATGTGCAAAATTTTGGTGAAAATGAAGTTATGGGACAACGGGAGGATTTAACGAATATAATGGGGCTGAGGAATATGAGTGATGTATGGGTTAACAGCTATGGCGCGGGAAAAACGGTCGTGAGAGTGGGAGAAAACCGGAGGTGGATTTCGAGGGGGGGTACCCCTCGATTTCCGGTTTAAGGCGGAGGGGGTGCGAAATTACCTGGTGCTGCCACGTCACGGAAATGGTTGGCCATTAAAACTGGAGTTCGGACCCCCCCCCCCCCCAGCGTTAAAATGAAACAGGCGGAGGGGGTGCAAAGTTACCTTTGTCGTAGATCTGAGGGAAGCTCAAGATCTATTGTTGGAGTCCTCAAGCACTTTATTATTTTGATTTGACCTGATTTGTCGTTTAGTGAATTTATAATAAAACCCATATGCATGCATTTGCATTGTTTTTACGTTAACAATTCATTTTCCTCCTTTGTTGCGTTTTACCATAGAAATGGCCCTACACACGGATTTGAAATTCTTTGAAATATGCCTCTGAAACCGCACCGCATCCGGACCTCCATCACACTTCGCACAGCGCAAAACTTAACTTTTTCTTAGCCCTTTAAACTTTAAAACTTGTGATGTGCGTTCGGCGATCGGGTCCCACCCATCGCACATCGCAAGTGTGCACCTTTAACATTTTCCTTTGCACTTGTTTTATAAAATCTGTGATTTGCGATATGCGTTGGGGTCGCATCGCAAGTTAAATATTTTAACTTGAGGGCACTTATCCTTTATTATGTACGATCTGTGAAGCGCGATCGGGCCCCACTACCTTGCACATTGCACTTCGGCGAACTTAACATTTACCTCCTGCGGTAACTTGTAAAACTTGCGATGTGCGATCTGCGATCGGGTCCCACCACATCGCATATCGCACTTCGGAAATTTTAACTTTTACCTCCCGCGGATTATCCTCTATTATTTGCAATTGGCGGTATGCGGGTGGGTCACATCGCAAGTAAAATCTTTTAAATTCCGGGCAATTACCAGTAGGTACTAAATGTTGCAAAGTGCACCATGCGACGCGCTAAATGTTGGCAAGTGCGAAAAGACGAAAGGTAAGGAATTTATGAAATTCAAAGGTTTACATGCAGATTTTGGTAATCTATAAAGGTTTTAGGCGGGTCCTACCATATCGCATCCGGGCATTTTGAGTCTTCAGAAAATATTTGCAAAGAGAAGCTGGAAACTTGCAAGATGCGGAATGTGAGCAAAGCTTAGACTTTTCGTGGGTTTCAATCACAAGTGGGTTTTAGAAGCAGTAAGTCTGAAAAAGGTAAGGTATGTGGGTTTTGAGGGAAAAAATGGATTTTTAGAGCATGGGGGTGTTAGAAATAATTAAAATGAAAGGTAAGCGGAGGGAAGATGAGAAATAATGAAGGCAATGAGATTTAGCTCATCATCACAATTAATCAGTTATATTTTCCTCTTTAACTGAATTTAAATGGTAGATAGATTCTTTTGACCCTTCTAATGACCAGGATCACCTTTTCTTTCCTGAAAATAAATGATAGCCATGGAGTACTATTTTAAGCATGACAAATATAAGGAATAGGCAGTCACCTTGTGATACTGTAAAAATATAGGAGTCTAACAGGGGCTTCAATTGGGGATGGAAGCTCCTTTGGGAGGTGTCAAGAACTTTGCAAACTAGTAGCCTGATCTATTGGGTTGATCCCCACCCTATAATCCTAATCTGCTGCAACTTTTGTAACTGTAACCTTCAGAACTGAAATCAATGCTCATTGCAACCTGAGGTTTGGCCTTTGATCTTGAGCCTGAAAAAACAACCTGAAACTGAAAATTCGAAACATGCTCAAGTATTGAGAGCTCTTTTGCATACCTACCTATCCAACCTACGATTCAAATCATTTTTCCTCTTTTTGGGGTGCATTTAGACTTTCAGACCCTGACATCCCTTTCTTTTGGATCCCTATCTTACCACCTATCCTTTTTTCCTCCTATTGGTTCAGATTAGGCTTTTGAACCTTTTCTACCTACCTACCAATAAGCCAATATTAAATGGTTTGGCACATCTTCATTTTCTAACTTATCAACAAAAATTCAAAATTTTTCAAATCATGTTTAGATTGTATGATTGAACAAGGCTTTCTAAATAGTAGTGGCATTTTGATTTGCAACACTTTCAAAAAAAAAAAAAAATTGCTTGGGGAAAAACCCTCTTTTATTCTTCTTTGTCTCTTTTTTATCTCTCTTTTTATTTTATTTTATTTGTTTATCAGACTAGGCTCATGGCCTTCACTTCGGGCCTCAACCTTGTACAGTTTTTTGTTGAAATTTGTAAGGCTATGATATCTACAGTGGAGAAAATTCATATTGAGATCTTAACTGAAATAATGCTTTAGAACCCTGCCATTGACGGGACCTCCAAACAACTCTATTCCATCTATTTCTTGCAATAAAAACACATTATTACCCCTTGAGGAATGAATGATGTATGGACCTTTCCATAGGTTATCAAACTTTCCATGTTTGCCTTTGTCCTCTCTCCTAGAATCCCATTTTAGCACTTTGTCTCCAATGTTGAAATCATTAGCTTTGGACCTTTTGTGAAAGATCTCCTTGATATTCTCCTGCACCACCTGAGTTCTATTATACACCCCTTCTCTGGACTACTGCAAATGGATGGTCTGACTTACTCTTCTTTGTACATCATTTTCTTTAGACTGCACCTCTTGAATGAGATTCATGACAGGCACCCCTAAGGTATTTGAGAAGACTGCATCCATTCCATAGACTAACTGGTAAGGTGACATGTCAATTGATTTCTTTTTTGTCAATCTATCAGCCCATAGTGCATGCACCAATTTATTATGCCATGTCTTCTTATTTTCTTCCAGCAACTCCTTAATGATGTTAACCAAACTCTTATTAGAGGATTCAACTAATCCATTGCCTTGAGGATAATAAGCTATGGAATTCCCCAAAGTGATGTGATATTTGTGGCAAAAATCCACCATTTTCTTGGATTTAAAGACATAGAGTTATCGATATTAGTTTTCCTAAGACGTGAATCTGAACTTCTAATGTTGGTTTCAAGGAATTTGATAATTATGAAAGTAGGTAGATTCTGGAAGGAATGACCTCTCTCCATTTGGTGAAATAATCGGTATGATGAGATCCATTTATGTTGGAAGAGGAGAAGGTGGATTTCTCGATGAAATATAAACCCCACTGTGAAGAGGCTTCAACACGGAATTGGTTGTGAGCAAAGGTAACGCTTTCTTTTCCCTAAGAATTTTGTATCATTTATGATCACCATCTTGTGGATGTCTGGGAAAAGAGTGGGCCAATAGAAACCATCTCTAAGGATCTTATTAATAATGGTTTTCCAATAGAGATGTCCTCCACAATCCCCTTCATGAAACTCATGCATAATCCTATGTGCATTTTCCTTAAGCAAACATTTAAACAATACACCACTAGAATTGTTCCAATATAAGACATTTTCTAGGATACATAAATTTACATCTTTTAATTTCAAGAATCTGTCCTTTGTTTTGGACAAACCAGGAGGAGCATTTAAATTAAAGATCACATATAATATATCTGTGTACCTAGGAGAATTTAGAAACGCTTCCTCAATAGGTGGAGTCGCCAGCTCCTCTTGCTCATCCAATGAGTGAATCATGTTAATGTCCAATGCTTGAAAATTTGTCTCAGTCATTAATTTGGTCAATCCCTGTCCTTTGATCAACTTGGTGGGTCTAATCTCTAGATCATACTCTAGGATAACCCCAATCCATTTGCCTCTTTTTCCATCGGGATCTTGAGTTAGGATGTCCTTAACAACTGTATGAGGAACAAATGCAATGATGTGTGAGTGCGGAATGTAGACTCTGAAATCCTTTAGTGCTTTGATCAAGGCAAAAGCCTCAGGTTCCATAATATTTTATTTCAGAGGTGCATCCCTTAAGGATTGGTTGAAGAATGCTATGGGATGCTCTTGTCCTTCTGTATTTTTCTGCATCAATACCGCAGCAATTGTATGCACTGATGCAAAGGAGAAAATGTAGAAATCCTTGGTGAAGTCGGGGTTGATTAGAATTGGTGCTTGTGTGAGGGCTTGATTTACTAGATCAAAAGATTGCTTTGCTTCCTTGGTCCATTTGAATCCTGACTTTTTTTTAACATATTAGTGATATTCCTCAGCAATTCTGCAAGGTTTGGTATGAACCTTCTCAAGAAATTTATCTTGCCAATGAAAGATTGTGGTTATTTAATGTTTCTAGGATGGCTAATTTGGAGGATACCCTCAATCTAGCGGGGGTAAATCTTGATTCCCTGTTCAGATATAATGTGGCCTAGAATCTTTCCTTCTTCCAGACCAAACAATGATTTTTTAGGGTTTAGTGATAGACCAAACCTTCTGCACTTTTCCAAGACTTTCCTTAGATGCACCAAATGTTCTTCATCAGTTTTTGAATAGACAGTAATATCATCTAGGTAGATCACAATGAAGTGGTCGATTTCTTCTGAAAAAACAATATCCATTTCTCTCTGGAACGTGGCCCCAGCATTCATTAGTCCAAAGGGCATTTTTACATACATAAAGGTTCCCCAAGGAGTGGTAAAAGTTGTTTTGGTTTGGTCATATGGGTGCACCAATACTTGATTGTATCCCGAAAAGCCATCTAATAGGGAGATTCTCTTGAAGCCCACTACCTTTTGCAATATGTGATCCATCTTTGGTAGAGGGTAGTTGTCCTTTAGTGATGCTTTGTTCAGATTTCTGAAGTCAATGCAGAGCCTGATTTCCCCTGTCTTCTTTCTTGTAGGCATCAGATTAGAAACCCATTCGGAGTATCTGATCAGGACTATTATCTTAGCATCATACATTCTCTTGATCTCTTCCTATACCAAAGGCATTTGGACAGGATTTATTCTGTGCAACTTCTGTTTGAAAGGCTTTTGGTTCTCTTTGACTGGAATTTTGTGCTGGATGATATTAGTGTCATAAGACTTTAGGTCCTCGTAGCTCCATGCAAACACATCGATGAACTCCTTGAACAAATCAATGTATTTCTTCTTTGAGGATGCAGGCAACGTTCTTAAAAATTTTATCATCTTGAGTTCCTGCTCACTGCCTAGATTGCACTCCTCGATGTTGGCTTTTGTGGACTCCATCTTTGGTTTCCTAGCCACATCATCGAAGTCAAACAGTTCCTCCAGAGGAACCAGCCCCCTAGGCAGGGTGTTGTCTCTGAATTGCAGCACCTCAAATTCCTTTTTTTTTGGATCATCGTGCATCTCTATCTTTTGTAGGTCTTCCTTTGCTGAAAAATTAATATCTGAATCATGAGGGGACTCCTCCCTGCATATTTGTTCTTCAGTGGGGCAGTCCTCTTCATGGTCTAGGTCTGAATTTGGAAACTCAAAATCCCCCTTAGATTGGAGGAAATATTCGATCTGTTGGTCATCTTCAAATATTTTCCAATGTCTCATGTTATCAAGGACTGCGGGTCGATGTTTAACCCGCACAGTGTATTGTTTATTAGGGTGAGTTATTTGACACGTGCTAGCTGAAAATGCCAACCCATTGGCAAGGATATTCTGGTTCCTAGGGATGGAGGCAAGGTCATATTTTTTGAATGTTTTTAGGAGGTCAAAGGCAGCATTCCAGAATGCTCTCAATCTAGGATGTTTAGCTAAATATTCTCCCTTAATTTTCCTAATGACCAATTCAGAATCCACATGGACAGAGATTCTTTTGGCCCCTAACTTCCTTAGTAATTGTAGACCCAACAGGAGTGCCTCATATTCTGCTATGTTGTTTGTACACTGAAAGTTTAGTCTGTAATAATGACCCTCTGTGTGTTTATTCTCTATGTTGCATACCCAAACACCTGCTTCTGAACCAACTTTGCCACAAGAGCCATCAAAGCTCATGTTACAAAGAGGTTCAGGTTTAGACTTGTGTTGCTCCATCTCTATTTGGTATGACTATCATTTTTCCTGGTCCTCTTATTTTTCACCTACTTGTTCATTAGATGCTACTTGTTCACTAATGTTGTCATCATGGTAAAGAATGAATGAATCAAGATCCGAGTGGACAGAGTAAAGGGGGGAGTTATCAGGATTTTCTTGACTGATCACCGTGTACTTCATGTGAGTTTCCCTATACAACCTTATTTGTTGACCAAACACTGGTATGGTAGCATAGGTCATGTTATCACCAAAATCATACCTAATTGGCTGTTGATCACACAACTTTAGTGTAACTATTTCAATCCAATCTTATGAGTGAGGCTTAGCCTCCTCAGCCTAAGAGGGCTCTCTCAAGGGTTAATGATATTGAATAAAGAGATATATAGATGGCTAACTCTATGAATTATTTATTGTTTTTGTATGTTTGTAGGTTGAAAATATGAAATATTGCTACCATTGGGCTATGGAGTCAACAAATTAGTAGGTTCAGTGGCAAGGTTTCTTGACATGGAAACTAAGGAAAATAGGGGTTTTTAACAAAGGAAATTCACTCAAGAACATAGGTAAACATAGTCATTTCATTACTAAAGGAATTCAGACCATAGGGTTATGAATTCTGAGTAATATGAATGAAATATACTGCTAGTGGTTCAAAGGCAATTCACTCATAAAACATAGAAAAACACAGTCATCTCATTACTAAAGGAAGTCAGAGCATAGGGTTATGAATTCTGAGTAATGGAAATGAGATCTACTGCAAGTAGTTAAACATAATATGTGGATCAATAAAAAATTAAAACCCCATGAGAATCTCAAGTCTGTCAAGAAGAAAACCTCCCTGCATTATTGATCACAGTCAATTACATAAAGCAGTAGTTTTGCCAAAAAGTCTCCAACCCCTTACAAATTCAACCTATTGGCCTTTAATAGACCTTTTACAACATGAGATGATCTGCCTCTAGGCTATATACCTCGAATTTATAACTATTGACACCTTTCATACCATAAGACATGGAATATATTACAAAAAGACACCTAATCTACTTAACAGTCCTATTACAAATAGGACTCAAACTCCTTATCATTATCTATAACAAATTTATTTAATTTAAATTACATCATTTTCCAAGTGTATCATCACATGGTCGAATTTGGATGATGGGCTTCAACTCTTCATGACCACTTTGTTTGACCTCCACAAAAGCAGAAAACAATACCATGTTTTTTAGGCATAAAAACCTTTGCATTCTTTGAACATTTTGACCATCAATTAAACTTTATTTCATGGTCCTTAGATGTCGGAGATGATCTTACCATGTCTCATCACTTATCCCTAGCCTCTAGCTGTCCAAAACTGTTCAAAAGAGCTGTAATGTACTGCGCTATGAAAACACAACAGTTTTGTAGCACCTTTGTAACACTGCCATTTTAAGTCTTAATTCTCCAAAAACTGAATTCTTTCCACTTGCATCATTTCACTTACCCTTTAATACATCCTCCATAGCAATTTCAATCCTTGATTCATCCTTCAACCCTTCAAAAACTAATCAAAATGAGCAAGAAAAGCTGCTACAACAATTCCGTAGCGCTTTTCTGCTTTTTTACACTAAATGCGCTACGAAATTGCTGAGTGTGCAGTTTTATCAAAAAATTTCAAAGTGTCAACTATAGTTATGCCCAAAACTCCAAATATACCTATCTCCATAATTTAAAAAAAAAAAACATATCAACCATAAACCAACTTCATTTTAGCTTTCTCCTTCATAACTTCTTAACTTCTTGCATATTTCTCCTGTTTTTTCCTGAAAAATAGGTCTTGAGACAGAGCCTATATCTCCTAATCCATGACGTATTTTGAGAAACTGAAGGAGGTTTTTCTATGCCATTATGTCTTGAATAAAAACCTCTCTTGGTTTTTTGAAAAACATCTCCTGATGTCAAGAAACTGCCTTTGAAAAATATGTATAAAACAGGAAAACTCTGTTTTCTGAAAATAGGGCTTCAAAGAAAGAATTGTATCTCCCAACTGATAACACTTGTTAGAAACATGAGAGAGGTTATTGTTATGTGATATGCTTTTGAAAATAACCTCTCTCCGTTTCTTAAAATACCTTTTTGTTTGCTCAGAAACCTCCTTTGAAGTTGACTACTCAAAACCAGAAAACAGAGTTTTTTCTTCATAACTTTCAGTTTTTGTAGTGCTTTCTGCCTTTTTTACACTGGATGCACTACGAAAGTAGGGATTCTTGGCTTATTAGGTTGTTATGGCACAAAAACTTTTGGAAATGAAATACAAATGGAAAATGATGAATGTTTGACATGAAATAACTTTAAAGAAGGCTTTATTTGAACCTTAGGATGAGCTTTAAACTAAAACCTTCCCTTGATCAAACCTAAAATGAATCCTACAACCCTATTTTGACTCATGAACCTATTTGACCTTGAAAAAATGATGTTTGAATCTTTTGAGTGATAACAGGTCATATCCATTTGGAGGGTGCCTTGAAGCTTGGCTCCCCATGACCGGGATAACAACATGCCATATTTAGGGGGAATGTCGGCCACTACTATGTCCATCAGTACTAGACTTTTAGCTGGTATTTGTGCTAAAGTAACACATAGGTCTTTGATAAGGCCTAAACATTTCACTCTACTAGAGTCAAGAGAATACAGGTCCTTGTATGGCCTAGTTATCTCAAGGCCAAGCCTCTCCATAACTATCTTTGGCATGAGATTATGAGATGCCCCTGAATATAACATGGCATTATGGAGGATTTTATCATGAACATTCAAGCTAACATAAAATGGGGGAACACCTTCTTCCTAGAATTTACCCTCTACTTCTGGCCCAAACAAGAGTTTAGGTTTGTCATCATTCAAATTTAGAGTGTTAGTATTGTCTCCCAATTTTAGTGCTTTCAGGACTTGGGACCTATATACCTCTTGGCTTACCAATTCAGTGAGAGGTATGGAGATTTTGATTTTGGCAATTTCAATCTCGATGTTGAATGGCGTATGTGTTTTTGGTAAACTCAAGTCTATTTTCTTGGTTATTATTTTGGTAGCAACTTCAGCTAGTTGATTTGGTTTATGGATAAAAGCTGAGACAGTTTTGCTAGGGATGATAGGTGGTTTTCTAGTGGGGATCTCTAGATCACTTTCCTCCGGGTTTTTAGCGATTTTCTTTGAACTTTCTGCAGTTTTCCTAGGATCAGTTTTGGGGGATTTTTAGCAAAGTTTTCAGGATTTTATTTCTTGGGGGTATCATAATTTTTCTTGCTTCTAAGGTTATATTGTCTATGCACCTCCATGATAGAATTATCGATTCCTTGTTTATAATCCTCCGAATTTTCCCATTATAGTTCATTTTGTGCTGGGGCAAATAGACCTTGCTCTTCTTTGGTGAGGAAAACAGTATCCTTATCATCTGCCCCTACTAAATTTACTTGAATCTCTTTAGGCTCTTCCATCATCCCCTCATCTTCATCCACATAATTCTCTTCGAAAGGATGCCAAACCTACTATTCAGGTCCCCTCAGATCTCTCTATCTTATTTGAGGGTGATTTCTTCTAAATTTTTGGTTTTGGTTTCTATTTTGAGGAGCTGGATGATTTTCTCTAGGGGAAGCTATCTCATTCAGGATGATCCTCTCCATCATCCTCTCCATTTTTCTAACAAGGTTATCAATATTGGCATCATATGAGGAGGCTCCTGGCTCTTCCCTAATTGCGACATGTTTCTTGCTTCTCATTCTAGCCCTTTTCACAAATAGATTTTCTTCTACACTTATTGCACCCCTATGCATGTCTTCTAATGTGGGGGGGTCTCTCTCCCTCAGCTGATAAGCCATATCTGGGTTGAATCCATCAGGGAATTTCACTAGGGCCAAACCTTGTGGGGGTTTCATGTGAGGAGGGAGGACATTGTATACACTGTTGAATCTAGTACAGTAATCTTGGATATTTTCTCCAACATTTCTCTTGATTTTATCGTATTCTGACAAAATTTGGACAAGGTTTTTTTTAATTTCCCATTTGTTTAAGAATAGATGGTGAAGGGCAGGGAGGTCCTGGATATTGTTGGGAGTAAAGCCTTTAAACCATTTTCTTTCTTCTCCCCCTAAGATTTGAACAAGCATTCTTAATTTAATCGTTTCTTCATCTATCTCTTGTCGGTAAAAATAATCATTCATTTTATCTATATGTTGTTGAGTAGTTGAACGGCTACTTTCGTCAAATAGGGGGATCTTGGACTAATAATCCTGTGGTAAAGGCACCAAAGGAAGTGGTAGTACTACTGGATCATACCAGGTTGCCATGATTGGTGGTAGGGGAACCCAAGAAGGGTTGATAAGAGGAGGGTTAACGAAGGGACGTGGAGGGTTAAAAGGAGGAACGTGGACAGTGGGAGTATGAGTGGAGGTTTGGGGACTCTGATGAGAAACATTTAAGGAGATTTGGGAGTTAGTTTGGTTTGCGGTGGAGGCTTCCCCAATATGACTCAACTGTAAGACTGATGGGTTAAAAAATATATGTGCTATCCAACTCTGAGATTTAGTCCTGAACCAGATTTGCTCAAAGTGTAAGCCAAAATGGATATCTTGCAGGGTAGCAAGGTTTTCCGGGAGGGATTTTTCTTTGTGAAGGGGCTTGGTAATAGTCGGACTTTCAGATCTAGGAGTTTTATTTAGGATTTTTTGGGATTGTCAACTATTTCAGTGGGATTTGGGTTAGGATGAGATCTTGTAAAGACTCTCCTGGAAGCCAGAATTTAGAACCAAGGCAGATATGAGTTAAACATTTTATAAAGGTTTTTGAAAAGCAATCTGTGACAGAAATACTTAAAACCCCATGGTATTTCGACTGGGTTTGATTGAGTTTTGATAATATTAGGAATCCTCAATAGTCCCCAGTATGGTCGCCATTATGTTGGCCCTATGTAATTTGTAAAATTGGCAAGAACAAGTAGCAGAGGACAACATCAAATTGCTTTTTAGTCCAGGACCTAGCCTTCCTAGAGTCAGAGAGGCTCTCCCTGTTCTTTATGATTTATGATTTAGCTTGATGATTGATAATGCTAATTTTAGGCTAGTTATAGAAATTTTTTTGTTTGTTTTATTTGGTTGGTTGGACAGATAGAATATGGGAAGTTTAATCCATTGAGCTATGGAGTCAATAAGAGGGTTGAATTGTGCATTATATAAAATGGATCTTACTGGAAGTGTGAATATGATATGATAGGAGGTAGCAAAATCTAAAGAGCATTTAAGAATTCTTTAAGTGCACTTTCAAAGAAAAAACATTTAAGATATTGGTTTCGTGAAGCTAAAGAGCAGTTAAGAATTCTTTAACTAAACTTCACAAGGGAAAATTTAAAGATATCAGCTTTGGTAAGGCTAAAGAACAATGAAGAATTCTTTAACTATACTTCAGAGGAAAACCTTAAAGATAAAAATTTCCATAGAGCTAAAGAGAAATTAAGAATTCTTTAAATAAAATTCACAATGGAAAACTTTAAAGATGTCAGTTTTGGTAAGGCTAAAGATCAGTGAAGAATTCTTTAACTATACTTCAAAGGAAAACCTTTAATACAACAATTTCCGTAGAGCTAAAGAGAAGTTAAGAATTCTTTAGTTATACTTTAGAGGAAAACATCAAGATAACAAAAACAAACAGACTTAAGGTGCTTTCTCAGCATATCTTAATATAAATCTTCTACTCTGTAATCAGAGAAACTGAAGTACAGTATCGAAAAACAAAGAAACATTAATATGAAAGAAAGAACATCACCATTAACATAGCTCAAGGATCCTGTGAATGTGATTTTATTATTTATGCCCATCTCAAAAATGTTATAAATCTCCAATACAATATTCTAGCAACGTAGAGTCTAAACAAAGTCCAACCCTTGATAATGAAAACACATGCAATATTTAACTGCAACTGGGGCGATTTCCCTAATCTAGGTCGGAAATCCGCTTTAACTACAAAGTAAATGGAATTTTGAAAATTGCTGCCACGCAGGGCCCGAACTAAAATGTCGTCTAGCGGAACACTTACAATATTAACTTCTAGAATAACTTATGGGCTGATATTAAAATATCTCTGGCAAACCACCTACAAAATTAAATTCTATAATAACTTATGAGTTAATATTTGAAATATCTTTGGCTATAACATTAATTGTGGCAACTTTCAGTAAATCAAAAAGTAGGTTGGAAGTGACTGTCATCGTTGCAAGGAGGCAACGTTGAGTAGTCCTGACATCTAGATTTTCTTTGGATCTCCACTGCATAGGTCATAAGAGAATATGCACTACTGGCATGCTGCAAATTTTATCTTTTACTCAATAATTTCACAAAACTTAACTGATCTTCACTCACGATTTCTATATTTACCATTTTTCTGAAGATTGTCATCCACCTCAGTAAATCTGTCAAAAGTTTGCTTTTGAATAAATAACTTTTTAATTTGATGCCGAATCATCAAATCAAACTGTAGAACTTCAAGAAAATCTCTGCATGTAATGTGACCCTTGATATTTGTAACCTTCAATTTGTCTATATAAATTGTATATATATTTTTGCAATAATCGTCCAACTTGACCAGTTTATCATCTAATCCAACCAAACCTGGAAGTCCTTTCTGATTTAAAACATTAAATTTCCTATGAAACCTTTGAAAAATAACATTTAAGGCTTCACACTTGGTCTGCAATTGGTTGATCAAATTCCATTTCTGCAATACCTTCTCAATCTCCAAAATGGTTGCAGTCATGTCTGAGATATTGATCTCTTCCAACTCCTCCCTGTTCTTTGAATTAAGACCTTTGATCATATCAGTAGTTTCTCTTGGCTTCTCTTGGAGTTGATCCTTCTCTTCTTGTATTGTTGATTTGCACTAGTGGATGAGTTCTTGTTGTTCAAATATGATCTGAATTGATGGCCATATCTCAATAATGGACTCATTGATGTTCTCCCAAATATTCTCCTTAGCTTCTCCTAACATTGATGCCATTAGATTTTAACTCTTCAATTCTTTAATTATGAGTTCGAGCCAATGAGTCTTCTGCATTTCCCCTAGATACAAAGTATCATTTCTAATATTTTGTGACTCCATAAGTTGAAACTTATGATTTAGCTTCTCATATGCTTTCTTTTGTGTGGCCAAATCTTCAGCCACTTGTGCTGGATCTGTTATGTCCAAGGCTGCTGAGGTTTCTGCACTTGCATAAGATGCCTGGGTTGTTAGAATGAGATCAGTATTTACCTGGATTGTTGATTTTTTGTTCAGCAATTCCTTAATATGTTCTTCCATTTTTATGATTTATAGATTTTAATCAATAATCAACTTGAGCATATCTTCCTTTTCAGATTCATTTTGAGCCATTTCTTTCATCTATGGGTCTTCAGCCGAGGGTAGCTTAAGTTGCTTTCTTCGAGCAAAAATGTCTGCATTTTTCTTCTTGGTGATTTCTTCAGCTCCTTTGCAATTATGAGGATCATATCCTACTTTCACTACCAGTTCTTCCAAGGTATTTATCTTGTTGTCTTTAGCCAAATAAGATAACTTCTCAATTTTCAGCTAGGACTGCATATTTGACAGTGCTACTTTTGACTTTGAGAGAGACATAGTTGTTGTAGTCATGGTTGAAAATAGCATCTCTCCTGACTGCCTATGCATATCCATCTGGTCAATAGGATGTATTTGGCTCGCATCAAATAAGAAGACAGTCTTCTAGTAGTCAGCATGTGTTTTTGGAAATGGCATTGTTGCCTGTAGAAAGGCCATCTGCATTCTGCTTTTCTCACTGTCAAAGGAAGTGAGGAGTCTATGTTGAGATTTAGATGTATGCTTCCAAAATTGGTTGTAGTCATATGATTTTAGTGATTCATTATTTTGCTTGATGTCTATGAACTTGGAGAAAATATTTTTTTCTTATGAAGAGTTGGCCTCTGAATGCTGGATGATCTTTAGTGGCTCTCTTGCAGGTGATGTTGATAGAAGAGTCCAAGGAATACTAGTAGATGTGGAGACTTCAGTATTTCCCAAATATATGATCTCTAGCTATCTCTCTTTCGAAAGCATGGAAGGAGTCCACTTTGGTCTCTTATGTTGTGAGATGAATTCTTCCACAAGTCACTTGGAATGGGGTGTCTCTTCTCTTACCCTTTTTTTCTATTTACCTTTAGGTACTGGTGTTTGTACATTCGAAGAAGAGATGGCTTCCTCATCTGCTTCATGTAAGGTACCTTCTACCCATTCATTTTGATTTATGTACTTCTCTATTTCTACTCCTGAGGTATGGGTGTAAGGGGTTGTCATGAGTTCAACCCTTAGAGCATAAATAATGTCATGGGGGTCATATGACCAAGAAAAAATTGATAAAAAATTCATCTTCTTCAATAGTATATATGCCTCAAGACCAGTTTCTCTGGTATTACAAATGAAAGATCCAACATTGGCCTTGAGTTTAAATTGGGCTTTCCTCTTTCCTGAAAAAACAAAGTGCACTTCGTCCATACTTATCATTTTCCTGATGTACTCTAAAGAGAAAATCCTCATAGGCACATACTTTGGGAGTTTGTATGGTGGGAGCTCACAACCATACACCTTTATTTATGAGTAATTCTTGTATAAATACCAATGCTCAGTCTTTTCTTGTCCACTAATGTGCAGGGTTCTTTTGATGTCTTCTCCAATCCTAGGCTCTGATTTGTTGGTAAGGAACTTCCTGACCAGATGAATGAATTAGTCTATGAAATTTGAGAAAGAAGTGGTTGTTTTCAAGGCTCTGACCAATTCTGTTCAGTGAATCACTAATTGATTCACTCCCTGAGCGTCCTGATTTTTGAGATGAATGGGTAACATACCTGTCTATTGAAACAAAATCATGTGAATGATCACAGATGAATAGTTAAATTCTCCTTGAGTAGTGAATTTCATGAACTGCTCATGTATAATATTATCCAAGAAATGATTGTAATTGTACATAAACAATGGTGATTTTTCGAGACTGAAGATAGACAAGAAACCTAGGATGAGTTCATCAACAGTTTTATCGTTGGGGTACCCTAGCATATAGGAAAGGAGAGAGATACAGTTCTTAGAGGCTATAGGAAAGATGGAGGATGCATATGGGGGATTTGTCTTTGGTAAGTCTGCATCCTTGGGATGGAATATGTCAAAAATTTGATCTCTCTGAGGGAAATACAACTTGTGGAAAAGATCCATGATTAAAATAGGAAAAAAATAGGATAAAAAGTGAGAGGGAGGGATGAGAAGCATCTGATTAATGGATTCAAGGTATATGGTGATCAGAACATGTCCATTATGAGCCACCACTGCCCTGATTAAAGGGTCATATTGGTTCTGACACCAGGCAATTAGATTTGGGAATGGGTGAGTTTGAGGGAAAGAAAACATAGGCAACATAGACTCCCAAAACCTAATGGGGTCTTCGTTATCCAAGTGCTTTTGTTTTAGCCACTGATGTAGCTCATAGAAATCAAACTCACAATGACATTCAGTAACTTTAAAATAAGTATCAATTAGGGGTGTGACGTCAAGATTTATCTGTGGATTTGCAGGAATATCTATTGCAACTGCTTTGGAAGCTTCAAGAGTGACCTCTGCGGATGGTTGAACGACCTTGGGCACGACCTCTGCAATACTGTCAACATTCAGGATTTCACTAGTCATTTGTTTCCTGCCTTATATTTTGGATTCATTTTCTTCTTCTCCTTGGCCTTGGGTGCCATGCTTTGACTGATATCAAATGGTATCAGACATTAAGCTTGGGTTACCAAAGAAATGACAGGGTTCTGTGAATGAAGGGCAGTTGTAGGAATAACAAATTGTGGTGGAATAAATGGGAGGATGAAAGCGATTTGAAGGTGGAAGTAAAGTAATGAATGGGAAACCGCTGGAATTTTATAGATTGTGGTTTCGGGTTTAACGGTTATGGCTGGCTAACATTCAAAAATGAGTTTTAACTACGCAGCGGTATGATTACCGGATATGGTGAAAACGAATTTATTGGCCAATGGGATGATTTAATGGATATAATGGATTCGAGGAATATGAGTGATGGATGGGTCAACGGCTATGGCGCGGGCGAAACGGTCATGAGAGTGGGTAAAACCTGGAGGTAGGTTTCAGGGGGGTACCCCTCGGTTTTCGGTTTAAGGCAGAGGGGATGTGAAGTTACCTGGTGCTGCCACGTCGTGAAAATGGGAGACCACTAAAACCAGATTTCAGAGCCCCACCCCCCCCCCCCTCGTGTTACCAAGAAACAGGCGGAGGAGGTCCGAAGTCGACCTCTATCGTAGATCTGAGGGAAGCTCGAGATCTATTGTTGGCGACTGTAATGCCTTTTTTTTTATTTGATCTGCTTTTTCATTTAGCAACTTTATAATAAAAACAGATAGGTGTGCCTTGGCATAGCTTTTACATGGAAAATCCATTTTTCCCCTCCGGTGCATTTTACCATAGAAATGGTTGTGCCTATGGATTTGAAATTATTTGAATTACGCCTTTGAAAACACATTGCATTCGAGCCTCCATCACACTTCGCAAGACACAAACTTAACTTTTCCTTAGCCCTTTAAACTTTAAAACTTGCAATGCGCGATTTGTGAATGGGCCCCATCGCATCACACATCGCACGTCGGCGATTTTAACTTTTAACTCCCGCAGTAAATTTTGAAACTTGCGATGCACGATAGGCGATCGCATCTTATCACAACTTACCACTATAAATTTGAGGGCACTCACCGGTAAGTTATTAAAAGTGCGAAATGCGGTCTACGATGTGCTAAAAGTTGGCAAGTGCAAAAAGGGTGGAAGCTAAGGAGAAAAGGCCTTATGAAGGTTTATTTATGAAATCTGGCCATTAATAAAGGTTTAGGTGGGTCCTACCATATTACATCGGCAAAGTTTTTAAGTTTCGGTAATGTTTTGCAAAGAGAAGTTAGAAACTTGCGAGTTGTGGAATGTGGGAAAAGCTTTACACTTTCTCATATTTTTTCAACACAAGTGGGTTTTATGAAGTGGTTAGCCTGAAAAAGTTTATGTATGTGGGTTTTGAGGTAAAAAAGATTTTTTAGAGCGAGGGAGTGTCAGAAATAGGTAAAATGAAAGGTAAGAAGAAGGAAGATAAGAATAAATGAAGGTAGTGAGATTTATCTCATCATCACACTTAATCGGTGATATTTTCCTTTTTAATTGAATTTGTATGGAAGATATATTCTTTTGACCCTTCTAATAACCAGGATCTCCTTTTCTTTTTTGAAAATAAATGATAGTCATGGAATATTATTTTCAGCATGAAAAATATAAGGAATAGGCAATCACCTTGTGATATTGTAAAAATATAGGGGTCTAACACTATGGAGAGCCCAGTTATAGGGGAGGCTCTCATCCCATGTGGGTGGATGCTTTGAGTTGTACATGCATAGAATGTGTACGATCATCTAATTTATGACCTATGTTTGGCCATCAGTTTGCGGATGGAATGTTGTGGACTTGGTGAGCTTGGTGTCCAGCATCGACTAGAGGCTGGAGAAAATTGTGTTGAGGAACCTACTATCCCGATCTGAGATGATAAACCATTGGATCCCAAAGTGTACCCACAATCGTTCAAAGAAGAGTTTAGCAATGTCTTCTATTGTGATATTCGTTTTGCAGTTCATCATAATGGCCATATTCGAGAATCTGTCGACGACCAAAAAAACATTGTCATTGCCATGCTTAGTATAAGGAAGGCCCGACATGTAATCCATGGAGATGGATTCCTAAGGTCGACTAGGGGTAGGTAATGGAGTATAGAGGCCTTTCTTCTTGATGGTCAGTTCGAAAATGACGTAAGAATTACAGGACTTGATGTACTTCCTGACATCATGTAGAAGGTTTGGCCAAAAGAAATACTTCTGCAGTACTGCCACTATTTTCTTGTCCCCGAAATGCCCAACGACCCGACTGTAGTGTGCTTCCAAAATCATATTGGCATGATTGCTTGAAGGAACACAAAGGTGTCTTGGCTGACATAGCAGGGCATCCTGGAGGTGAAAATTTGGAACTTTCTTACCCTCCAAGAGCATATTGTATGTGTGGCCGAATTTGGAATCCCTTTGGTAGAGAAGCAACCAATTAGAAGTCTCGTGCCCACAAGAGTTTAGTACAGTGGTTAGTGCCACGAATGGTGGTCAGTTAAGGTAGTTGCAAGATTATTGGTGCTTCCCTTCTTATACTTGATGTTCAAATGAAATTATTCCAGGTATATGGACCACTTCTGATGGCGATCGTTCTACAACTTCCCTTGTGTCTATATGAACTACAGGGGTCGATGGTTTGTGTGGATGATCGTTTTCTTTCCCAAAATGTAATGCTTCCATTGTCGGCAAGCCTCCACAATGGAATACATCTCTTTTTCATAAGTGGGATACTTTTGAACTGTGTCAGAAAGTGTCTCACTGTGATATGCCACTGGATGCTCCTGTTGGGTAACAACTACCCCAATAGCATAGTGAGAGGCATCTATCTCAATCTCAAATGGTTGTTGCAAGTCTGGTATTGTGAGCACTAGTGCATACTAGAGGTGATGCTTCAACTCTACGAATGCCTTCTGTTGAGATTCAAACCAAAATCATTTTTCTTTCACCCCTCCCTTGGTGACTTGACTCAAGGGAAAAGTGATATGAGAGAATCCCAGCATGGACCTACGGTAGAAATTGGCAAGACCTAAAAAGATGCAGAGCTCTGTTAGAGTGTTTTGGGTTGGCCAATCCCAAATGGCTTATATCTTGGATGGATCCACTTTCACCCCTCACTCATTAATAATGTATCCTAGATATTGAACCTCGGTCATGCCAAAAGTGCACTTCTCCAAATTGACACAACTTGTGTTGCCGCAATGTTTGGAGGTCTTGTTGGATGTGGTGGAGGTGCTCTTCCCAAGTCTGGCTGAAGATCAGGATGTCATCCAAGTACACCACTAAAAATTAGTTGGTGAATGGCTACAATATGTCATCCATTAACCTCATCAAGTTTGCAGGGGAATTTTTCAACCCGAAAGGAATGACCAGCCATTCTAAAAGGCCCTCCTTGGATTTGAAGGCAGTCTACCACACATCGGATGTTAGGTCCCTATATTACTAGTTTGGCCCCTTATTGTTATTAGTGTAGCACCCATATTGTTATTATTGTTCCCTTACATTGTTATTGTTAGGTTGGCTAGGATTACATTGTGGCCCCATGGACTCCTCTATACAGAAAGGAGGTTTTGTCATTTGTATCATCCAAGACTTATTCATTCATGTAATGTATTGGATTTTTCCCCCTATAAGTGGCTTATTTCTAAGGCGTTGATATATCTTTTCTTCTATTTTTGGAGCTGGTTTCACAACATTTGGTATCAGAGCTTTGGATTCAAGGGTTTCGCTGCTCCAAACAGGTCATCGTGGCATTTTCGCTATAAATTTTTTTCTACGAAGGTCTAGAAGCTAAAAATTTTATAGTACGAATCTGAAATCCTGCGGAACATCGTAGCAAAATTTCAGAGCTTGGTTCACAATATTTTCGGAGATATGATCTATGGAAATTAGGTATTTTTGCAGGCTCCTCAATTTAACCTAAACAGGTCATCGCGGAATTTTCACTATAACTTTTGTTCTACGAAGGCTCAGAATCTGAAAGTTTTAGAGCCTGAAGCCAAACTCCTGAGGAAAATCATCACAAAATTTCAGATCTTGGTTCGCAATATTATTGGAGATATGGTCTGTGGAAGTTAGGACTTTTTCAAGCTCCCGAATTTCATCTCAAAGAGGTGATCATGGGAAAATATTCATAACTCTCTCTCTGAACATCGGATCGGAATTCTATAAAAATTGGATGGAAGCACACGGAATTTAGTTTCCTATATATCAATTTCAGAGTTGAAGGAGGAAGCAGTGACACGTGGCAAGTCATACAAGTTCGCTCTACTAAACCAGTCCATAATTAGGGCATCGTAGGAGATTGGGCACAAATTCTTCTTCAAGAATCCAAATCAGGTCAGACTTGTGGCATTTGACAGAGGATTTAGAGGGCTACCTCAATACCAAATTTCAGATATTGAATATCCGAAATCATAGAGATAATTCAGTTTCAATATTGCGCTCCTCAAAAGAAGGAAAAAGGTGTGTATTTTTTTTCGAATTACATAAGTCTCGTTTGAAAAAAATTAGCTGGAAATTATTCCAAGGGTATATTGAAGAATAGATATCAGTATTGGGTTCTAAAATGGCCCCTAAAAATGATTCAAAACCCATTAAGCATTTATAAGGCTCTACTATGACTCATGAAGACGAAGAAACATGACATGAGATATCAAAATTACAAGAGCAAGTGCACCAAATTTTGCTATCGCAAAGAGCAACAAAAAATGAAATGGAAGTTTTGAAGAAAGGCATGGAAACCACTATGGATGGTTTGAAGAAAAGCATGGAAGCTAAGATGAATGGTTTGGAAGCTAAGATGGAAGGCATGGAAGCTAAGATGGATGGCATGGAAGCTGAGATCGATGAAAAAATGGAAACATAAAAGTAGACATCGAAGGTTTGGAAAAGTTGATACAAGAAATGT
The DNA here is from genome assembly GCA_034641835.2 of Pinus albicaulis. Classification (NCBI taxonomy): domain Eukaryota; kingdom Viridiplantae; phylum Streptophyta; class Pinopsida; order Pinales; family Pinaceae; genus Pinus; species Pinus albicaulis. Next base: position 143,962,302 of record CM076573.1, read on the forward strand.
TTCCTAATGGCGAAAAGATAGTAGAGGAAACTCATGATGAGAACAAAATAAATGTTAATGATGATTTCATAAACTCTAATTTTGGATGGAAGAACCACCATATTCAAAATATGGATATGAGGAATTTTGATGGCAAGGATCCCGTAACATGGATACTACAGATGGAGCAATATTTTGATCTCAATAATGTGAAAAACACACAAAAGGTAATGCTGCCAAACTTACATTTAAAAATACATTTACAGCATTTGCTTCGTTTCCATATCGAATTGCCATTTGGTTAATTTTGATGAGCAAATGATAAAGCATGACAGTGATATACAAAAAGAGTAAAGTTTCAACAATTTTCTCTTTAGCTAAATTGATAAATCTCATCTAGGAACAAAAGGGTTTAGTGGGGGAGCACATTGAGGACTTCCAAAAAATTGAATATAAGGGTAAACTAATATTCCAAAGAGAACACAAGACTGATCTTTCTGTTGTGTACTTTGAAGGACAACATCGAACAGAAGTTCACATGGAACCCGATTCATTGAGATGGGGAATTCGTTACAAGAAAATTGAATGTAAAATTACAGCAACAAGGAAGCTTGGTACTAATTTCACTTTATAAAGAGGAGTGTTACTACTCCTAGATTTCCATAATTAATAAGGTTGACACCACAAAATTAGAAAAAGAGCAAAATGGTTTTCATACACCAGATGCAGAAAATACAATAAATGCCATAAGTGTGTTTATAGAAATAGTTTTACACATTGTGAAGAGGAAGAAGAAAAAGAACAAGAAAAGGACACAAGCAATTGGGAAGTAACCTTAGAAGAGGAAGAATGAGTCTGATCAGATCGTGTAAATGGTCATGAATTAACACTTTCAAACTCTCAAGATAGATGACATATCAAGAAAAAAGGTATAGCAGCGATTGATTCAGGTAGTACCCATAATTTTATTCATTGTAAGGTAGCCAAGGAATTGAATTTTTTCCTATACCCAGCACCAGAATTTCAAGTGATGGTTGCAAATGGACGAACTATAAATTGCTCTAGAAAATTCCATAATATCAAGCTAACCATGGGTGAATATGTATTGAATAGTCCAATGCTTTCCATTCCTATGGGAAGTGATAATGTTGTACTAGGAGTACAATGGTTACAATCTCTGGGAATGGTAGCTTTTAATTTTCAAGAACTTTTCTTGAAATTTTTTTCGGAAGGAAAGGAAGTCGAATTACGAGGTATCGCAGGAAAGTTGGGAAAGATAATAAGCTCTAATGTCATAACAAAGCTTCTAAAGAAAGAACAATGAGGTGTAATTGCACAATTATGCTCACTAGAAGTTCCAACATCAAAATCATCTATTTCTACAGATCTCCAAAAATTCTTGGACAATCATTTGAAGGTGTTTGAAACTCCTTGTTGTCGACAATTATTGTCTCTCCTAGAGACAGTCTAGAGTTTCCATAGACCAGTGCCTAGGACATCTTAGCATAGCAAGGAGCATATAATAAAGCTGGGGTGTCAATCCAAAACTCTCCTGCTATCTCTTGTAAAACAAGGAAATTGATTTAAATGGAACCAGAAATCACAGAAACTGTCACAGGGAAAGTAATGTTGCATAGGCACAATGAAAAGCTCCAATATTAAAGCATCAGACAATTAAGAGACAATTTACTGCAAAGAGAGCTGGTTCAAGTAATATGCCACAAAAATCAAATATCAGAAAGTGAATGTGATGAAAGAAACATGAGGAGAATACTA